>CM050215.1:11939749-11999749 GCA_027475355.1 Coilia nasus | reverse complement strand
GAAATACTGCAATGGAAATGACTACTAAAGCAAAATGTGACAATGTATGCCAAGTGCATTATATTAAAAACATGTTAAACTTATCTAAACCACATACAACACACAGCCTTGCTGACTAATAGGACCACTAAAATGAGCTCCATAAAAACACAGAGCCACACTGCCAACCAAACAGCTGTTCCCAGCATTCCTGGCGGCTCTACCCACGTGAGCTCACAGCTCCCCCCCAGGAAGGTCCTCAACAGAGGATTAATGAGGCACTCAACCACCCTGCCCCTACCACACACACACACACACACACACACACACACACACACACACACACACACACACACACACACACAGAGCCCTTCTCATTTGCACGCCTGCTGGAAGTATCAGACAACGGCAGACAAAGATTAGCTGTTGAAGAGGAAGTGCCCGTCGGCCACCTTTCTCCCCCTACGGGCACCAGAGACAAAAAAAGGGCTCATCCATTTCCTCTTCCTCTTCTCTAGCTGGAAATGGTGCAAGGCCCTTTGTGCCACGCTCTGCCCACATGACCTGCAAATGGGGGCACGTGAGCCAACGTGAGAACGCCAGGGAGAGACGGCCAGTCGAGTGACGTGGATCCAAGGCAGGGGTGTGTGTAATGAGTAATACACAGATCAGAGATGATGCATCAACATTAGGAAACACTTTTTTAATGTTTTTTTTTTTTTTTTTTTTTAAATAGTGAAACGTGAACACCCGCACATTGTCCATTCCGCAAGCAAGATTTATTCAGTCACAACGTCTCAGTTGTGTTGCTTCACAGGATGAAGGTCCATCCGAAATGTTGTGATTGAATAAATCTTGTTTGCGGAAAGGACAGTGTGCAGGAGTTTACATTTTACTAAGTTGTAGACCGTGGGTCATCTCCACCGCACCTGTCTTCTTAGAGTTGTGCAAAAGCCTATTGGTTTTGGTATTTTGTAAACAGTAAAAGTCAAAAATGCCTTGGGGAATCGGCGTGTGACTTGGCCTGGGGGGGGGTGTAAGAGCTTGTTGTGACAGTGGTCTTAAATGATGAATGATCAAACACTAGAGGGAGCTGTGGAGCATCTGCTATATCGGTCTGGTGGTTCTGTGAAAGGGGTTAAACAAAAGACTGACAACTAAGCGTTACCGTTGTGACCTGTGGCAGTACGCTAGGCGGACGGTGAGAGGCACTGCGCGGTTGTGTGTGAACACTTTGGTCTGCTGTGTGTGTGTGTGTGTGTGTGTGTGTTATGGAGCAGAGGTAGAGCAGCGGACTGAAAGGTGATATGACTGATGGAAAAAGAGCCGAGCTGGAAAGCCCTCACCCAGGCGACCCTGACCTTTGCCATTCAACAGCTACGGCACGCGGACAGCGCTCCCTCACTCACACATAAGCTTCTCATAGGAACACACACAAGGACAGCCTACAGACCAAAGATTGCAGAGTGGAACTCCTATCTTTGCTATGAACATACTACAATAGACACATAGACTTTAGTATGCGCACTGAACATAAATCACCAGCGGCATTGCAAACACGCCAACATATACAAGGAAACAAGCACTCAACCCTGACATATAATCTAAGTGTGAGTTACCTATGGAGCTTTGTAGCCTGTGATCCTAAAACCCGAGACAGATTTACCACTGAAGACCCTCGATTTTAGTCCATAAAAATTATTTTTAGGGTTCATTTAAGGTTCTGGGGTTCATTAATGAATCACTGAATCCTGATCTGTTTAGCAGAGAACTAGCCTGCTAAACTCATTCTCAGCAGGTTGTACGACTACGCAAGACTTCAATATTTCATAAGACCTTCACTGTTATTGAACAGTTGCCTGAACAACAAAATTAGACAGCAAGGCCACAAAGGTGCAAGGTTAAAGTGTCATAGTGCCAGGTGAGGAAGCGTTGTAGAAACAATAGAATAAAGGATGTATATACAAGGGCATAACAGTAATAATAAATAGTAAAAGATAAATGGGTTGTGTACAGAGGCTGTGAATAATAACACTGCACTATGAGGTAGGTACAGGCCACTCTTGACAAGACATGATGTACACATGCGGTGTTGAGTTCCCTCTAAGACACTTCATAAATCTGAAACTGTCTCTCATTCACCACATACGATAAATGGTAAACTGACATTTAAATAGCGCTTTTTCCATCAGCAGATTCCTCATCTAGTGAATGCTTACTTGCAACATTGTTACTATATTGTCTGCTATATAGTGAGTGAGTAAACATTCAGAAAGAGGCATTCTTGACCATGCTCTTATCTCGTTCCCTGCTATATCTAACGTTTGGTACACTGGTACGTTGCAGCACCATCCCAGTAGTTTTTGCTTCTGGGGCCAGAGGCAGGCAGGCAAGCAGGCAGGCAGGCAGGCAGGCTTGAGTGGGCCCACAGTCGTAGGAGAGAGTGGTGAGAGTGAACATGAGACACCGAGGGGTGATGCTGAGGCTGTGAAAGGCACGATGTGAAACCTGGCCCAGTGTAGGACACAAACACACAGGCACACACACACACACACACGGACGGACACACACGCACACATACACACACACACACACATACATACACACACACACGCACACATACATACACACACACACGCACACACACACACACTTCCACCCTGGCCAGTTTCCTCTCGGCGGCGGGCCGATGAAGCACGAGCGAGCGCGGCCATTCGATCCCTCACACCGGATCTCGAGTAAGTTCCTCACTCACTGCAGCTGGCAGCGAGGATCAGAGAGAGCCTCTTTAGTCACACAGAGGCCGAGCCAAGAGCAAACATACTCTTTTACATGCGCGCACACACACACACTCTGCCTGAACTTTACTTTAACAGGAACCAGAACGTGCATTTGTGTAACCATTCAGAAACAACTATGGCACCTATAAATATGATTTCAATAAGCATGTTCCCCAAGATGCTGAGACAGGTCAAAAAAAAAAAAAAAAAAAAAAAAAAAAACACCTTAGCTCAGGTCTTTTTTTAAAACCCGATTCTGTCAGCATTTTTTACCTGTTCTAAAGGTATGCATCCCAGTCATCATATCCACAGGCAGAATAGAGCAAAGGGACTTCAAGACCCAAGTGACCCAAAGTGACTAAAATAATTCCACAAACAGCATGGGGGGTAAATATTCCCTAAAAAAAATCTATGCAGCCCGACAGTTGAGTTCTTGCAGTGTTAAGAACAGAAACTTTAGCTGAAGAGCAGTAAATTCACTTGTGTGTTCATTGGATGTCTAGGATGTGCAAGGGCCCAGGAAAAAAAAAAAACACCCACATGAGAAAGTGCCCGAGGCGGGAGATATGACTAGTCCAGCGGAGAGTTACGTCAAGACACTCCCACGGGGCGCAGCGAGTGATCCTCCACTGTGGAGCTCCCAGGAGCTGAGACAGCACTGCATGGTAGGCGTAGCCAGGCTAGCACCACCGTAGCATCTCTGCTCAGTATTGTATTTCAAGTCAAGTCAAGTCAAGTCGGTTTTTACTTGACAGGTGATACACGCAACAGTATGGACAAGACAGATACGCAATAGTGTCTACATACACTATTAGGACCACATACGCACATAGTGTGCACACACAATCATGGGAGACTAGACAGTATTTGGCTACAGCACTGCGTCAGGCAACTCTATTAAGGCTTCTGCTTGCCTGTACCAAATGTTGTGGTTACCAATCAGCAAAGAGATCAACCAGAGAGGGGTCTATGTTGCTTTGGTTACTTCCACAGAAAGTAACGGCTGACCAGGAAGTAAATGTCTGCCTATGGAGAGTAGCCACACTCTTTGCACAACAAACTAGTGAAACAAAGTGAAGGAGTCTGGTCCACCAAGCCATCGTAGACAAGGTTTAGTCTAATCAACCACCTCCGCATTTCTGACTGATAGGTGTGGGGCCTCAGAAAAGCTTTGCCGTCTGAACAGAGGTGGACAAACTGGTTTCAGAGTAAAAACACTTCCGCCTGTGCCCTTAACACATGTGATTTTACTAATTAGCTCAACTACCCATTAAAGACCTGAGCTAATTACAATTAAGAACTGACTGACACAATGAATAACAGTATGACAATAATAATAATAAAACCTAAAGTGCTAGGGCTAAGTGTTCTCCTCAACAACAGTATGTTAGAGTAAGGTTTGTAGTCAGGAAGGCTCTTCTCCCAAAGGTATTCTTGCTAGAAACACAAGTATCTTGTGTTCTCTCTAAACTGTGGCTCAGCAACCTGGCTGGAAAAATACGTGGGAGATCTTTTACTTTCTGAACCTAGGATGCCCGCCTCTGTGTACAAGGCACACACACACCGTATGTGGTCGGTCTGAACATGTCACGATGTGACTCAACAGCCTAACTGCTATTTACCGCAGCACAACGACTTGGCTGGCCAAGAAGAGCAGTGCCTTCTCACATTCCAGTGAAAGGGAGCGGTGCTTCTTCCTGTGAAATTAGGCTCTCCTCATCCCCGCGTCAGTGCTAACTGACTTCTGCCTGCTCGCTGCTGCTGCTGCTGCTCACAGACTCTGCTTGTGGGCGTCTGCACTGCGCTGCACAGTATCCTGTGTTCACACATGCATGCTCGTACATCCAAACACCCACGCCCCCCACCCAAACACAAAAACACACATGCATAAACACACTCACACACACACACACACACACACACACACACACACACACACACTGGGGAATACAGAGCTGAGCAATACAGGAAACCCATAGTTCAACAACTATGCTGAGGAGGGAAACCAGATACTTCAGCTGGGTTTCCATCAGGCTCTGCTTACGTCTGCTTGTCCAGATCAGGTTTTGATAGTCCGCATTAACAAAGACGGATGGCATTAAGGCCTTCCAGTTCTTTTAAATCACATTTTGTTGGACTGCATACAAGCCATTCAAGTCCTGCGTATTTAGCCTAGCTTATGCTCCCTCTCTGCCCTTCACAGGTCAGGTACAGCACATAGAAACGTTCTCTCTTACACATTGCTATGAGAATAACTGCAGGGGAGTTCATTGCTGCCTGTCTTCACATGCACACACACACAAACACTTACACACACACTTACACAAACACACACACACATACACACACAGAGTCTCTGCCCACATCCTGTTTCAGCATGAAATCCTCCTCAGCAACAGCAATCCCTGTTGAAAAATAGCTGCGTTTCAACATTACTAAAGAGGCCCTTTTGACCCTTCAGTGTGTAGTGCGCTAACAAAGCCCAAGATGATATTCGGGTAACGTCAAACACTGCACAGATTAACATCTACACTATACTGTCAAACCTGTCTTGATGGCACTTCTCAGCCAAAACATGCCACATTGACATGATACGAGTCGTACCAGGAGGGCTGCCCTCACCTACTTGCAGACACACAAACAGGCTGCAGTGTAGAGATGGTGTGCGATTTCAAAGAAGCGCCCTTAAACCTGCTTCTAAAATAGCACACACACACACACACACACACAGGACTGCATAACAGCCAAACAAATGCACCCATTGTGCATGGAGTGAGAGAAAGAGGTGGAGATGTTAACCCATAAAAGCAGTGAGTTTTCAGCCCATAAAAGAGTGCGTTCTACAATAACAAAAGATTTTAAAATTCCACATTGTATACTATGGAACTCAACAACTCTTTACAACTTCAATTCTGCCAACATTTCCATCATACTGGTGTGACAGTGTGGCTTTAAAGTCCACAAAAGTATGTACACAAAGGTATGTACAGTTGACGCCATTTCCCGTCAAACACCTGTGTTTACTTTATTTAAATCATAATGACAACAGAAACTACCCAAATGAGTCTTTGAAAAATGGTTTAAAAAAAATCATCAATTTTGCAAGGGTATGTAAAGCTATGAGCACAACTGTATGTATGTATGTATGGCATGAAAAGGGGCACTGTAATCCCGAGCACTGGCTTGATGTGGCTTGTTTTGAATAGCCCTCTGGGTTTCGTCTCTGCAGCACAGGCTGCAGGACACAAGTGGCCTTTCTCTGTTTTTGCATACGGCACAAGTCAATAACACACGTGTTTGGATAGGGCAGTGTTTCCCCAATGCTTTGCAGTTAAGGTTGTCATCTTAACAACACATCCCTCACAACATCACTAATGTGACTCAGGAGAAAACTTAAGCTAGACTTGGGCTTACATTATGTGATGAAATTATCAGAAAATGTATTTAAATTGACACTTCCATCAATTACTTCCATTCATAGCAGCTAGAAAGCTAAAAAAACATGATGCAAATGAGTACTCTGAATAATTATAGATTGATACATTTCTCAGCTATAGTTTTGCACCTCTCCAGACAACCACAACTTTCACTAACAAATTGTTTGTGAGAAACACGAGGGGAGTATGTGTGTGTGTGCGTGTGTGAGAGAGAGAGCGAGAGAGGGAGGGGGCAGGTTTGAAGTTACTTCTGCTGCAGGTCGTGAAGGCTCTGCTCGGCCCTCTGCAGGCCCTCCAGGTCTTTCATCATCTTCTTCATGTGGTCCTTGGAGTAGCGGTTCTGGATGTAGGCGAACCAGCAGCCGCCCATGCCGATCACGATGGACACCACCAGCATGAAGTCCTTCAGATGGTTGTGTCTGTTCACTGCAATGATAAAGAACAAGAAAGACAGAGGCAGGGAGGGAGGGAGGGAGGGAGGGAGGGAGAGACAGAGGGCAAGAAAGACAGGGGGGGGGGCAAAGAGGGAGGGAGGGGAACAGAGAGAGAGGAAGGGAGAAAGGGTGAGGGAGAGAGCAAAGGCAAGTGGGTGGGGGGTGAGTTGCATAAAACTGGCTAGGATATGCAAAGCCTGTCAACTCCTCACTAATCACATAGCCTGAGAGCATGAGTCCTACCAAGGGAAGAAAGACAAGGCCCTCTTTTCTTTCATAAGGAGAGAACTGTTGAGGTTATTCATGTCGAAGGATTCAAGCAGACTTATATAAAAAAGCACAACTGTTTTTCAAACTAGCTCACCAACAAAAGTTTTACTGTGCACATTCACGGAGGGCCAAGCTGGTATTTTCGACTGTCTGATCAAATTAGGGTATACACTCCTGGTATATACAGCATCTTTGATTGAGGGACGACATATACCTTTAAAACAATGTCCTTGTTCCGTCAGTGAAGTGAAGTGAAGGCCACTGTACTGTCACGTATGCAGTTGGGCAGACGTGGATTTGGGCCAAAAGACCAACATAAACCTGATTAGCGCGGGCTATTTCAGTCTGCCAACTGATGCTAAGGAACTACGTGGGGAGAATGTCGGGGCATGCAGGGGTCTGACATTTCCACTGAGGCCCGTCTCACCGCCGCGTCCTCTGGGCGGCAGAGCTGGGGGTGTGGGGACGGCTAACCAAAGTCAAGGCCACTCCAGCAACTCCAGACTGTCCGCTGGTCGCTGTCTTTAAAAGACCCAGTAGCATGAAAATCATATTATTTGGTTTGATATTGTGGGAGGTAGATCAAAAAACTGCTTCTTAAAAACTATGAAAATCATGAAAACCCCTGAGGTCAGTTTCACAATGTTGTAGAGTTATACGGTTTAACAGCTTCTTAATGCTTGTTGCGGTTGGTGTAAGTAGGGCGGGACTAAAACACATCCTGCTGACATCATGAGGACATGGGCAGTGCCTCAGTGCTTTGGGTCAACACCCCTACAGCATCTGAGAACAGGAAGCACGCCTATATTTTTTCGCCACTGTGAAACGTAATTTCACCTTGTAGCAACATTAATACTTCCTCAAAATTGATGAAGGCATTAGTAACAACTCTTCTTTTCATACAAATAACAATATTATTTTTGATTATTACCATTTCATTGGGTCTTTAGGAGCTAGCCAGCAGAAAACTTGATTGTTGATTGAACTTGTACTACTACAACAACTTAAAGATGTTAACATTGGCATAGTATGCCATACCAGCCAAGTATAAGTATATAGTATAAATGTAGTCACAACATTCACCTAAAGTCTAGTAAATGTACCATACTGAAGGCAAGGCCCATTCTACTGTCTAGTGCCCATTCTGAGGCATCTTTTTCAAGCCATAGACTTTGACTCCTGCAGGCCCTCCCTTCATTTGCCTTTGTTGTGCTGAAGTGGGAAATTGCAGAGGGAGCAGGCTGTTGTTATTGTTGCGCCTTAACTATCAGCAGAGAGCATTCCAGATAAATACAGAGCGCAGTGCCGGAGCTCACGCCCTGCAAGGCCTCCAAAAGCCAGGGGAACACTTCTATATAAGGCTCCAAAAACAGCTGAAACCAAGTGAGAAATGATGGGGCTTGGGTGGGGGTTGGGTTGGGTTGACTGCAAAATGGTACAAAGAGGGGAAATGGAGGGGGTCAGATAGATGAAGTCTAAAACTGGCAGCAGACAGTTACTGAAGCTTTGACACCATGCCAACACAGACACTGAAGACTAAGCCACAGTTACCCCTCTCCCTCTCCAACCCCCACCCCCCCCCCCCCCCCCCCACCCCCCAACACCAGCACCTCCCCTTACCCCCTCCAACCCACAATGACACATGGATATAGCTACTCCAAGCATTCATGCATGCATACGCAGACACACACACACACACAGACATGCACGCACATGTGCAGCACGCACGCACGCACGCACGCACGCACGCACGCACGCACGCACGCACGCACGCACGCACGCGCACACACACACACACACACACACACACACACACACACACACACACACACACACACACACACACCAAACCTATGCCGCGTAAGCTCTCCATGCGGGTTATTTGCATGTCACAGAGGCCTGGCGTAATTCTCCCGCAGGCAAACAACTTTCCGTGCTAAACCAGCACACCCCCCTTTCCCCTTTCCCCCCCATCCTCCCTCCCTCCCTCCGAGTCACTGATGTAGGCTAATGGGAGCCATTACGCATGCACTCTTTGGCCTGCGCTATCAGTCATAAAAACCCAGCCCCTCCAGGTCTGCCTTCATAACGTTAAGTAAACACTTCAGCTCCCTGCCAGACGGTGACTCATTCACGTCATTTTCTCAGATGCTCCATTCACTTGCTGTTTAAAATCAACAGGAGGTTAAAACATCTTGGCTCCATAAGCAATGGCTGAATACTTCTTTAAATGGTCCTAAACAGTAGCATATAAAGAGAAATTTCATAAGCAGCCTATCAAGTTCAAACAGTCTTGGGCCACATTATCACTCATGTTTTAGTACAAATACATAAACGTAAAACTGTCAAACCTGACACTACTTTGATTTTAGAACAAAAGCAGATATCGAAAAATGATTACTCAATGGAACTACTGCGGAAATGTCAGTTGCTGGATGCTGCATGCATTTCAAAAACATACGTTTAGTTTCCTCGTAACTCTGAGACCAGTTTTGCCGGTTAACCTTTCTTCCAAATGTACCTCCCTGTTCCTGCACGGAAATCCTGAATTCTTTCCTCGGTGGATTACTCTAATGTAGATTTTTAGTGCACTGCAGTAAAGTGACAAGTGACAAGCACTTCCAGGTGCAAATATGGATTTTGTAAACTACATCAAATATCATGACACGTCGAAAACAGACTATGACAATACAAATTGCTAGGGCATGTGTTCACTCATGTGTCTGTGCCTGAATAAGAACTTTGAGAGGCACGAAAATGACAAATACGGGTATGAAAAAGAATGTAAATTTTGTCTGCTGACCTCAAAGTGTCTATTTATGTTAACACATGACGTCATCATGAAAGGAAAAAGATCAAAAATAACATTTATGACCATGATGGCGGGCAGAAGTTGAATGACTGAGAACCCCCAGTGGGATTCCTCTGTGGAGCCTCTTGGCTGCTCCCCAAGCGGCTGTCACCTCCAGACCGCTCCGGCTCAGTGTGACACCATGAGGGTGGCGCAGCTGGCCCTCTTCAGCGAACACACACGCACACACACACACACACACAATGACACATGCCAGACACAGGCCGCCATCCCTCGGCCCTCCAAAGCTTCCGTACACACACACATGCACACACACACACACACACACAAGCGCACAAACCCGCTCGCTCACAGAACACAAACCTTGATCTGCCATACGACAAGCCCCAACAGCAAACCACAGAGGATCCTACCAAGGAGCCTGTCTCTTTAGTTCCCCAAATAAAAATATTTTCTATTACATCATACAACCATTACTTATTCAAACAGGACTACGGCAGCACTGCGGCAGAGAGAGGGGCGCACACTGAGCCTTCCCTTTCAGCGAGCAGCAGGAAGCTCCTCGGTAAATATCACAGACAACGAGGCTGCCAGCCAGCAGATTTTTAAGGAGGAAGAGGACTTCAAAGTTGTATTGGTCTTTAAAAAAAAAGGTCTTCCGCCGGGGAGAATACGGTTCAGCAGTGCTCAGCTTGTGGCCTCTCTAAGACAGGTCACGCCTTGAAACGCTACACTACACTACACTACACCTGAACGTCTTAGACCAGCTAAACCTGCATGATCGCATTCTGGCTCAGAGAGAGACAGAGAGAGAGAGAGAGAGAGAAAGAGAGAGAGAGAGAGAGAGAGAGAGAGAGAGAGACAGACAGACAGAGAGACTGAGAGACAAAGAGAGAGAGACAGAGAGGGAGACAGAGAGACAGAGAGGGAGACAGACAGAGAGAGAGAGAGAGAGAGAGAGAGAGAGAGTTTAGGAGAGAAAGAGAGCGAGCTCCAGAGACACTGAGCGAGAGAGACAGAGATGCAGACAGAGAGGGTGAAGGTGAGAGAGAGAGAGAGAAAGAGAGAGAGAAAGAGAGAGAGAGAGAAAGAGAGAGAGATTGGAGAGAAAGAGAGACACTGAGCGAGAGAGACAGAGATGCAGACAGAGAGGGTGAGGGTGAGAGAGAGAGAGAGAGAGAGAGAGAGAGAGAGAGAGAGAGAAAGAGAGAGAGAGAGAGAGAGAGAGTGGAGAGAAAGAGAGACACTGAGCGAGAGAGACAGAGATGCCGACAGAGAGGGTGAGGGTGAGAGAGAGAGAGAGATAGAGAGAGAAGGAGAGAAAGAAAGACACTGGGTGAGAGAGACAGAGATGCAGACAGAGAGGGTGAGAGAGAGAGAGAGAGAGAGAGAGAGATAGAGAGAGAAGGAGAGAAAGAAAGACACTGGGCGAGAGAGACAGAGATGCAGACAGAGAGGGTGAGGGTGAGAAGAGAGTGCGCCAGAGAGATGTGCCCAGACTACTAAGTTGTTTTGGATTCACTTCTGGCATTCCTCACAGCTTCTTAAAGCAAGCACACTGGCATAGCGGGCCCACTGGCAAAAACTTTGCCATATTTTTAGGGTCGTATTTTACACAGTAATTTAAACAAATCAACTTAATTTGCTACGAAGAATGTAATTGATATCTGTGTAAACGCTAAAATCTAACCAGTATGCTTTATGCACTCTGCATTTACAATTAAGCTGAAATGACCTAAGCTACATTATGCTAATGGCCGGGAGCAGAGGAACTCAGTAGATGAAACATACAAGAGAAGGGAGATGCATAGAGACAAGCTTCAGTCCACCACATTGAGGTATGTGGCAAACTCCATTCACAGGTGTTCAATGACTGCCTTAGCATCCAGTGACAGCTGACCTCACCGCCATTCTGGATGTTAGCCATGTGAAGAAATGGGAGCTAAGGTGAAAGTTGTGCCAGGAAGACTCGACTGTGTCTGTAAACTCTATCACACGCCTTTCACTGTTAAACCAATTGTATCTTTCCCCATAGTTCTGTGAGGGCTTTCCCCACTACGTTTACATCTACCTTATCACGGCTTTCGATGTCTGGAATTCCCTTGTACGTCATTTCGCTCATTCAATCCCTGCAGCCAATGAGATGTTTGCGCGTTTCTTTAAAATCGTCCTGCCTAATTTTGCTCTCTGCTACCTAGAGTACGCCAACTTTGACGCCCCCTTTCAGCCACTGTCACCAGTTGGTTACGTCTTGTCAATGGGGACAGGCTCTCGCCCCGCCATCTTTAACGGCGCAATATGTGAACCATTCGTCGGACATTAACCACGAAGACGGGCGTCTGCGGCAAAGAGACTTCCGTTATTGTTTTGTCTGTACTTGTTATGTTTATCGTCTTGTATTTCCTCATGCATTTTATTAAATGCATGTAACTTCATCAGCTGTCAAGTCTTTTCTGGTAGAACTTGTTTTACTGATCATCTGCAAGTATGACAATGTAGACACATCAACAAATACAAAAAAGCCATAACCCCTGCATTAACCTTGGACAGACGTGCATGGAAACAGGCTGTGCTTGAGCCAGTCTTGAGGCACAGCTAACTTACTTGGTGGAGCTCCAAACAGAACAGTGTCCAGGGCCTTCAGCTGAAGCTTCTGCACGTGATTGCGGTCCAAGATCTTCAGGACACTGACCGTCAGAGTGGCGTTCTTCACGGCGAACCTGGAGGACCACAGACAGGCAGAAACCTAGCCATGAGGACAGTGGACCAGAGGCGTCAATCCCGGCTTCAGAAAGTAAAAACCCTGCCATGTATTTTTTTCTGCCTGTGTACTTAACACAGGTGATTTCACTAATTACCCGACTTACCCTGTCTGATGATCTGTGTGCTCATTAGGATCATCTGGTTAAAAAAAATGGTTGGATCAAACATGTGGCAGGGTTTTTACTTTCAGAAGCTTGACACCTTTGCAATGTACGTACAATCTGGGCACATGTAGAGGTCCATTGGAAATACAAGCCTTTAACACCATTCCTACGGTTCAGCTAAACATGGATGTGAAAGAGTTGCTTGAGACCTTTTTAAAGGGTGTGAGAAAGATACTCTCTACAGCCCTGCACTGACATGTTGGTCATCTACAAGCAAAATCCCAAAAACAAAGCATACAAGATGTTGTCTGTGTAGATTGTCATTCATCCATGTCATGGTAGTCAAAGGAGCTAAGTTGTAAGCAACTGGACTTCTTTTTGAAGCTTGAAGACATTTCACCTTTCATCCAAAAGGCTTCTTCAGTTCATCATTACGGCCAGAACTGAAGAAGCCTTTTGGATGAAATGTCTTTGGATGAATTGTCTTCAAGCTGCAAAACGAAGTCCAGCTGCTTACAACTTAGCTCCTTTGACTGTACGAGATGTTCAAACACAAGGGTCACAAGGCATGTGATTACTGCTGGAGTGGTTGTGCTACTGGTACACCCCTGTACTGGGGTTTGTGAGGCCAGACTGTAGCTGAGGTGGGCCAGTCACCTGGGCATGGCGCTGCCATTGAAGTTCATCTTGCGGAAGGACTCCTCGTACTGCGACAGCTCCACGTAGGTGATCAGCCACTCCACCACCTCATCCACCGTCCAGTTGTACACTGCAGAGCAACAGAAAGTGCAGTTTAGAGTGGCATGCCTGCACTAGGCTGACATCTAAACATGATAGGATTTCCAGGGGACAGATACTGATAGACATACACCCGACACAACTTGTCATGTAACAATGGTGACTTTGATAGCTGTATCACATTAGATGCCAGAGTGAACTTAGGACATGAACTAAAGTGAGTCGGAACATGACTAATAAACTGGATTTAGGACCACCTACACAGGGTATGCTGTAGCACAAAGCTCACATTGTCTTCAACACCTGAGTTTAATCCCTAATGCCTATGATAATCATGTACGACATTTAACACCACTTGTTTTTTTGTAAACACGCATCCAAACCAATACTGTGTTCCGCTGGCTTTAATCAGCAGAAAGGGCTTTTCACAGCAGTGGCTTCTTTAAACTGTTCGCTCTCTCAGCACCCTGACTGGATGTCACACTGAGTTTTTACACTTATGCAACAGTGACACACGTCATGGGTGTCAAACTCAAAGACAGCAAGACCTGAAGACTTGTCATCTTGTTGTTATTACCCCCCAAAAAAGGCCCCACTGGCACTTAAGATAACAGAATACCACAACCAAATCACCCCACTTATCTGATTTTTAACTATGCTCACACTGTCTCCCCTAAAGAATATTTTCAAAAGGCATGCTTTATCTTCACACTGAGCTGCTGACTGCATGATAGCAGCACAGTTTTTTTTTCGTGACAATTTATCTGATAGTCTATGTATAGTGCATATGATCCTAACTGACGCAAGTATCACAGCGTTTATGACTAATGCTAATTTTTAACACTGGACACACACACACACACGCACGCGAGCGCACGCGCACGCACGCACGCACGCACACGCGCACACACACACACACACACACACACACACACACACACACACACACACACACACACACACACACACACACACACACACACACACGGGGTACACACTAATCTTCGCACATAAAACCCCATGTGAATCTATTAACAGAGCGGGTGGCAGTTACATGCTGGCAGGCTAGGTTACTTCTTAAAACAGGAGCCTCGTCCAGCAGGCATTCAGGGAGGCATCCTCTATCATAAAGTTTTTGAAAAGGCACACCCTGGCCTCAACTCAAGACAAATAGTGTGAGGGATACAGTCATTTGAGTGGGGCCTTCGCTTGAAGCCAGAGAGAGAGAGAGAGAGAGAGAGAGAGAGAGAGAGAGAGAGAGAGAGAGAGAGAAAGAGAGAGAGACAGAGCAAGTTAGAGAGAGAGAGAGAGAGAGAGAGAGAGAGACAGAGCGAGTAAGAGAGGGAAAGAAAGAGAGACAGAGAGAGAGAAAGAAAGAGAGAGAAAGAAAGAAAGAGAGAGAGAGAGAGAGAGAGAGAGAGAGAGAGAGAGAGAGAGAGAGAGAGAGAGAGAGAGAGAGAGCGAGCAAGGGCCCTCGCGCTGATTAATGTGCTGCTTGCTGCCCTGACTCGGACAGCTCCGGTTTCCCTTCAGGCTACCACAGCCAAGGGTTGGAGGAAGAACTGCAATGCAGGCACCAAAGACCAAGAGGAGAGAGAGAGAGAAAGAGAGAGGGAGAGGGAAAGGGGGAGAGATTGAGAGAGAGGGAGAGAGAGGAGAGAGAGACAGAGAGAGAGAGAGAGAGAGAGAGAGAGAGTGAAAGTGACAGAGAAAGAGGGGTTGACAGAGCAAAAGAAAATTAGAGGGAGAGAAGTGGTCAGCTACTGTGTGTGTCACTGTGTGTGCATTTGAGTGAGTGTGTGTGTGTGTGTGTGTGTGTGTGTGTGTATGAGAGGGTAATTGAGAGGCAGCAGGAGCCTGCTCCACGCTCACTGCAACTACAGAAAGGCAAGACATGCGGCACCCAAGTGCAACCAAAGTAGGGGAAAGATACTGGAGCACTCAGACACTCTGGGGCAGCCAGGGGCTTATCCTGGGGTGTGAATTTGTGAATTCATGGTGTGAGATAACAGTGGAGAACTGAGGAAGAAGTACTGTGTGTGTGTTTTAGTGTGTGTGTGTGTGTTCTGTTTGACTGTGAGTCTGTGTGTGTGTGTGTGTGTGTGTGTGTGTGTGTGTGTGTGTGTGTGTGTGTGTGTGTGTGTGTGTGTGTGTGTGTGTGTGTGTGTGTGTGTGTGCGTGCATATCTTTGTCTGCATGTGGTGGTGACAGCTTCAATGACGCCACTCATTCCCTGTCCAAACTGTAGCTTGTGTGACACGTTGCGCTCTTAGGTTCCCACAGCAGCATTAAGCTACTGTGACATGTCATAAAGGCCATTTCCTCTTCGCTCAGCCGGCAATGATTAATGATAAATACATACAATATAGCTAATAGGGCTTCACTTGACATAGTTAAATGAAAAAATATATTAAAAGGCAAGAAAGCAGACAAGAGACAGTCAGACTGACAGCTTAAGAAGGAACGAGAAACAATATTAATGAGAAATAATCAGGGGAAAGAAACGAAGCAAGTTTGATACACGACCGCATGTTTAATTGTTAATAGTAAAAATTACGTAACCATCAGGTCATCGGAGAGGGGATGAGGTAGGACTGGCCACCCTGGCAGGAACACCATGTCCTGATCGAGCAAGTATGTGTGTGTGTGTGTGTGTGTGTATGTGTGTGTGTGTGTATGTGTGTGTGTGTGTATGTGTGTGTGTGTGTGTGTGTGTGTGTGTGTGTGTGTGTGTGTGTGTGTGTGTGTGTGTGTGTGAGTGTGTGTGTGCTCCCTGCTATAGAGCCAGGTTTCTTATGCAAACAGATGCAATCAAGCCTGCTTGGCTCGGTGGTGGGAGACAGGACAAGGCAGGTGCATGCAGTGACCGACCCTACCGTACCGTACCTTTCGAGCCCTTCCACACGTTCCACAGGTCCTCCACGCTGATGAACTGGTCGTCGCCATGGAAACTGTTGTGCTTGGCTTTGGGGTCATGGTAATTCAGGTCCTCCCTCAAGAACTGTGGAGAGACAGAGAGAGAGAAAGAAAGAGAGGGAAAAATAGAGAGACAGAGCAAGAGAGAGCAAGAGAGAGTGAGAGAGAGAGAGAGAGAAAGAGAAGGAAGAGAAATTGAGCCATCAGATATGTCTGTGTACACAGTCGAGCGAAGCTCCACAAGTGAAGGACTCGTGGTGTGCTCTGGCAATCTGCTGAGGAACATCCATCCGCTTCTCACCCCGGCTGCTGCAAACTCATTTCCTGTGTTGGGCTGACATGGCGCTAAGAGAGATTTCTGTTGCTGGTTAAACTTGCACTAATGGGAACTATAAGCAATAAAGATACCCCTGACAGACTCACGCGCACACACGCAGACACACACGCAGACACACACGCAGACACACACGCAGACACACGCACACAATTACTCAATCACCCGGCTCACACACTCGCTTAAAAATCTTGGAAACAGGGTCCCAATTCCTGGGAGAGCACACTAATGGAGCTTGCTGAGGGAGGTCTGGCCCAATAAACCCCATCTTATGGAGGGTCCTCGGGCCATAAAAGTCACTCGCATAACCGGACACCTACATTAACGATCGCACCGTGTCTCTTCCCCCCTGGTCTGGCCGACACATGTAAAATGTCTGAAGCGCTACAGAGATCACCTTTATGCGTGTTCAAGGAAGTCGCACTAATGTCACAGAAGGAATGTTCTATTTGCAACGGCACACAGCCACGCTTGAGCAGCAGTAAATGCTTTTAGAGCAGAGGAACGAAGAGTGCACAATGGCCCTGAGCGAGGCTCGCAGGACCACTAAATACCACCGATGCTGAAGGTGAAGCAGAAAGACCAGTTGGCCAAACTGAGGTGTCAGTCCTGGCTTCAGCAAGTAAAAAGTAGGGCAGCTGTGGCCTAGTGGTTAGGGAGTTGGTCTTGCAATCGGAAGGTTGCCGGTTCAAATCCCACCCTACCCATGGTTGAGATACTCTGAGCAAGGCATCTAACCCCACACTGCTCCAGGGACTGTAACTAAAAACCCAGTACATATCTGTAAGTCGCTCTGGATAAGAGGGTTAGTGTAATGTAATGTAATAATATAATGTAATATAAAGAAAGCTCTGCTGCATGTGTGATCTGACCATTTTCTGGACCAGCTGATCCCAATGCGCACACAAATCAGCAGACAGGTAGATTAGCTGTTAGGGAATCACCTTTGTTAAGTGCACAGGCAGAAGACAAACATGGCAGGACTTTCACTTTCTGACGCCAGGACTGACACCTGTGCAGCCAAATAGGTAGGCCATAACTTCTACCATGCTGGACTGGGCTGCCCTGGGGTGGACTGGGCAAAGGTCATGTTTGCTCAGTGGCTACGCAAGGCCTCGATCGATGACCAGCTGTGTTGCTCGTGGACGATGACGCAGTTCATGGAGAGTTCATTTGGTCAGGGATGCTTTTAAAAATGGCTAAATGTTAACCTCTAGCCGCAATATAAAGGACATGCTCATGGGCTTAAAGCAACACTAAGTAGTTTTCGTCTTCACATGGAGGGCGGCGAATTCCTAAGTGCCTTTTGCCCAGTTACAAGTTGATGAACCACTGAAAGGATTCTGGAAACATTATTTTAAGGTTGAAAAAACTACTTAGTGTTGCTAAGGTAAATATTACCACAAGGATATCCCAAGGCTCAGCTTTAGCAGGTCTAGATAAGCTGTTGTCATCTGATACTAGTGGTGTAATGCACAGAACCTTTAAGGAAAAGAAAGAAACTTGTTAAAGGTTAAGATACAGAGAAAAACAAAATGGCACACACCTTTTCAGAGGGCTATACTACATTCAATAAAAGGGTGCATTCGCTAAACACCTAAGGTTCTGTTGCAGATACAACATAGGCTACTGCATTGCATAATTGTAGCAGAAAAATGCCAGCAAAGGGGAAGGTTGCTCATGTTCAACAACTCCAGTTTCAAAACCAGACCACTCCAGTTTGTGTACTAGCTATTAAAGGGGGCAAAAGTTGTCTATGGCAGAAGAAGAAAGATGGATTTTCTTATATCAACTTCCAAGAAATCTACAGCTCCAGACCAATCTGAACAGCGATATGTGGCCCAACACTTCCAACTTCATAAAAAAAAGGAGGATTCCCCAGCCTGGGAATAGTCGGGTCACTGAGGAGCAGTCGACACATTTTATCTCATGCTTGGTGGCAGCCAGACCCACAAGAGGCAGGGGAGATTGGTGTGGGCGGTTATGTGGTGGTGGTGTATGTGTGTGTGTCTGTGTGTGTGTGTGTCTTTGTGTGTGTGTCCTTGTGTGTGTCTTTGTGTGTGTGTCTTTGTGTGTGTGTCTCTGTGTGTGTGTCTGTGGGTGTGCCAGTGTCTGTGTGCGCATATGTGTGTGTGTGTGTGTGTGTGTGTGTGTGTGTGGGGGTGGAAAGGTGGTATGAGGAGGGGATGAGGCAACGTTGCTTTGGTCGGGACCCAGCGTGAGCGAGAGCGGGCATGCCTACTTCAAGGGGGCTGGCTGGCCGCCCAGCATTGACACGGCTGCTCTTGGCTCCTCTCGCACGGTGAGGAGGCGTGCTTGGAATGGCGGCCGGTGCTGCGCTCGGACGCAGGCTGCTGTAAGGCGAGCCGCTCGCCTCGGCACTGGGGAAGGCAGCAGCTGCTGGAGCTCAGGACGCAAGCACAGCCGAGGAGGAGAGGAGGGAGAAAAAGAGGAGAGGAGAGGAGAGGAGAGCAGAGGAGAGGAGAGGAGAGGAGAGGAGAAGAGAAGAGAGGAGAGGAGAGGAGAGGAGAGGAGAGGAGAGGAGAGGAGAGGAGAGGAGAGGAGAGGAGAGGAGAGGAGAGGAGAGGAGAGGAGAGGAGAGGAGAGGAGGGGAGGGGAGTTGAAGGGAGGGGAGGGGAGGGGAGGGGAGGGGAGAGGAGAGGAGAGGAGAGGAGAGGAGAGGAGAGGAGAGGAGAGGAGAGGAGAGGAGAGGAGAGGAGAGGAGAGGAGAGGAGGAGAGAAGCCCTCTCTGCTATGGGTTAGACTGTGAAATAAATCTGCAAGAGGGTTCTCAGCTCTCACCAGCACCAGCGAGATAAAGATCAGGCAGAAAATCTCACCTTATCTTCAAACCATCCCCAAATTGCCTCTAAATTATTTGGTACCATAAAATATTTTGTTTATGCAGCAATTATGATTATGCAATTATTCACTGCTATAGCATGCTGTGTAGGGGTTAGTCGCTAGGACACAGAGTGCCTAGAGGGGTACGCGCCAGTTACAAAACTTGCAACCTTCCAATGGTGGGGTGGAGGCGTAATGGAGGTAGTGGTGGTGGTGGCTTCTGCTCTGCCCATCTGAAGAAGGATTACTTACAGCGCCACTCTGACCAGCCCTGACCTCTTGCTTGCAGCCTGAATACCAGACAATTTAGCCACGCCCATAAAAGAGGGGGAGGAGGACGGGGGGGAGGAGGAGGAGGAGGAGGAATGAAAGGTCCAAAGAAAAAAGGCCTCGCTCTTCCTCACAAGGAACACACACACACACGCCACACGCACTCATTACAACTGCCACAGTCTAGTACACAACTAATGGACCTCTGTAATCTCATTTAAGGTTTAAGGCCACCGCATTTCCTGAGCACGAGTGAAGTAAATTAAAAAGAAACGTCATAAGTGACATCTCATTATCCCCATGCCATCCTTATACGGCTAAATCCCAATGGATACACTCGAGGGATTACAGAGCCCTTCAAGCTGTTTAGGCTAAACTGACACATGTAACACAGAGGTAAATGCAGGTAAAAGCATGAAACCAGTGCACTGGTGCGTTACTTCCTCTTAGGGCTCTGCTTCCCGCTAGGGCTGCACAATATATCGAAAATATTGTGATATCGCAATATACAATATAATGATATACTGTACATATCGCATGGTAAACATGGTTAACTGCAATAAATGGGACATTACTGTAAGATGTTTCACACTTCACATATGAAGAGAGAAAACAAATGGAGTCCTAATGCCTTTGATATCCACCCCCATAGGCTGAGCATTGGCTATGGCCTAGCGGTGAAGCTTAAGCTGAAAGATGTTAAAACTATATTTAAATATTGAAATGTTTAAACTACATTTCGAAATGTAAATGTTTATTTATCGCAAAACATATCGTCATCGTAACATTCAGAAATGTTACCGCATATCGCACATTTAATCCAACATCATGCAGCCCTACTTCAAACACACACAGCCCTGGGTGTGAGTGACAGGAAGACGAACACTGAGGTTTTCGGGTGGTGGGCTACTGTGGTGGGTTAGTGAAGAAAGGGCTGCGTGACAGAGAGAGAGAGAGAGAGACAGAGAGCACTCACCCCGTCCGTCTCCAACACGTCCACGTTTCCATTGGCGTCGTCGTCCATCTGTTTGTGGATGCTGCAGATGGCCTCGAAGCTGAGGATGGCATTCTCATCCTGGCACAGAGGCTTATCAATGTGACAGAGCTCTGGAAGAAAGAGAAAGAGGGGAGGAGAGGAGAGAGAGAGAGAGAGAGAGAGAGAGAGAGAGAGAGAGAGAGAGAAAGAGAGGGAGATAGAGAAATAGCACAATAAATATCACAGGTGCAATATTTACATTTTCAAAGATATACTGCAAGAGCTATCCTTTTGATTATCTTTCCGCTGTATTGTGATCCCCCAGAGCACTGCATCTTGGAATCAATTCTCCAACTAATCTTGTTATCTTCATCAAAAAAATTAGTTGATTTCATCAACTGTGAAGCATTATGTGTAATGTTCAGGCTCGAGGAGACTCACAGGTATCCCTATCCTGTCACACTGCCACACTGTCCAGCTTTGCTATGCTTACAATTTACAATACACACAGCAACCTCCCTTCACCAGCAATACGAATGGAGTAGCCTAACTGCTTTTCGGTTTGCCATAATTAGACTTAAACAAAAAAACTGCATCTGGAACAAGAGAAGTGAGTGAATACAAATGCTCAGCCAGAGCATCTTCTCACCGAGTCAGCCTGAGTCTTCGGCCAAAACTGAACATGATTCAGTTTTGATCTAGCTTTGATCTAGTTGTAATTCACTTCTGAAGCACCGTATTGATTGGCTGAGATTGCTCATGGCTCATGTTTTCCTACCAACTAGAGGCTTGTTGAGTGCTGTAAACGCTAAATGAACAACTAGAAGACCATGGGGACAAACTTCCTGAATTTGCCTAAAATAATCAGAATTAGAATGGCAGGCAGGACTGATAACATGCAGCCATGGTTAGCCTACAACAGCCCTATCTAACTGATATGGCCAACACCCACAGGAAGTGGCAAATCCACATCTAAATATGAATTTGGTTCCTTTTAACACCTCCGGCTGGTGACGCACCTTGACCTCAGACCTTCCAACACTATAAACACTATTTCATCAGGTGAACAGACTAGGTTTCAAGTCATTCACAAATCTCTACCATCTTTGACAAATTAAGTCAAATATTTTAGCCCTGTGGGCTTAACCAAACACTTTCTGTCCTTTGCAAATCTAATTTCCAACTAACAACGTTTCTGATATGCTCTGAACTGTTACACAATTCATCCTTCACCATCTCAACAATATAACTGTAAATCACTGTTTCAGAACATTTGGTGAACTTGTCAATGCTGTGCTGAACATCACCGCCAATACCTGTTGGTCCTTCAAAGAAAATAGGCCTAATTTTTTTCTTAACTAACTCAACAGTGAAAACATCAGAAATCTGCCTAGTCAGATTCTGAACAGACATAATTCAGAACCATAACAGGAAACCATGCAAACAATAGAACCTTTGGGTGCATCATTTTTCATCATATGACAAACAAACACTAAACCCACTATGTGATACACATACGATATCAAACCACCACCTTCAAAAGCCCTGACATTGGTCCACCGGGACTCCTTAAAAACCCAATATGATGAGAGGAGATTTAGGCCTACTTCTCAAACAACCAACCACACAGCCTGTTAAATATACCAGCAGCATCAACTAAAACAAGCCAGTAGCTATTTTTAGCTCCCAAAAGGCCATACAGCTGTCGAGTTACTAGAGGAGGAGAGGGCTACAAAAAGACTGTTGGGGGGAGGGGCACAAATTAAACTAAAGATGTTACCAATATTGACTGAACGATCATTGATCAAAAGAAATGTTTATTCAATATGGATATGAGAATTTAACTTAATGCTGAATAAACAAATTAGACAGTAGGCTTCCTTGCTGAAGATGTTATACCAAACATGCTACAGACAGTGGTGGAGAGGTAAAGGCAAAATTCAAAGCCTGTACGCAATGTCCTGCCTGCTTGGCTGAACTGTCTAATGCAAATCAACACAGAGTCACCAAGCTTTGACAGGGCACACACATTTCATTGACAGATAGCCAATGCTGATATGGAGGGCCATTCACAGTCATCTCATAGTAATTACGCCTATTGGTCAAACATTTCATAGCTCTAACACAAACAGTTGTGATATCGTAAAATGTGTATATTACTCAGATGAACTAGGCCTAGGCTGTAACCAGGTACCAGGGACCATATGTTGTTGTTTTTGTCTTTTAAAATTATTCCAATAACAGGTAATGTATGAAAGTGGACGGTCTCTCAGCTTTATTTTCACTCTTCTAAATTCACTTCTGCATCTGGTGGCACCATAAAAGTGATCCCTCTGGCATCAGGTGTTGGTCTGGTTCAAAAAGAGGGCAATACATTTGTGTGATTAATAAAACTTTGAAGACTTAAAAGTTATTTCTGATCCCGTTTCAATGATTTTGTTAGAATCTCCGAATGGGCATCCACCTTGTAAATTGCATCTACACCTAGCCTAGCCTCTAACGTTTAGTGTCCTCTAACAACTTGGTATATTTTTGGCCAGAGAGCAGTCAGAAAATGTGTGTTAGGCTAGGTCAGGGCGCAGGCACAACACACACTAAAAACCATCAGTGTGTCGTGCACGCGCGAGGCAAGACTGACGAAGTGCACACACCTTCACCTAATCACCTAAGGGGTGAGGGTGTGTGAGCTCAGGAAAAACAATACAGCTTAAAACCTGAGCAGTGACCTCTGGTATGCCAGCTCAAGGACTACAAGAACACTACATTACACTTAGCAGACACTTGTATCCAAAGAGACTTACAAAAAGAGGACATAAACAAACTACAGGTATACAGAGGAAAAAAGAGTAAACCAAGCCATAACAAAGGTAGTGGAGCCAGGGTACAGGACAGTGTTGGTGAGTGGAGGTTAGCATCCACCGATTTTGGAGCTCTGGAAAAGCTGACAGACACTGTTTTGAATTCAGTAGCCTCCTTCATTCGAGTGTCGCAGGATAAATAATCAAGATGAACACTACACTCTGAGAGAGGACTGTTAAAATACACAAACAAACCAGTCTGCAGCAGTCAAGCGAAGCAAGTGCATGACATCTCTACAACAGACTGTCTTGAATGGCTTCACAGCAACCAGCAATGAAATAAAAGCTGTTGTGTTATAGGCTACCATCTTAAGCCATCAGGAACGCCTCAACCACAACTCCATCATGAATCTCTTAATGGAAAATTTGATATGATTTGTCTAACTAATCCTTTGGCCTGTAGCCTACATATGGGTCAACCTGCCTTTTTACTCCACAAACCTCTCATTTATCTAAAAGTCCACACTGAATCCCTCCCACATACATTCTTGACTTTCAAAATCTCATTCCCCAAACGACAAGCCCTGATGGATCTTTCTCACTTTCTGCAGCCTTCTCTTGCACACACAAACTTGATCACACCCTCCAAGGCTAGTTGGACAATTACTTAAGCACCGCACTCACACACATAAGCACCAGAATGTGAAGAAAGAAAGAAAGAAAGAAAGAAAGAAAGAAAGAAAGAAAGAAAGAAAGAAAGAAAGAAAGAAAGAAAGAAAGAAAGAAAGAAAGAAAGAAAGAAAGAAAGAAAGAGGAGGACCAAGGTAACTGTGGTCTAAGTATGTGTGTGTGTGTGGTAGGATAGCTAAAGAGCTACGTTAACCTTACTTTCTATGCAGTTACGTGTTTTAGGCTTTGTCCTTGGCAGTTGTGCCATCAACACCACTTTAAGCTTCACAGGATTATAAAATGTTGTGATGACCAAAAATTAAACCACATCTTAATCCTACACTTCCATGTTGTTTCTTCAAGAAGGTTTTGAACTGTTTTGAGTCATTTTCTCTGGGTCACTGGAACGGATAATTATTGACTAGTGGATACTGAATATGAGATAGGCAAACAGCACTTACACGTCATTAGCTCTCAGTTTGTTTGGGTGGTGCAGGAAAGGTTAACAATATTCACAGAGTTATTAAACAGCCACTTCAGCTGAACGGGGCTATCTGGGTCAACACTAACTGTATTTAAGTTCCTTGGAAATACACTTTTACACAATGTGCTCCTATCCTTCACTGCACATCCCATTACCTAGCATATACAGTGCTTCCTGCAGGGAACTTGTTTGGGAGGCTGGTGGCTGTTTGAGGGGAAATGCAGGGTTGTAGTTGAGAAATGCATCACTTTAAAATTATTCATATTAATCCTTTAGATTGTGTTTTTTTCGTCACCTTATTTTAAGTCTAAGCCTAATTTTAGTGTTCTATTGGGACGCCTTAGTCAAAGTGGGACGGATGTGTTGTTAAGGCGGCCGACTTAACCATAACTACAGAGGATGTTCACTTAACTGGCGGAAAAGACTGCTATTAAAAAATGTTCAAATGAATTATAACAAACTCGCACTGCCCTATTTGGCTCTGTATAACCCCTGACCAAGGCAAGAATTTGATGGGAGACCACTACTATAAACTCAGGACATTCATTTTAAAAATCATATTTCAAAATAATTTCATCCACCTAAAGCCTTGTTGATTTCAAAACATGCAGTGCAAAAGGCTATTGCATCTCTTGTGCAACATCATTATGTAAGGCTACTTGATATTCGGTCATCATTTTCATGAGACAGATGGCCCTAAACACAACCCAGCAGTTCATTTTGACAGCAGCATCTGCATGCAGAAATAAAGAATTCAACAACTAGCCTTTATTTAAGACATTAAATTTCATTCACAACAAAGTCAAACACTAGCCTGTAAGTAGCACAGACATACCCCAGTGATTTGCTTTGCCTAACTGAGTCTGTATATGGACAAAATCTCCTTAGTTAGACACCAGTTAATGAACGACTTAGGCTAGTTGATTATCATGAAATGGGAGTCAAGACAGCTTTATTTTGTTGGTGCCCCCTGTACTTAGTTTTGGTTGAAATAAAAATGTCAGTGGCAGCTCTTCGCTATGCAAATATTTCACACAGACCAGTTGTTATGTCAACCAACTCACTTGTGTCTACAGGTCTGTGCAGAACTGTAGCTGCTGTGACCTAGATTTAGGTCTGGGGGAGGTTTACCTCTCGGCCTACAGTCACAGCTAAGGTGAGCTTGATAGGAACTGTTACATCTGGCCTCTTTACGATTCTAATCTCTTCTCACCTCCGACTAGTCTGAAACTACATGGCCAAATCCAGCTAAACATTGAAAGAGGCAAAAAAAAAAGTTGGGGGGTAGCCTAACGGTGAAATTACATTGAGAGAGAACATACAGAAATACCACCTGACACCCCCGGGACCAATGCAGATGCTAATCATTAACTCTGGTGAGGAAGAAAAGTGCATGATCCACACATAGCTCAGCAGAGGTGGCCGGATAATAGCATAAGAGCAGGGCATGCAGTGACCTAAATAGAACACAACCACCAAACCATGAGTCAGCAAGCCACAGTACACAAATTGAGAGGCTAAGATCTCAAAGCTATAGGCTTTGGCTTTTTTTATCTAGGGCTTTTAACCAAGGCTATGAAGCAAGGGTATGAGCTCAGGGAACGGGATAATGAGGCAGTAATGAACCTGGACATGCCTGTGAGAAGGGGGGCAATCAAGATCAGGGTCGTCCTGTGTACACACAGCCAGCTGACATGAAAAGGAAAGCGTGGAGCCACCTTCCCACCGTACAAAGAACAGGCAAGGGCAAAGTCGCCATGCCACACTCACTTGACTGCATACAGCCTCCCTACCCTCAACCGTGTGTCATGAACTAACTTACAGATGACAGTGCTTAAAGCAATACTACATAGTTTTTGTCTTCGGTTGCCCTACAGGTTGGAATTGTCAGAATTGTCTCTCATAGAGAACTACAGAGAAACGGCCCAAACTTCCAAGCTCTTCCAAACTGACTTAGTGCGGTTATAGCCCACGGAGGGCGGCAAAGCAAATTCAGAAGTGCCTTTCATCCTGTCACAAGTTGATGAACCGATTTTAGAAACATTTTAGGGTTAAAAAAAACTACTTAGTCTTGCTTTAATGGAGAGCACATATTCTGTCTAATCTCAGCAAAGCCATGTTTAGACACAATTAGCAGATTCAGTGCAATACTGAGACCTACCAATCCTAAATGTAGGACTTAATATAGCCACAGTAACAGTCAAGCCTCAGAATTAGGACGCTGATTATAAGTAGCTTGTTATGGTCACCACCATTATCAACTCCACCTTAGGACCTACGTGATACTGTAGATGACTGTGTGTGTTCATTTTTGGAGAGCTGAAAAGAAATCTGAGCCCTTAGGGTTCATTACAATTGAGAAGTCCATGTGGAGTCTGTTTGGTTGTCTATACAGCCAAGCCATAGTAATTCAAAGCCATCGTGGACAGCATGTGTTCTGAAATCAGGAAGTTTAAGGTAGTGACTAGGTTATACTGTTGTTTAGTACTCGCTTCCCTCTCCAATCTCTATAGTGACAAAACTGTGAACAACACTTGAAATTAGATGCGTGCCAATGTGCCAGACCATGACACTGTTGAACCTGCAGCAAAATCAACTGCAACTACGACAGGCCTGTCTCTTTTCAGAGGAAGACCATTTCCTGAAATACCTGGTGAATGCATCAGCTAAGCCGCCTGAAGTCTCGCATTTGTATACATAACTCTTGTGATTGTAAATGCTTCCAGCATTGTGAATGAAGAGATTGTCTCACACCTGCGATGGCCTGCTCTAGCGGGTATAATTTCTACACAAAACTATCTTAACTTGGCCAGCTCATAGGCTAATACCACGCCTAGCAAAACCCCCACATTATGAGGTCAGAATTTGAATGCGAGCAACAGCCATCTACAAAGGCACACCATGTGAAACAATTAGTAAGTATCTTAAACATAAGTGATTTTTGTCAATGATACAAACTTTGCTCTTGCTAGCACTTCCCCATGGTTTACTACAGTACAGTAGGTAATAACCTGGGCTAACGATAAGCAGAAGCTGAGATAGCTAGACAGGCTGAAGTTTCCAGTCAGCAGTCACTCTTGCTTATTCCCAAGCAACAAGGCTGGCTATACCTAGTCATCACATATCAAGTTTATTTAAAGAAAAATGTTATTATTGCACTGCAATAACTGGTTATCTACAAATAATTACAATAAAATCATGATGACAGATCACTACTTACCTGACTCATTGTCTGTTTGCTGCTGTTCTCCATCAGCAGGACCCTGCTTCTCGGTTAGACTTTCTCCCAGCAAGCACAGACATAAAATCCACAGGGTGAAGGATTTGCTGAAATCCATAGCTGGGGATATTTCTGGGTTGAAGTTGAAAAGAGCAGATTAATGACTGGTTTATTATAACACAGACAGAAGATAATTATGAAATGAATTATGAAATTAGTGCTCGTTTAGACTTTTAGAAAATGCAAATTAACTGAGCTGGTAAAACTGCCACCCTAACTCCAAGTTTCAAGGTTAATTTTCATTTAATTTTTAGTGGCAAGTCATCTTCTAGCCAGAGACAAATGGTTCTCTGGCTTGCGTAATATCACACCTGTTTCCTAGTTTAACACTGCGTTCAATAATGTCACCCACAACATTCAAACAGTAATGAGCTGTAAATTCCACTACCTGTGATTATAGGGCCTCTGCCCAGGTAGTCCACACAACAGATTAATTCAGATCAAGTTATGCCGCACCACTGCACAACTCAATGGATGCGTACTCCTAGACCATATTCTATACCAGTGTGTGTCAAGGAAATGCTTATTCACCATGTCTGACAGATTAACAGGGAGATTCAAGAGCCTTCTGACACAATTACTTTTAAACCTAAATAAGTGCTATTTAAAGTTAACTAAAAACTCTCCATGGTTCAGTATTAATACCCACAACATGAACAGTTCTGTTAACCTGTGTTGCTGGCTGTGTATTACATAACAAGGAAGAATGCTGGCTACTTACCATAGGCCTAAATTAAGTTCGGTCTGGAAAAACTAGCGACACCAATTGTGTCAGGCATCTTCATATTATATTACCAGGCAAATAATGACACCACGACACTGTATAAAAAGGGCACCGAGACTAACTACGACATTAACTTGTCATTTACTTCTGAATTTAATGTTGGACTATGTAAGTATTAACCCTTCACTAGAGTTAAGGACCAAACGTTAAGTACACTACACACGTTGAAAGCTAATTTTACATGTAAACTACCGCAGCTTCGACACATTTGTAACCAGGGAACATTGATCAACCTATGGTAGCTTACGTTAGCCAAGTAAAGGCAGCCTGTTTTAATTTATCAGCTGACGTTATCAGGGCAGGGTAGATTTTGGAAAATATTTTTGTACCGTTTAACGCTGTGAATAAAGGAAGTTGAAGATAGATTTTAAGATATTAAATCGAAGTGTTTATTTAACTGAGAATCGTGTTGAATGATGATACCCACTGTCACCTGCTTGTCACTTCAGGCTTTAACAGCAACCTACTGCGGCTTCAGATGGACGGCACCTAGCTGAAAGTTGTCTAACGTCGGTTAGCTACTAAGACTGCCAAGGCGGTTTATATGCGTTGCAGTGGACTGAAAACCTCCCAAATAATGTCATTACGGTTCACGGTTTTCGAGAGAATCCATGGGTAACGAATGCCAATACCCGTGTACAATCTTCTAACGTCTTCTTAGCTAACGTGTTGACGGATGTCGCTTAACTTGGTCGGTCAAGACTGCAAAATAGCACCAAAAAAGACGCAATGACAGTCAAAGCAATTCAGAAAATGACAATTTACACCAACAGGCGGAAACTTAGAGAGTTTCTTACTTGGGTCTTGTCAGATACCTCGGTGGATGTGGAAGTACGTTACAGCGCGATAGAGGCCGCTTGTTGGCTGGTCCAGCTGACAGCTAACAGCGTTAGGCTAGTATGAGTCCCTAACTGGGCTCGTCCTCTCGCTGCATTGTAAAACCTCAAGGGATCCCTTACAACAGAATGCCAAGATTCCGGTTTCCCAAAAGAAATAAAGTATTCCCTTTGTATGGGTCCACTTAATTCCAGCACAGTCTTTCAAAGATTTATCAGGTCAACCCAGCTGCACCTTCCACTCATGTCGTCGCGATGCAGCAGCTCCTGCTTCATCTCACAGGTCCGAGCTGAAAACTGCAGAATGCGCTTTGTTCGAGTTCGTTATCTTCACTACCTCCTAGTGTAGCGGAGGACAAAAAAACAGGCAATTACATTTTTCAGCACGATCACATTTCACACGCAAATACGACGCCACCCAGTGGCTTCTTCTCGAACATGTGGGTTACAAGAGGTTGAAAATACTGTGATGTGATTTTTGTGATGTGTGATGTGACCAATTTGCAAATGCAATTTAGGGACATTCACACAGCTATTCATTGCATAAAATACGCGTCAATACAAACACATGACATATACATTAAATGACAATATATGAACACGCACCGAGTTTTTAGGTTTTGTTGACTATAAACAGTGTAATTCAAAATTGTGCGTCTTGCACCAATTCCCACCATGCTTATTGAGGCTGTTTAGCTTCAAGGTGCGTATATATGAACTAGTGGTAGCTGGTAGGCTGATGGGGATGGGGTCTTGCTATTTCTCTGACAGGATGGGTGCATCAGGTTGTCTTGCAAACCCCAAATGAAATGAAAAGAAACTAAGAGCAAGGAAAAGCAACTAAAAAAAGTAAAATAATCAAAGGTAATTAATTAACAAGGTTAATGTTAACGCATATAGCCAGAGATTAATCCATGGTACGACCTGCCATTCAGGTAGGCTAGTCTGAAATTGATGTTGAAATAGGCTACGCCATCCAGCAGACAACCCGCTTAGTCGCTGTCGACAGTAAGCTAATAGGCTATAGGCAACTGTTTGTGTTTTACTTCCTCTTTGAGAACTGCAGTAACTTCCTTCAAAGCGTCCGTTCCTACTTTTCAACTTGGGCGACGCCAGACGCGTCAAGAACTTTCGTTGGATAAAGAGTATGTTTGGTGAGCTTTACTCATTTACTGTGCTATATAGAGGCTGTGTTTATAGTGATACGTGAAAAGTTTCACAGAGAAGAGAAGCCAAGGCAATAGGTTGACTGACAGGTCCGCTACTTCTGTGTCAAGCCTGCTGTCACCACCCTGACAGCTCAACTCGCAATGTTGCGTTTAGGACATCAAGCAAATTTTGTTTAACAATAGAAATAGTTTGTATTACTTGATTATCGGTTCTTCTCAGAATTTGTGTTAGGTGTTTAGAAGAAATATACTCTGGTATTTCGATAAATGAAATAACTATAGCCTATTTCTTTTGTCCCTTTGTGATCACCAATTGCCCGGAACCGGTTAACAGAATCCGACAGTTTTAATCAATGTCGACGGTAATAGGCTACAGATTCAAACGGTTATGGATTTTATTATGAGCATCATCATAAGTGTGTGTGTGTGTGTGTGTGTGTGTGTGTGTGTGTGTGTGTGTGTGTGTGTGTGAGAGAGAGAGAGAGAGAGAGAGAGAGATACATTTATGGGTTTGTAACAACTACTATACATTTAAGTGATGGTTTGTAAAACCTACTGTACATTTAAGTGATCTTATTGAGTTTTAGGCTGTCTCAGTTTGTCAGTGTATTATTTCTACCCCAGTTACTTCTGTGAAAAGGGGAAGTATACGTCTGTGCAATAGGTTCCGCATGACTAATGGGGGCACTAAGAGATACATCAGTAAATCTTTAGGTCACATTAGTTGTGAATAACAGTTGGTTCTGGTGACAGCGGAAAATAATCACTAAGATTGCGGCTTCACATGATAAGCTTTGCATCCCATCAAGACTTGCATCCCAAGACTTGCATCCCAACTCTCCAGTTAGTTGCTTCCTGTGGCAACCCATAGTGTTTTTTTCATCTCTCTTTTTTTTCTCTTTCAGTCCATCTCAGTCCATATTCATAGTGCTTTGTATGCCAAGACTAGAAATATTGAAACAACTGCCAGCCAAAAATTATGTTTTTTAGAGAGCAAACAAACCTCCATAAAATAGTTTTATACTTGTAAGCTATTTTAACACTCTGGCACTCTGACACACACCCCTTTGTCTGTTATTGCAGAATGATGAACACAGAAGTAATTACACAAGACATACGGGTTAGCATCAGTCATTGTGACAGAGTAACACAGCAGTAAAAATAGCTAGGTCTTGCCACAGCCGTATAAATACTCTCAGAAAGACTGCAGTGCGTTCAAAGGAGGGGTGTGAATGTGTGAGATGACTAGCCTAGGCTACTGTATATGTGGGTGCAAGAAGTGCAGTCTCTTGGTGGTGGCCTCTTGATGTCAGTGCATCGTGTACTGCTCTACGTGTTCATGTCCACCAGTGTTTTTAGTTGCATAGCTCATTTGCTCTGCTCTGTAGCACAAGCATCAGTTAACCGCAAAAAGCCCATGGCATTGAAGAATAGTGTTTTTTGAATACTTTGAACAGTATGAATTTGAACATCATGTTTATGAACAGCTTTTTAACCACATATTCCTCATGGCATGGTGGAGTTAAACAAAATTGCTTGCAGTATTCTAAACACAAATATGCAGACATGAATGCAGTATTTGACCCGTAGTATTTGATCTGTGTGTATTCTGCTGCAGGTGCATAAAGCCTTAAAATTATCAACATGCAGAGTATAAAGTGTGTGGTGGTCGGAGACGGAGCCGTCGGGAAGACTTGCCTCCTTATTTCCTACACGACCAACGCCTTCCCCAGCGAGTACATTCCCACCGTCTTTGACAACTACAGCTCCCAGGTGACCGTGGACAGTAGGACTGTCAGTCTGAACCTGTGGGACACTGCGGGGCAGGAGGAGTACGACCGGCTCCGCACGCTCTCTTACCCCCAGACCAACGTCTTCATCATCTGTTTCTCCATTGCCAGCCCGCCCTCCTACGAGAACGTCAAGCACAAGTGGCACCCCGAGGTGACGCACCACTGCCCCAACACGCCCATCCTGCTGGTGGGTACCAAGAAGGACCTGCGGAACGACCCAGAGATCCAGAAGAAGCTGAAAGAACAGAACCAGACCACCGTCACCCAGCAGCAGGGCACGGCGCTGGCCAGACAGATCCAGGCCATCAAGTACCTGGAGTGCTCGGCTCTCAACCAAGACGGCATCAAGGAGGTGTTTGCCGACGCTGTGAGGGCTTTTCTCAACCCACAGCCGGCTACCAGCAAAAAGCCATGCGTGCTGTTGTAGATCAGACCAAGAGCCTTCCTGTCAGTCAAACACAAGAATGTAAAAAAAACTGTTATATATTACTTAATATAAAACTGTAGCCTACTTAAGTAATTTTTACAGTCTATCAGAATTCCAATTGGTGCAGTTTTCCAAAACAAATATATGTTGAAGAACTGGAAGTTAATCAAAATCAGCAGTTTTGGTTTCAGTACTTATTTTTATGTTATTGTATGTGTTTTATTAATGTATTAATTTAAATGAGCCACTCAGCTGTGAACCCTATCTAACTTACTGAGACATGATTGTGCTTCTTTACATGTAAAGTTGTGGCTAGTGTTTTTTGACAAAGGAATCGCCAATCCAATAACAGACGTTTTATGAAAAATGTTTGCGGATGTAATGTTTTCTTTGTTCAATCACTAATTGTAAAGTGGAATCACAGGTCGTTGACAAGTGACACCAACCCTGATTTACACGGTTGTATGACACTGACCTAATTTCACAGATGAGTTAGGAAAATGCATCTTTGATATTAGTAATTGACTTAAAGAGATAAGATGGTGATGGTGATGATGAAGTGTTGCCATATCTCAGTAAATTACCATTGGAGCAATTTTAGTTCAGTTAGTATTAACATTTGAATACTTTTTTGTCACTGAATGTGATAAAAGTAAGAGTTTACTTTTACTGTATTTTTTAGTTGTGAAGTATTGCTGTATCTCTGTGCTGTAGAGTCCCTGTTTTGAATGTTCAGATGTGCATAAGATTCCATACAAAAGAGGAAACAAAGAAGTGTCACTTCTGATAAGCTACGCTGATTTTCCTATCAGAGTCATTAGTCCGCATGAGAGAAAGAAACAGAGGGACAGAGACAAAGTGTGTGTGGGAGAGAGAAAGACGGAGGGAGAGAGAGAGGGAACACACATGCACTAAAAAGGGAACCTGTTGTCTACTTCCTTCTGTAAATCCACATCTATTTTAGCCGGGGATTTCATTTCTTTTTCTCTCTCTTTCTCTCTCTCTCTCACGCACACACAAACTGTCTTTTTCTACTTGTCTTCTCTTGTTGTGTAATCCTCTCAAGATTTTTTTTTTTACCAAGAGTAGCAGTTTTGGAATTTCCAGACCACATGGCCAAAGAGAAGAGGGAGGGGCCCTCGTGTCAGAAATCTAGGCTCTGTTTTCTCTCTTCCTCCAACAATCTGCATGGAACATACTTGAGACAATGACAAAGTCAAGGCAGTAGTTTACAGTAGATGATGATTGCTGGTTGTCTTTGCCATACAGGGATTGGAATTCCAACCATCCAGAAATACTGCATGTTTCGCTGCTTTCTGAAATTCTTTCATATTTGTAAATGATTGGCTTTTGTTTCTCAGTTGGTAAGGTAAAATAAATAATAAGACCAAGAAGTAAGTGGACCACTTTATAACTACACAGAGGTCCCTGAAAAGCATTTTGCAAATTCAATGGCTGTCCAAATTTATCATGAAAAAAAAACTCTCTTTTGATTTCCCCTCTTTTACAAAAAAAAAAAAAAACATGCCTGACAAAACCTTACCCCACGGTTTAGACAGAGATACCACACATCATAAGACCAGTAGCCCTCCTCTATTTCCTGGGGATTCATTTGATAGTGAAATGATCCTGTGCTCTGTCACAGAGGGGGTTGTTGGGTGTCATTTACAGCCTACAGACCTACTGAAAAGTCACGTCCACCTCTGGCCGGATTCATTTGCCAGTGAAATCACCGGTCGCTGTGGAGCAGTACAAACAACCACACTAACAGATTAGGCTATGTGTTTGCGAGATGTCCTGTGCCACTGAGCACATACTGTGCACCTTGCATGCATGGGGACTGTTTGTGGTTTAGTGCTGGGATTTGTCTGCAGTGAGGTAGTTACTTGAAGCACTGACATACCGGTAGCTTATCAGTTCAGTTTTGGTTGCCCATTTTAAATAGGCAGATGCACAGCCAGGGACTTAGGGCAAATCATAGGGCCCAGCATTGACAGGGGGCCCTTTGAGGATTACATTATTATTATTATTATTATTTATAATAGTAATAGTAGTAGTAGTAGTAGTAATAATGATAATAATAATAATGTCCTTAAAGGGCACTCAAAATTGTTTCTTTTAATAGGGCCCAGGATGTCTAGAAGCACTTCTGTCTATAGGCATAACAAAATGCTGTGCCTCTGCCAGTGACCAGTGCAGTGTTAACAATGAGAAAGCAATGGAGAAATACTATGCATTATTTCACGAGGCAACTGCTGATATGGCTGCAAGGCAGGTGTGAGTGTGCTATGCATGTTTGTTTTCACTTCTCCATTTTCATCTATGAGCGGTTTCAACGATATCACAACTAATCAGTCTCACATGCGCGTCATACATTTTGTGCCTGCTTTCAGGGCAATGCTTGAGACACTGTGCAATGCTTTATTTTGCAGACCCCTCAGATTACCCTTGGAGTTCAAATAAAGCAGACAGACCTCAGATGACAGGTAGTGTTTTAACATGAAACAACCTTAACCTTAGAGTTTCATTTTCAGCCACATCCTCCAAGAATTCAATGTGTCACACCACAGTCAGAGGGACATTGACATTACTTTGGACCAACATTAGAACAATCATTTGAGAGACAATTTCGTTTCCCTTTTTAAAAGGAGGTGAGTACCACACTGTAATCTATCCACTGACCAAAATATGCTTATTTGTTGAACTGCTGTCTCTGAACAGCATCATGTTCTTTTTGGCACACATACTCTTGTGAAGCAGTTATAGGGTGGTGCCTCTGTTAGTGTGTCTTGAGATGAGTGCAGGAAACTGGTTCCTATGGGACACTGGTCAAACATGTGTAAACAAAAGCAGGAGCTTCCTCCAAGCTGGACAGCAATGCTTTTAGCAACACCCATGTAGAGTACATCTGTTTATGATCAAAAAAGGGTCCCCCACCCTGAAAAGAATGCAGTGTGTGGAGATCATCATGAAATCTGCAGTGTGGTGGTGCTACAATTTACTCTGGCTGATAGGTCAATACAAAACTTTGATTGTGTTTTTTTATTTTACAAGGGTTTATCAAGACTCAATTTTAGGTACATTGTTTTCTGTTGCTATTTGTTTGAGTGGTGATGTGTACATGTGTATATTCTTGTCACCTTTGTGTCATTATTCTGTTCAGCACAAAAAAAGTGTGAACTTCCATGTTACATTTTAATTATAGAGCTGTGTTTTAGCTACTCTGCAAACATTGTCCACCTTAACAGAAAAAAATCTTGAAGTCTCACCTCTGCCGAATTCTGAGTACTAAATGTACCACAGTTTCTCACCCCATGCAGAATTTCACACTGAATGTGTCAAACAGGAACTGACTGCATAGCTTAATAACTTTCTGATTAGGTGGCATGAAGCCAATTTTAGCGCCCTTTGGATCGTCAAATGGATCGTCAAACCCCTTGTTGCCATTTGACCACTAGGAGGTGCAATGGCGTATTTAGACTTGGTATGTGTGTGAGGGCTGTGGGGCCCACAGGCCTCCACTGTGTCACAATTCACTTCATGTGTAACAGGGTTGGACCTGGCAATTCTTTGTCAGAAGTCGATTCTCTTCATTCAGGTCAACAAAACGAAGTGTTCTGATTCGTTCACCAGGTCAGTAAATGATGTTTCTGTCCTATGTTGCGCTAATGAATTATACCGGATGTTGGACATGGATGTTGGCAACAGTGCAACTAACTGGCAAGTAAGACACGTGTCATTCCCTGTGCTGCAAAATAGGTAGGCTAAAGGTAAGCGTGTTGACTAACATTTCTTTAAATCTTGACAAAACACTCTGAGATAATAAAAAAGGCAAAGAGCCACAATCTGTTTCAATTTAGCTTACCACCGGGCTAGATGGAGTTTGTTAACTTCTATTTCCAGTCATATAACTTTTAATTGCACAATTAATGTGCAATTAAAAGTCTAAGTTATGCAAAGTGCGGCCTCTTCTGTTGTTTTCATTCGATTTTAGATTTAGGCCAGCACTCTAAAAAACTTTAAGATTACACGTCGAGTGAAGCCTGCTCCTATCCTTGCTTTACACAGTCATATAACTTGAAATATGCTGCTTGTCATATGTTAACGTGTGTTAACAACATACAGTCACAGCATACTAAATTAAATTGGGAGCGAAGGCAATTGATCTTAAAGACGCATGTTAGGTGTATGTTATTGTGGACCTTGAAACCTCTGTGTACCCATTACCTTTCCTGCAGCAACAGAAACAACTTCCTCAGTAATGTTCAGTGTCTCTGTGCTCTCAGGTCTGTTTCTGTACACCATTAACTAGCTGCAGTAGGCATTCTTGTACTCTGCTGGTGTGTGTGTGTGTGTGTGTGTGTGTGTGTGTACATCTTCTCGGCAGATTATCATAGCCTACTGCTTGCGTTTTTGCTCTGCTTTCATAAAGTGAGAAAGAAAATTGACAAAGAAAGTATGCAATGCCACCCTGTGGTCATAGTTTTAAATGTCAGAAGAAATAATAATATTCTGAGGGGTTTTGAGTGGACTCTTCGCACTAGACCCTCAGTCGAACTAATGAAAGTCGTACTAGAACGCGTACACAGAAGTCTTGACACGGCACCAGTTCGCAGACATGTGACAGTGATTGACATTCACAGATTAATCGCAGCTCCTGCCTTTGGCATGATTTATCGCGCGACATAACTGCAAAGTGGAATTAGAACTGCATGCCTTTGCGCATTCGCTTCGACAAAAATGAAACCACGGGGAATACATGCTTTTCTTGGACTCATGGTTTGTGCACATAGCATACCAGGTAATGTTGACTCTCATTATCATTTCAAATGTACATCTGCAGCCATTTCTGCATGGGTTTCTTGCATGCGAAACGATGTAGAAAGGGTATTTTGGACAACGAAACTTTATTGTTTTAAAACAGTAATTTGTGAGGTATGTCACAGCCAGCGAGTTGAGTTGTAAATTCAGTCTAGTTGCCGTGAAACGTCTGAGCAAAACAGCATTAATCATTTGCATTGTAGTTCATTGATATTGTGTGAAAATATACATTTAACATAAGTGCAAGTCCATTTATAGACTTAGCTAGAATGATGAGTCTAGACTGCACACTTGCAATCACTTTTAGACATTTTAAGTATGTCCATGATACTCGGTAGCGTAATCCTGCAGCATTTCTGTGCTTTAACGAGGGCTTTACGGAGACAGCAGAGCTCTGGGAACATCTGGCCTGCTGCAATCCTCAAAGGCTCAAAGTGGCTGACATCAGAATAGGCTACAGTATTTACATTCGTGTTGAAGCGCATGGGTAAACTCCACTTATCAGTTATAATATTTGTGCCAGGAATTTGTCATTCTGCAGTGTCTGCTAATTATGTCCCAAGTTGCTATTGTCATCATTGTAAATTGAGTCCATTCTAAAAATCTGCCCATTCTATAATCTGGTTATATGTAGATGGTGTTTGTCGCTGCAATGATTGAAAATGTGTATTTTGTAAATATTACTTTGGCAGATAGTCTTCAAAGTTATCAGTGTTTAACATCGAACATGGGTTTCATCATAGATTATAGGAGGAATCATTTGGGTTGAACAGAGGCATCCAAAGTAAGGCTGCATCTGCTTGCTAGGGATGGGAGCTTTACTTTATCTCTTGTTTGCTCTAACCTCAAATGGTTGGTAATCTACCAGCCTGGCACGAGCCTTAATGCTGGGGCCATCTGGCACACAAAGAGCTTTCTGAATTCCCTACAGTCAGGCATGCATCTTTTGATGCCTCAGGCAAAAATGCATGCAATGTCATACTGATAGTGCATCTCAGTGTTGAATACTAAACATACAAAAAATAAGTTCCTCAAAGCTCCCAGAATTGTTAGTGATATTTTTGAGACAGTGGAGTAATATTGTGGAGTTTTCAGATGTATGGAGGACAAGTTTTCTTTGGTGTCATATGACAATGGTATAGAAAAACATGTGCTTTGAAATTATTCATGATGCTGTAAATGCCTGTAATTCCTAACCATACTGTTTGTTTGTACGTGTGTGCAAAGAAAGACAGCTGCTTGTTGTTACATATTTTGCTTGCATAGCTTTATTTTTACATAATTTGCATTGGTGGCAAATTTTTATAGTCTGGGCGTCTGCTAAAAAAAAACATGCTTTAGTGATCCAAAATACATTGACTGTTTGATACTGAATATTTCCATTCAATGTTTGCCTGCAATGTATTTCCACTGGGCAGCGTGTACACTATTGTGACTGGTCAAGAAAGGTAGCATCCTCTTGCCTCAACATTTTTTTAAGGTGTGCATTCGAATGAAAATGCTCATGCTTTACCATAGTCGAACTCCTTAATGTGGTTTTTGAAACAGACAAAATGTGCTTCACATTGTATTTGAATTGTCGTATGATGTGACAATATTTTGTACTGTGCAACGAGAGAGAAAAATGTCTGGCATAGCAGTTACAAATTTCTATGCAAGTGATAAAAATGATTTCTGTGGAATTCATTGACATTCCTCAGGCGAATGTTTCAGGTTCTGTAACTTGACATTCCCGTACAACAAAAGCTAGACAACACACCAAAGCAATGGCAAGAGACGTAAAAGTGTCAAGTCGCCTTATAACTCTTGAGTTTGATTAACTCTTCATCAGCCTCAAGCACTCATTTGTCTGTCTGTCTTTATCTCTGTCAGCCTCCCATGGTGCCCACGCGAGTTACGCTCAGAAGCTTCTAAAGGACTTATTCAGTAACTACACCAGCGCTCTACGGCCAGTGGAGGACACAGGGAACATCCTAAATGTCACCCTACAGATTACCCTGTCACAAATCATTGATATGGTAACACAGCAGTAATTACTGTTGTAATAATAGCAGTAATATTTCCCCATCACCATGTCATGATTTATATTCTTGCTATAAATCTATGATGCACTGTATATTCCTGTCATGTACAAAAGTGTCTATTTCACATGTACCCTACTAAACAGGATGCTCTTTTCTGGGCCACTCTTACACTATAAGGCTCATTCACATCGACTTGAGCGTGTACAGAACGTAACCGGGTACTATATGTGTGTATGTGTGACAGAATACTGTCAGATCACACGTGCGGTGTCAATAGTCTAATTTGTTAGCGTGCATTCTAAATGAATACGGACAGAAAACCGGCACTTGCTGTCTGTGCTGTATACGGAGACTGTTTGGTGTGAAAGAGCCCTTATTCAGCCACTCACCTTTGTCAGAATCACATATCATGATAACGTCCCCCTCTTTTTCAGGATGAACGTAACCAGATCCTTACAGCATACCTATGGATACGCCAGGTGTGGGTAGATGTACACCTAAGGTGGAATAAAGATGACTATGATGGACTCGATACCATCCGTATACCTAGTAGTTATGTATGGAGACCTGATATTGTCCTATATAACAAGTAGGTAAGAATGGTATTGAGTTTGTCAGCTCAGCATATTCCCCTTACTGACACTTACTGAATTTCTGGTAAAGGGAAACAGTGAACACTTACAGTAAGTGAGTACACTGGGACCCACTTATGTCTGCTTTTATATAAAATATGGTTGTAGGTGATGATCCAGGGGGCAGATCTTTGAGCAATGTTGCTGAGCAACAACATGAGATGTTAAATGTTCTGATTTGAGGATATCGACAAGTTGCCTGCTGATGAGTTCTGATTTTTTTTTTTAAAAAGTGCATCATTTGTTGCATCAGTGGGAAAGTGCCCAAACAAAATCTGTAAGTAACACTGCTTGGCAATATTGTTCAAAAAAGATGCCTTGTGTGTCATCACCGTGACAGTGTTCTGCTAAAAAGGAGTCTAAATTAGATTATAATTCTGTAGTGCTGTTAAGAAAGTATTTTATATGGCATCCTCTACCCCCTCTGAGTTGCAGTGCTGATGATCATTTTACCGGCTCGATGGACACCAACGTGGTCATTCGACATGACGGTCAGATCATGTGGGATTCCCCTGTGATCACCAAGAGCTCCTGCAAAGTCGACGTCTCCTTTTTCCCCTTCGATGCCCAGCAATGCCGCCTGACCTACGGCTCCTGGACATACAACGGCAATCAGCTGGACCTTCTGAATGCAATGGAGACAGCTGACTTGGCCGACTTGATAAATAATGTGGAGTGGGAGGTGCTGGGCATGCCTGCGGAGAGGAACGTCGTCCTGTATGGATGCTGTGCGGATCCGTACCCGGACGTGACCTACACGCTGAAACTGAAGCGCAGGGCGTCCTTCTACGTGTTCAACCTCCTCATCCCCTGCGTCATGATCTCGTTCCTGGCACCGCTGGGCTTCTACCTGCCAGCTGATTCAGGGGAGAAGGTGTCTCTGGGCGTCACAGTGATGCTGGCCCTCACCGTGTTTCAGCTACTGGTCGCCGAGATCATGCCGCCATCCGAAAACGTGCCTCTCATTGGTAACGTAAACATTTCATTCAGTAAAAACACATGGTAATAAGAGGTAAAAGTGAATATTTTGTCATGAACTGTATTCGTGGTATTATGCTTTCTAAATATCAGAAATTCAGTGTGTTATTCCAAAAAAAGAATAACTATTAGAAATCATACAATACCTTGAACCAAAGAAGAGCATCATTTATTTCATTTCTATAAGCACTTATTCATATAGATAATTTTCAACTTATTTAAGATGATCATATTGTGCTTTAAATTGAGTGTGTAGGGTTTATGTGAAAGTGCCCAGTAACATCGGGTCTCCAGCCTACCTGCAACTTTTAATATACCTCTTACTTTCTTTACCTTTCTTTACCTTTCAAATCCGTTTGCACAGGCAAATACTACATAGCCACAATGACGATGATCACAGCCTCCACAGCCCTGACCATCTTCATCATGAACATCCACTACTGCGGCCCAGAGGCCAAGCCTGTCCCCAGGTGGGCCAAGAAGTTCATTCTGCAGTACCTGGCGCGCATCTGTTTCGTGTTCGAGGTGGGCGAGAACTGCATGATGCCGCAGCCAGAGAGACCGGAGCCTCCTCTGGAGAAGAGTGCCACCACTGACTGCAGGATGAACGGCCAGGCAGGGAGAGGAGGAGAGAGCATCCTGAGGGTGGACAGGGCGCAGAACGAGATGTCTCAGAAGATCCTGGAGGAGAGCGAGGACACCGACCCAGTCCTCAGCCCCTCGGGCTCCATCGGAAGGAAGCCCACAAACCGCTTCACGGCGTGGAGAAACGGAGCGTTCATGAGCATGGACTGTGGTGACGGCCCCGATGGGGCCCCGAAGAGAGGGAGGTGCGGCGAGTTGGGATGCGAGAGAGGAGGGGGAGGAGCGGGGGGGAAGGAGGCGCAGTCTAATAAGGGGAAGTGCATGTGCGAGCAGCAGGAACTCCCAAGGAACATCGAGTACATTGCCAACTGCTACAGAGACCAGAGGGCCACGCAGAGGAGGACGGGGGAGTGGAAGAAGGTGGCCAAGGTGCTGGATCGTTTCTTCATGTGGATCTTCTTCATCATGGTGTTCCTGATGAGTTTGTTAATAATGGGAAAGGCCATCTAAGCATAGCATTTACAGGCAGTGGGGGTAGTTGTAAGGTAAAGGTGGGTAAACTGTAAGCTGTAAAATGGGTGGGTCATGTATATTTTTAATAGTGGTGGGCATAGATTTTTTTTTTAATCTAGATTAATCTCGCTGTAATCATAAAATTAATCTAGATTAATCTAGATTAAAATGGCTCATTTGAATTCTGCCGAAGGCATCCGCGCTAAAATATATAGGTAGGTATGCATCCGTGATAAAATATCAAGGTGAAAGCAGAGTGTGTTGAGGGAGGGAGAGTCGCCAACAGCCGTTTGCTTCCGTGTTCTATTTTCGCAAGGGGGGGGGGGGGGGGGGGGGGATCCCCCTTTATGCAGTGCAGAGCAGATTGTAGGTAATTCGTTTCATTGAAATGAATAGGACATGTGGAGTTTAACTAATAAATTGGTCATTACGTTTTTCTGGAGTTGTTAAGGGTTTTTTGGAATCATGTGTCACAATCCGCAAATATTTGTAATAATTTCAAGCCTAATAGTAGTTTTGAGAAATGTAGCTTTATTTCAGGTCAGGCAGCAACCACTTACTATGTGGTTGTTAGCGCGCTAACGCTAGCGAACTACGCTAACGTAATGTTTTAAATTGAAAGCTGTCACTTTACTCACTAACACCCACCTAGATACTGTTACAGGTTATAGTGTAAGCAGACAAAGTAATATAAAGTTATAGGGTTACAGCAATGTATTAAATTCAAGGTGAGTCCAATCGCTGTTAGCGTTTAGCACATGGTGTTGTCATAGTTACTACCATTCACTTGAATAAGCTAGAGCTAGTTCGTTAGCTTGCTAGCTCGCTTTACAGACACACTAAATTATTTTCTAAGAGTTCGAAATAGGAATTTGTTGGCATTTTGGTCCCATAGTAACGTATTATGTTGGCTTATCTTTGTAGAATCTAAGATCTTTGGTGAAAGTCAGAGCCATAGAAAGAGTCATCATAGTTTGTGTAGTATAGACCCAGCTCCCAACCCAACTTTGAGAATAGCTTAACGGCGATATTTTTTTTATCGCCCGATAAGAGTTTCACGTTAACGCAGCACGTTAACGCCGATAACGGCCCACCTATCATTTTTAACATTAGAGATTATACATTAGAGATTACTCCCACCTGTTCATATTGCCCTATTTATTTGTACATAATTCACTACAACTACATTGTATATATTGTATATACTGTATATATCGCACTTGCTGCTCCTTACACTTGTGATCAGATGCTAAACCACATTTCGTTACCTGTATTTATAAATGTGTAATGACAACAAAGTTAAATCTAATCTAATAGGAAGGTGAGTACTGTTTTGACATTTTAAAGGCTGTATATGCTCCACTACACCATGGTTTACAACCACAGACAAGTCACTGAAGGGAACATACACAATTAAGTTGTACTGAGCCCAACATGTTTAAATACTTAACCAAATTGCACAAACTGTAATGTTAAGTAATAACATCTGCTCTGTGGTTGAAAATGTGTATTCCAGGGAGTTTTCTCTAACCCTCAATTTACTGCTTACGTTTTTGATTATATAAAAATTGTTTGGACTGTATGGTGTCACATACCAGTATAAGTAGAGTATCTGCAAGCTGAATTTGTATATTTGACTTCAAAACTGGCATACACAACAAACAAAATCAAACCTAACTTCAGAAGATAAAAGAGGCAGCTAGAGACATAAAAAAGTGATGTCATTTATTGCTAATAAATTAACCTCTGCATAACAACTTATTTTGTGTTGTCCTTCTAAAAATCTTCAATTCTATGGTGTTAGCCAAGATCAACAGGACAATGGCCGGGTTTCCCAGATGCAGTTAAGAAGTTCTTAGCGCTAAGAACTTCTTAAGACCCTTCTTAAGGCTCCTGTAAGAAGCAACCGCGTTTCCCAAAATGCTTCTTAGCCTAAGAAGACCTGCCGTTAAGAAGGATCTCTAAGAAGTTCTGAACCCTTCTTAACACCCTTCTTAGCGACAAAACAGTGAAAACAGCACCCCCCTCAGGCAGGTAAAGCAATGTGACAGTAAGCAAGGAGATATTAATGCAGTACGTCCAGTTTTCCTGATCGTGTTTTCCCCCTTTTCCCTATCGTTCATGACAAGGGGACGCCAATTTCTCGGTTTTCACACATATTCACCTCATGTAGCAGATTTCTATCAGACAGATAAGAATATAGCCTACACATTAAATGAAATGACATAGCCTACTGATTTCATTTTGTGTTTCCATTTTTATTTCCCTGGTCTTTGTTTCTGTATTATTATATGTGTCACTTTGTTTTTGTGTCGTGACGACAAATGTCATACTTTTAGCCGGTATTTTATTGATGAGTTCAGTCAGACGCCACGTGTTATAGCCTACCACTTCAGTTTGTAGCATTTTACCAAATATTCTAGAGTAGCGCTCTAAAATCTTTGATTTTACTGTGGTAACTATGCGCTCCAATCGGCCATTCTGAGATCGATTGCTCATTGCGCTTCAGTTAAGAAGGCAGATAAGACGGTTCTTAAGACGTTGGTAAGAAGGGCGTTAAGAAGGCGTTTGGGAAACACTCTTATCTTAATGCTTCCTCTTAGCCGACCTCTTCTTAAGTGCCTTCTTAACTCGTTAAGAAGGTTCTTAACTGGGAAACCCGGCCATAGTCTGTTGCATTCAGAGTTTAGCAATTTTTTCTAGTTTGACCCAGAAGGCTAACAATGGAAGTGGTAGGTGCCCTTAGACGAAGCATGACGACTACGCTATTTTTAAACCATTAAAACAGCTCTAAGAAACTCCACACTCCATCGGTAGTACAACAAAGGTTCTGGCATTCAAAACAAAGCACTGAGAATATTGTAATTATTAAACTCTGAATGCAACAGGCTAAATCAATTTTGCTCCTCAGTACACATACCAACTCTGTATTATGTTTTAACATGCCAATTTTCATTTTACATCGAAGTTCTCCTTTAATGGTGCACAAATCAATAGAGAAGCAATGCACAGCAACTTACCTGGCTCTTCACAAAGCATGACTCTCTGCTTTCTTTCAGTCACCTCCGGCCTAAGATGAAGTCATGAGAAATTACAATTTTGAAATGTCTTATAATTAATCTTCTATGATGTTCATTAATGTTTGACTGTATTCCATCTAAGCATGTTCAGCAGAATACATAAAAACGTTTTTACATGAGTGCAGGCAATCCTTATCTGTGTTAACAGTTTCATAGTGGCAGAAATTACACAGCTTAACCACTCCAACCCAGTCCCTTTGCTGAAACACTGAAACTTTCCACTGTTGATTGCTCACCTGCAAATGCTATCTGTGAATTCTGCTGCCATTCTGGAAGTTTTGTTTTAGGCAGAGCTGCTTCCCTTTCATTCATACATAGACTGCAATCAAATTTATCAAATACAAAAATAAATGAATAAACATTTCTGCTTCATTCAAGTTTCAGTACGGTAAAGCATTTCCTGAAATTTCCTCCGATTTGTACTGTTAAATTAGCTGCCTGTTTTGGCGTTAGCGAGGTGGTTTTCTGTAGCAGCACATGCACTTGCAAGGTACTACTGTATTCATATACATTCATATATCCGACAAAAACTGGATTATGAGAGGGCTACTGGGCTACCCTGCTGTCATTATGTTTCATTGACAGAAGTTAACACAACGAAACAAGTACGTCAGTGGTTCTCTCATACTGCCTCTAGCTGTCTATGGACATGCTAACCGTTAACGTCTAAGGTTAACGTGTTTGTGTTCGCAAATGGCTAGGCATGCTAAGTAGCTAGATTGTAGATAACAAGGCTTCGGATAAATGAACGTTGATGGTAACTGCTTATTCATTTTTGATATGACCGTTAACTTAAGTTTGCTGCCTTTACAGCATACACAATTTAGTTAAAAATATTACAAACCTTTACCTTTGCTGAAGGTTTTCCCTGTCCAGTTGTCTTCTTCCCAGGGAAAACGACCGGTGGTTGAAGAAACTGTGCTTTCAAACGTAGTTAAACCCAGCTGTTGGGTTGCAGTTACCCAATTACCTGGGTTGCTGTAGCACAAAGTCTGTCGTGCAGATGACCCAAATAATAACCCAGCAGCTGGGTGGCACTAATTTACCCATATTGGATTAAAATAACCTTAACCCAGCATTTGGGTTGAGAAAATAACCCACCATTTTTAGAGTGCACCTAGCACTGTTACAGGCCTATGCAAGGAGAAAACTGCAGCTTCCATGTTCCAGTTATAGGCGATTCACTTGCTAGCAAAATACAAAATAGTTCCGTACCAGCGTGAGAATATACTTTTCAGTGCGTGTCAGCCCAAGCAATTATCTCTTTACTCTTTACTAATTTCTATATGTGGAAAATACATCAGTCAAAACATCAGTTGTGAGGAAGTATAGTTGGTCACTTTTACTTTTAGTTTTGTCAGTTTTTTAACTTTCAGTGAACTATGCTAAGCTAAACTAAACAAACGGGGTGTCAGACTCACATATTTTTTATCATTTTATGTCTGAGGTAGACAGCAAATAATGTATTTGTAAATAAAAACATCAATTCATAATAACAAATAAAATTCAACAGGTCAAATAAGGCACAGTTTTTGATGAGATATATTTTATTGTTATTGCTAAAGAAGAAACTGTGTGTGTGCATAGGTGTGTGTGAGTGTTTCCTACAATGAAATATCTGTTGAAAACATTGAGATTTATTAAAGTCATCACAGACACTCTGCTCATTTTCTGCATCCATCTTCCTTTATCAAATATTAAATATAATTGCCCTTTAATCCTCTCTTTCTCTTACAAGAACCTTAGAATAATTTCAACACTGATTTTTCTTCCTTCCTCTGCCTCTCATGTGCTTGCACCTACAGGCTGGATAATGTCTCTCCCCACCTCTTCCTGAGGTTTCACTGGGAGCTTTTCAAGCTTCTCCTTATACTTTATCTCCTTCTCATCCATCCATAAGTCATCAGAGTCAGTCTCCTCATCCTCTGTATCCATCCATATCTCCATGTCCATCTCCAGGTCCATGTCCATCTCGTCCTCTTTGTAAGTTACATTTTCAGTCTCACGTTCCCCTCTTTCCTTGTCTTTGTTTTGGAAAAAACTATATAACTCTCTGTTTAACGTGATGTTCTTCTCTGTATCTGCTACCACCTTCCTCTCTTTTTGTTTCTCTTCTATCTTTCTGGAAGCTTCTATCTCTTTGTTATTTCTCCCTGCCTCCCTCCTTGGCATCATTTCTAGATCTCTGCAAATATCAGAAGTCTCATTTTGTGTATCGACCACCATCTCACTCTCTTTCTCTTTCTCCATCTCTTTTTGCTTTCTTTCCTCCCTTTTTAGAGTGATTTCTACGTCTTTGCTGATTCTGGGCTTCTGGTTTTCGGTGTTTGCCACCATCTCTCCCACTTTATGCTCGTCTCTCTGTCTTGCAGATTCCATCTCTTTTTTCTGTCTTTTCTCCTCTCTGTTTCTCTCCTTTTCTGCTTCTCTTAGTTCTGTTATTTCTTGTCCTCTCTCAGCATACGAAAGGTTTTGATTTTGTTCCTCGGCGTTTAGCCCAACGCTGCACTCCTCTCTCTCTTTTACCAACTCCGCTAGTATCCGTTCCTGCTCCACTATCATTCTTTGCTGTTCCTCGTTCTTTCGTTCCGTCTCTTTTCTAAGTGTCTCCGTCTCCATTCTCTTCCTCACCAATTCTGCTAGCGTCTTCTCCAGCTCCGACATCCTTCGTTGTTGCTCTTCTCGTTGTCTCGCGACCTCCACAGTCTTTCTCTCTACATCTGCTGCTGTTCTCTCTGCTTCTTTCATCTTACTTTTCTGCTCCTCTATTGCTTGCTCTGCCTCCTCTCTGGCTCTCTTTAGTTTCATTGTTTTTTCAGCCACCTCTGCTGTTGTGTTTTGCAGCTCCTTGATCTTTCTTTTCTGTTCCTCTCTTTTTTCCTCCGCCTTTTTTCTACGTGTCTCCATCTCCATCCTCTTTCTCACTGCCTCTGCTAAGGTTTTCTCCAACTCCTTTATCTTTCTTTGTTCCTCTCTTTCTTGCTTTGTCTCCACACTTGGTCTATCCATTTCCTCTGTCTCAACATTAAATCTCTCAACCTCCTTTCTCTTCTCCTCAATGTCGTGTCTCTCTCTCTTCATTTCCTCATCTTTCTTCATCTCTATGCTCTGTCCTTTCATCTCCTTAATATACAGTCTATGGTCTTTACGCTCCTCTCTTTTTTGCTCTGTCCCTTCCAGCAGTCTCTCCATCTCCACCCTCTTCTTAACTACCGCTGCTGTGGTTTTCTCCAGCTCCTCTATCCTTCCTTGTTGCTCCTCCCTTCTTCGCTCTGCCTCCATTCTTAGTCTCTCCATCTCCTTCCTTTTTCTCACCATCCCTGCTATTGTCGTCTGGAGTTCCTCTATCTTTCTTTTCCGGTCCTCGCTCTCTCGCTCTGTCTCTACTCCAAGTCTCTCCATCTCATTTCTCTTTTCCATCACCCCCTGTGCCTGCCTCTTCAACCCTTCATCTTTCTGAACATCCATCCTCTTTCTCACCATCTCCTCTGGCCTTACACCATGCTCCTCTCTTCCTTGGACTGAATCTGGTCTCATTTTTTCCATTTCCATCCTGTTTTTAATCATCTCTATGCCTTCCATTTTTCTTTCCTGGTCCGTTATTCTTTGTAACATCTCCATTTGTTGGCTCTTAATCTCCAGTTTCTCTACCTTCATCTTCTGCTCCTGCAGTTCTTTTTGGTATCTACGTGACATCGTCATGGTGTCCACCACCTGCTTTTTGTATTCTGTCTCCATCCTTAATCTTTGTGTCTCCACTCTCATTTGGTCCAAGTCCTTTGACCTCCTCTCTAACTCTTTCACCCGTGTCGCCATCTTTTCCTCCCTTCTCACCAGCTCCACTCTTTTCTTCTCCATCTCACTCTTTTTCCTGATCTCCGCCCGTATCCTGTCCATCTGCATCCTCATAAAAGGGTCCGTCTCCACCTTTTCTCTGGAGTACTCTTTCAGGTGGTTCACACTGAACAACTCCAGGAATGGAGCAACAATTGCATTGTGCACTGCGGCTGGAGAATTGGCCATGGGGTCTAAAACTAGAGCTGGTAGGCTTTCCAGATGCGTTCCCAGGATATTTTCCACCACTGGGTCATGGTGGAGAGGTTTATCCAAAGGAGACCTTTTGATTTTGGAAAGACCCAAAATGGGGGAATACATTAGCTAATTTCACTATTACATACACACTTGCCTAAATGAAATGTTCATCTCTACTGTTTATATGTGATAATGTCTATAACATGTAACCAAACAGTCTATGTCCTTAATGGCCTACTTACTGTGGTGATGTTCCCTCATTCTGCCTACTAAGGGTCTGCAAAGTAGACCTGTAAGCCCTGAAAGGAAATGAGATAATTACATCTGGGTACACCTCAGCATGTAGAGAGACAACCACAGAACAAGACAGCAAATGGGTCGATGGGCAAAGCCTTTGGATAACTTATTCCCTCAGTAAGGGCAAGGGTGGATTCTAACTAGGACCAAGGAGGGGTGTAGTATACACACCTTCCAAGAACTGCGTAGAAATCATCTCCAACCTCTTGTAGGGGCATGTTTAAGGGATCAGACTGTTGTCTGACAGCCGTGTCAATGAAGACAGGCATCATTCCCACTCTCTCTGTGATCTCCATACATCCATATTGACAAGCATCTCTGGTACTGAAAGATAAAGAAACAAGTGCAAGACAAAGAGATGTATCTTCAGACATTTTTTTAATTGATCACAGCTAGTAAAGTTTTTAGCCTGTAATATAAACACAAAACACACATCTAAATGAACACATATTTAATGTTATATAGCCTACAGAAGACCAAAAAATGGCTTTCTGACTGTCTATTTGCCTGGGCCTACTGACAGCACAATAAACGTATTTGCCCGACTACCACATTTAATGATCATGTACTCAACACATGCCCGTACCTAATAATAAAAATAGGGTTAGGGTTTAAATTAGATAATTTATAATCTGATAATGGTATTAACTGTGGAAAAACAGGCTGATATTTGTACCAATATTCAGATTGTGCCTTTAAATCAAATATTACTGATGGTCCTTCTCAATTACCCCCAAAATAAAGTTGTGTTACAACAAAATCAGGTTTCGTAAATATTATTGAAGTTTAAAGTTCAGCAGTGAAGTTACTCACCTCTCCTCACTGTCTGCTGCAGTAGAATGAGTGCTTTTGAGGTTCACCTGCTCAGAATTCTAGCAACGGAATTCTGCTTCATTGTGACATCACAACAAGCATCTGCATACAGAACTGTGATACAGAGCTTGAAGCTTTATAAATGACCCTAAAGTGATGTAGGGCCTTCGTGTATATAAAGTTTTTATTTGAATCTGTCCACATTGATAAGTCATTGAATCAAATTATATTTGAGAGATTAATGTAATTATGAATTACATCATGAATAACAAATTTCATGGTTTGATTTTTTTATTCTTTAAGATAAACCCATTAGAGTGGGCTGTGGTGGGGTCCACTCAGGATTTCTTTACATCAGGGTGGCAAAGAGGCAACAGACCTCATAAGGAGCCTGTCACTGAAAAAGTCCAGCATCATATGGGAAGTCAAGAATTGCCTTCCTTCATTTATATTTTTCTTTAAAGACGTTTGTCTACTGTAGTAGCCAACTTATGGCCATTCACAGGGGCATTCCTGTGTTATTTAACAGTGTTTATTTATCTAAACATTTACAAGTAATTGTTAGAATGGATACAATTTATTCATAGCTTACCAACTTGCTAACAGATGTGTCTGTGGATAGTTCAGCACACTGTCCAGATGCCAACACTCCCTTATATGGCTCCATCTGGTGGTGGTGAGTGGGAGGGGTCATTCTTTATCAATCTCTCTATATCAATCTCTCTGCTTCTCTCTGTCTCTCTTTCTATGCCTGCCTCTGCCTCTCTCTCTCTCACACACACACACACACACACACATACACACACACAAACACTGCCACCTATAACCCTTATAGTTTCACAAACTCACCGACCCAGTTCTCAGCCACTCGGGCTCCATCGGAAGGAACCCCACAACCCACTTCACAGCGTGGAGAAACGGAGCGTTCATGAGCATGGACTGTGGTGACGGCCCCGATGGGGCCCCGAAGTGAGGTAGGTGTGGCGAGTTGGGATGCGAGAGAGGAGGGGGAGGAGCGGGGGGGAAGGAGGCGCAGTCTAGTAAGGGGAAGTGCATGTGCGAGCAGCAGGAACTCCCAAGGAACAACGAGTACATTGCTAACTGCTACAGAGACCAGAGGGCCACGCAGAGGAGGACGGGGGAGTGGAAGAAGGTGGCCAAGGTGCTGGATCATTTCTTCATGTGGATCTTCTTCATCATGGTGTTTCTGATGAGTTTGCTAATAATGGGAAAAGCCATCTGAGTGTAGCATTTACAGGCAGTGGGTGTAGTGGTAGAATAAAAGGTGGGTAAACTATATACGCAGCTGTAAAATGGGTGAGCCATGTATATTTTTAACATTAGAGATGATACATTAGAGATTACTCCCACCTGTTCATATTGCCCTATTTATTTGTACATAATTCGCTACAACCATACTGTCTATATTGTATATACTGTATATATCACACTTGCTGCTCCTTGCACGTCTGTGCTAAGCTAAACTAAACAAAGGGAATGTCAGACTGACAGATATATTTTTTGTATCATTTTATCTCTGAGGTAGGCAGCAAATAATGTATTTTTAAAGAAAAACATCAATCCATAATAACAAATGAGGCACAGTTTTTGATGAGTAACATATTTAATTATTATTGCTAAAGAAGAAACTATTTGTGTGTGTATGTGTGTGTGTTTGTGTGTGTAGGTATGTGTGAGTGTTTCATACAATGAAATATCTGATGAAAACATTGAGATTTAGTGGTCATCACAGGCATTCTGCTCATTTTCTGCATTTCTGCTTTTTCCTTGTCTTTGTTTAGGAAGAAACTATATAACTCTCTGTTTAACGTGATGTTCTTCTCTGTATCTGCTACCACCTTCCTCTCTTTGTGTTTCTCTTCTATCTTTCTGGAAGCTTCTATCTCTTTGTTATTTCTCCCTGCCTCCCTCCTTGGCGTCATTTCTAGATCTCTGCAAATATCATAAGTCTCATTTTGTATATCGGCCACCATCTCACTCTCTTTCTCTTTCTCCATCTCTTTTTGCTTTCTTTCCTCCCTTTTTAGAGTGATTTCTACGTCTTTGCTGATTCTGCTTCTGGTTTTCTGTGTTTGCCACCATCTCTCTCACTTTATGCTCGTCTCTCTGTCTCAGATTCCATCTCTTTTTTTTGTCTTTTCTCCTCTCTGTTTCTCTCCTTTTCTGCTTCTCTTAGTTCTTTTATTTCTTGTCCTGTCTCAGCACATGTCCTGTATCTCCTTTGGCCGGGTCAGTGGTTCAATGTCGTCCATCTCTATTTGCTCTTCTTTCTTTCTTGCAGCTACAACCTGTTATATCTCTCCTTCCTCCTTTCTCTTTCCGGTCATTTCTACGTCTGCGCTAATTTAAAGCCTCACTTTCAGGCGTGTCGCTTCCACAGAATGGACTTGTTCAGCATAATTAGTCACATTATCATCATTCAGGATTGTCCAGCCATTTCTAACTGAAAGGTTTTGGTTTTGCTCCTCAGCATTTAGCCCAACGCTGCACTCCTCTCTCTCTTTTATTAACTCCGCTAGTAGCCTATCCGTTCCTGCTCCACTATAAACTCAACTGTAAGTGTAATGTGTTTACATGTGTGCAAAATACACAGACTATTATAAGTATCTACACAAGTGTTGAAAAGATTATTTAATAAAAAACAAGAGAAACGTATTACCATGTTATAAGCGTTTTATTGACAATTATTATGCAAACATAATAAGCATACAGAGATACATCATGAGAAAGAAACCAACAACAATATAAAAGAACAAAAACAAAACCAAACAAATATACCTTTACAAAATACACATTTTAAAAACCAATCCAAGAGGGTAATTGTGGTGCGGAATACCCGCGTGATTATGACACACCGCTGGCGGGTGCATATGACGTGGAATACCTGCGTGATAATGATACACCGCTGGCTGGAGCATGAACAGGTGTGTGGCTGGGTGTGTGTGGGGGTGTGTTGCTGGGTGTCTGAAAGGGTGTAAAGTCCTTTGTAATATTTCTTTTCAAATCAGTGATAACCTCTTTAAGATGTTTATTTGGTATGGTTGTCAGAGGTATGTTTAACACCGCAATGGCAGTCAGAAACTCGTGCCACCCCTGGGGTTTTCTACGCTGGATCACAATCTGTGTGCCGGTGACTGTTTTTATTAAATCATATATGTGGGTCCTGGGGATGGGAGCGCCATTAAAAACAAATACTAGGCCACGCCTGTATTATCCCACGATGCAAAACCTTTGGAGTTGCACTTTTTCTAATATATATCCGGCATTATTTCTACTTCTCGATGGCATATTTTTTTTAAAACTTCAGAGGTTACCAGGTCGTCGGCTAGAGCAGAGTTTGCGGGGCCGGGGAGCGTGGCAGGCGCAGGCACATCGCAGACCCCCGATATGGGTAGACTCATATCGTCAGTGTGTTGGTCTCAAGTTCCTGTTTAACCAGTGTCAGATATCGCTTCAGCAATGCTGTATAATTTTTGACTTTTTCATGAGTGGAAGGGTCATGTGGGTGACACAAAAACACAACCAAACGCTGCACGATGCTCAATATAGCACCCAGCTCAGACGTCCTGGCTAAACGGTCACTGCAAACCCTGATTAATTTCTCAGCAAAATCCAACAACACACACATATCACTCGCTGAATTCTCGGTATCCGTGCTCTGTACTGAAGAATGTCTACCAGCTCTACGTCTTCGGATTCTTTGTACTGTTTTAACAATGCCATCCAAAGTCAATTTTGCTTCATCAAACGTGACCCTTGCAGTCGGCTGACTGGCGTGATCTCTGCTTGTTGCGATACTGACGTCTACAGAGTGTGTTGGTGGTCTTACCAACGCCTGTGCATCCGGATGTACAGTCTGTTCAGCATGGTCCATTTCATCATCACAACCCCCCTCTGTTAAGTCAGTAATGACTGTCGGCCCATCAGCATCCCCGGGGGTCTCATGTGTGTTGGTCCATAAACCCGCATGATTATAATCTTGTGGTTTGCTCTCGATATTGTCTGATGCTGCAGAGACTTTGTGTATGACACCCTCCTCCACGACCGCTGTTTCTGTAATTAACACAAAACACCGTTTTATTACACAATGCTCAATACCACTTATTGTCTATCCGTTAGTACTTCTGCTTTTCTAGGATTCTGGTTACAGTTTTCCTCAGTCGCTTTGGTGCTTTTCTCAGATCAGAATGAAAATTCTCATAACTATTAGTTCAACCTCCACAACATTTAGTCATTTGTGCACATCATAGTAGCAATTTCTCCTTCCTCTGAACAAATTGCAAATGCTTTTGGACATGTATCAGTTGCTTTCATACAATATAATGTTGTTTTATAATATTATCATTTGCTTATGTCATGTCAGTTAAAATTAACTATACTTATGTTGAATAGTCATTCCCATTGAAACTAATAGTCTTCATTTCATTGCTTAAGTCATTACATACAAAATTGTTGAACTAGTTATCTGTCAACCAAATGTTATACCTTTCTTTGTCATTGTTTGCTGAAAATGTCTTCTACATTGAACAATTGCTCTCAGGTGAACTTCAGCTCTTGGTCCATATAATACACAACATCTGCTGACTTTTCTAGACACTCTTTACAGGGACATAGTCCCTGAGAATGAAAGGAGTGGGGGCTAACTCAACAAGTATGACAGGATGCTGGTTGAATATCTACCTACCTACCCCCCATTCCTTAATCCGATAGAGGAGATTTTCTCTGCCTGGAGGTGGAAGGTTTATGACCGGCATATACATGTGCAAATGGCCTTGCTAGCAGCCATGGATGCAGCATGTGACAACATCACAGCAGAGTCATGCAGAAGGTGGATTCGCCACTCCAGGAGATATTTTTCTCGCTGCTTTGCAAGAGATATCTGTTGTGATGTAGATGAAAATACAGTATATGGCCAGACAGACAGGAACGTCTGGATGTGCAGGAATTATTTACTTATGTTCAGTTACAATAACTGTTATATTGTTACCTGGTACCCTGGAGGGAACTGACCAGGTATTGCAATGACCCTCTCCGTGTGTGTATACCTGTGTGCAATGACCCTGTCCATCCACATGGGGGACCAGGTTGCCATCACTGATTGTGCTTGTTCACATTTGTGCACAGCTGTACCAAAAGGGTGTTACTTATGTTTGTTCTAAATAAGTGAGTGTAGTGTATTTTTCTTTTGCCCAATGCTGTAGAATTGCAAAGAGCATATACAGTAAAAATGTGAAACATACGTATTCAGTGTCTTGTACTCACCTACTCCCCTAACTTCAGCAATGTGTAACTTTACTGTAGTTTTCAAATGGCTGCACAAGTAGTGTATAGTGCTGTCTTGAGCATTTTCAGGCCGTGTCACAGAGTTCGACCTTTTTTTTGCATTGTAAAACACTGAGAGAATAAACTGTCATAATGAACACATGACAAAGCCATTTGACTATCTTGTTCATAAACCATGGTGTCAAGACTACTCATTTTGGTGACACTGGCAGTTTCATTGACATGAATACTTGCTTTTGAGGAATGGACTATCCATTTTGAGCAAGTGACATGCTTTTGCAGGTTATCTACTAGGTTTTGCTGTTTGCACTAATTGTTTTGAGAAATGCACTAACTGCTGTGCAAATGTAAATACTGATGTGAGAAAAGCACCAAAGCGACTGAGAAAAACTGTAATATTTATTACCCGTGGTTACACATGTGTATTGATGACACGTTGTGTCGAATCTAATTTATTCTATCACACCCCTCATAGCCGTACTACTATACAACTGTTTTAAAAAAATATGGTAGGTGTCTCCTGTGTAAGTAAAAAAGTATGGTAGGTTTTAAAAAAAATATGGCAGGTGCCTCCTGTGAGGGCGCAGGCATGTTTCTCGGAAAGTTAGCCTGATACACCTGGCTTGTGAGGTTCATATGTCTGCCTCGACTGAACAAAGAATGAATTTCTTGGTCCGTAGAGCAGTATAAGTTAATATAAGTATTTTGGCCCCGTAAAATTACAAGCATTTGCCAGGGTTTCGATTGCTTCCTCATTACTTAATATTGGTGCAACTATTTTGCAACGAGTTGCTCATATTGGCAAACCTCTAGCAGCAATATAGGTACAAAACAGTGCCGTGATGAAGTCTGTTCTGAAGTTTCATTCAATATATTCAAGCATTCATTCCATATATTCAAGTTTCATTCAATATATTCAAACATTCATTCAATATATTCAGGCTTCATTCCATATATTCAAACATTCATTCCATATACTCAAGTTTCATTCAATATATTCAAGCGTTCATTCAATATATTCAAACATTCATTCCATATATTCAAGTTTCATTCCATACACTCTCAGAAAAGAAGGTACAGAATTGTACTTTTAGGGGTACAAAGCTTGTCACACCGGCAGTACCCTCAAAGGCACATAATTGTGCCTTTTAACCACTGTTTTTCAACTAGTTTGTACCTTCTCCAGGGCTGAATAGGTACACATCAGTACCTTAAGGTCCAAATATTAGCCTTTCTTGGTACATTAATAGGTATTGTACCTTAAGATACAGATTTGTACCCCTTCATGTCCCCATATTTCTGAGAGTGTATATTCAAGCGTTCATTCAATATATTCAAACATTCATTCAATATATTCAAGCATTCATTCCATATATTCAAGTTTCATTCAATATATTCAAACATTCATTCAATATATTCAAACATTCATTCAATATATTCAGGTTTCATTCCATATATTCAAACATTCATTCTATATATTCAAGTTTCATTCAATATATTCAGATTTCATTCCATATATTCAAACATTCATTCCATATCAAGTTTCATTCCATATATTTCAAGTTTCATTCAATATATTCAAACATTCATTCCATATATTCAGACATCCATTCAATATATTCTTTAATTTCCTAAACGGCATGCCATAATATATATATATATATATATATATATATATATATATATATATATATATATATATATATATATATATATATATATATATATATATATAGCCTATATATTATATATATAATACGTATAAAACGTTTTTCAATGTTGGTAGCTATGCTACCGATTACATTAATTAATAGTTAATAGTTGACACATTCTAATAGCACACATGTAAAATAGACAAATATAATCTGTTTTTTACTTATAGCCAAAAAAGTTTTTGGTGTTACACAGTGCTTTGGTTATACACAGCTTGTGTTGTGCAAGAAACAGTTGTTTTAACTTTCAGTTTAAAGTGTGTGTTGTTCTTCAAAACAAGATCATCAGGCTTGGCTCGAATAACACCCATACATCGTGTGAATGGGCCCTATGACCGCATGTGAAAACAAATGACCATATGGTGCTAAAGCCTGCAATAGGTGTCGTGACTGACGATTGTCACACACACACACACACAGTTGACGGGTTAAACAGATGTAAATATATATATACATACGTACCGCATATCCGTTTAGAACTGGTTTGTGGTGGTATTGATTTATCTGCTGGAAAGAGACGTTTTCTGCGTGACGAGTCATCATCACGCGATACACACACTTCAGACATGTCTGTACCGATTGTTGCTAGCTATAGTTAGCGGGGTGACCGGTGTCAAGCTCTATTTGTCGTAGGCTATATATGTGTGCATGTCTCCCCTTTTAAAGGTTTTGAAGTGTTCTCCCAAGTCGTGTAGTTGTGTTAGGGCGTCACCACAAACCATTTGTCACCTGCCCCACCTCTCGCTTTGGGGGTCCATCCTCCATCCTCTGAGTCTCGGGAGCCAGATGGTGAAGCAATTTGCGACTACCTAACAGCGTCATCATATGATGTGTTTGTTCAGTGGCGGCGCAATTTCGTGAAGGGCGCCGTGCTATTGCCCTCACGAGCGCTTGAAATATATATATATATCATCTAAAAAAGTTTTTACAGTTTTTCTCAATTGGTTTGGTACATTTCTCACATCAGAATTGAAATTCTCAAAAGTTCTTGTTCAATTGTCACATCATCATGCCATTTGTGCAGATAAAAAAGACAGTTTCTCATTGCATTAAACAAATTGCAAATGCTTTTGTCCATCCATGCAAATGATTGTGTACAGTTCTCAGTTTTTTCTTACATTATCAATTGCTTTTGGCATGCCAGTCAAAATGCTTTGTTATGGGAATCTATCAAATAGTCTCACTCCCCAAAACATTTAGGCTATAGTTCATCATATAAGTCCTCACATGCAAAATGATTTACCAAGCTGTCATAACATGTCAAGCTCATTTCTATAGCCTACATTTCCATAAGGCAGTTGTAAATATGATCTAAATTGGTAAATTGCTTGAATCTAGACTTTCTGTAATGAAGAGAGTTGATCAACCAAAGATCAACAGTTTTCTGAATGAGCTCAAGGGAGCATCTCATGAACAATCTACTGGAAATTGTATAACCAGAGCACAATACAAAGTTACAATGTCTGACAATGGAAGAACAAGAAATTGGACAACAGTGTGATGTGGATGAAAATTTGTGGCCTGGCAGACAGGAACGTGAAGAAGCTGAAGATCAGCATTAGGATTTAGAATTTGGGGTGATGTTCATATTTTTTGTTTACTTACTGTATGATTTATGTTTATATTTTTGACCTATGTTTACTTACTGTATTTTACCTTTGTTCTGTGCAGTGCTGTCTTTTTTTTTCTTTACGCACTGCAATGTCAATGTCTGCCATCATTCTGTAAATGTGAATCTTGTCTTTTGCAATCAATCTCATACATATACATCATATGAGGTCAAATGTATAACACTTGTTATCACACCTAAACCACATTTTACATCAAAATGTCCCTTCGAAGTGCACTATTCAATTGCCAACATGACTAATGAATTTGACTGACTTATCCGTACACACTGACACAATGACTAAACATTCTGATGGCACTGACACGCATATTGACACAAAAACTTGCTTTTGAGGGATGAACTAAGGATTTTGAGCAAGAGACGGGCTTTTGCAGGCGATCCACGGTGTTTTGCTATTTGTCCAAACTGTTTTGAGAAATGCACTTGATCTTATGCAAATTGCAAGAATGATTCGAAAAATGTACCAAAACGATAGAGAAAAACTGTAATATCTATCACATCACTGCGTAGGAAATCGGCAAATTGGCGCCCCCTTTGGCTGCCCGCGCCCATGCTGAAAAGTTCCAGTGCACAGAAGCTGCGAGAGAAGGGCAAAGGGGAGGGGGCGCGGGGGCGCGGGGGACAGTTCAGCTCTGTGTCTCTCAAATGCAATGCACAAGTGGACAATACTCTGCAATGAGCG
>CM050215.1:11747249-11934749 GCA_027475355.1 Coilia nasus | reverse complement strand
TGAGGTTTCACTAGGAGCTTTTCAAGCTTCTCCTTATACTTTATCTCCCTCTCATCCATCCATAAGTCATTAGAGTCAGTCTCCTCATCCTCTGTATCCATCCATATCTCCATGTCCATCTCCAGGTCCATGTCCATCTCTTCCTCTTTGTTAGTTACATTTTCAGTCTCATGTTCCCCCCTTTCCTTGTCTTTGTTTAGGAAGAAACTATATAACTCTCTGTTTAACGTGATGTTCTTCTCTGTATCTGCTACCACCTTCCTCTCTTTTTGTTTCTCTTCTATCTTTCTGGAAGCTTCTATCTCTTTGTTATTTCTCCCTGCCTCCCTCCTTGGTGTCATTTCTAGATCTCTGCAAATATCAGAAGTCTCATTTTGTATATCGGCCACCATCTCACTCTCTTTCTCTTTCTCCATCTCTTTTTGCTTTCTTTCCTCCCTTTTTAGAGTGATTTCTACGTCTTTGCTGATTCTGCTTCTGGTTTTCTGTGTTTGCCACAATCTCTCTCACTTTATGCTCGTCTCTCTGTCTCAGATTCCATCTCTTTTTTTGTCTTTTCTCCTCTCTGTTTCTCTCCTTTTCTGCTTCTCTTAGTTCTGTTATTTCTTGTCCTGTCTCAGCACATGTCCTGTATCTCCTTTGGCCGGGTCAGTGGTTCAATGTCGTCCATCTCTATTTGCTCTTCTTTCTTTCTTGCAGCTACAACCTGTTATATCTCTCCTTCCTCCTTTCTCTTTCCGGTCATTTCTACGTCTGCGCTAATTGAAAGCCTCACACTTTCAGGCGTGTCGCTTCCACAGAATGGACTTGTTCAGCATAATTAGTCACATTATCATCATTCAGGATTGTCCAGCCATTTCTAACTGAAAGGTTTTGGTTTTGTTCCTCAGCATTTAGCCCAACGCTGCACTCCTCTCTCTCTTTTATTAACTCCGCTAGTAGCCTATCCGTTCCTGCTCCACTATCAACGCAACTGTAAGTGTAATGTGTTTACATGTGTGCAAAATGCACAGACTAATGATAAGTATCTACACTAGTGTTGAAAAGATTATTTAATAAAAAACAAGAGAAATGTATTACCATGTAAGCGTTTTATTGACAATTATTATGCAAACATAATAAGCATACAGAGATACATCATGAGAAAAAAAACAACACCAAACAAATATACATTTATACGGAGCCCCTAAAGTACGGAGCCCCTAAAGGGACATGGTGAAAGATAAAAAAAACATAAGTGTTTTTGGTGCGCACCTGGTGCGCACCTGGAACTTTCACGTGCGCACCAGAAATTTTCTAGTGCAGAAAGCAGACGAGCTACAAGCCTGCCAGGCTGTCCAGGTAGACTTTCCAAATATGACAGTTCATGACTTAGTGCATCTTTATTTTGACCTAGGACTTCATTACAAAGACATTGTTGCATTACTTGCAAGTCGCCATGGTTGTATTTTGTCTGAAAGACATTTAAAACGGATTTTGAAGTTCCATGGTCTGTTTCTACGCAAGGGATACACCACTTTGGATCGTGTTGTTCACTTCATTCAAGAGCAATATACAAACATCTGGCCAGCTCTGTGGGTATAGGTGGATGTGTACAAAATGCAAAGAGAATGGACTACACATCAAGAAAGAAAACATCCGCTTAATCCTTAAAGAACTTGACCCAAGAGGAGTTGAACTTAGAGGAACACTCTCAGAAAAGAAGGTACAGAATTGTACTTTTAGGGGTACAAAGCTTGTCACACCAGCAGTACCCTCAAAGGCACATAATTGTGCCTTTTAACCACTGTTTTTCAACTAGTTTGTACCTTCTCCAGGGCTGAATAGGTACACATCAGTACCTTAAGGTCCAAATATTAGCCTTTCTTGGTACATTAATAGGTATTGTACCTTAAGATACAGATTTGTACCCCTACTGTCCCCATATTTCTGAGAGTGAAGGAGACGGCTCCATCGCCGAAGCTATTTTGCAAAAGGCCCCAATTATATTTGGCACTTGGACTCTTATGACAAATTGAAACCATTTGGTATCTGCATTAATGGCTGCATTGACGGGTTTTCCCGAAAAATAATTTGGATGAATGCATATACCACCAGCAGTGATCCAAAAATCATTGGAGGCTACTACATGGAGTCAGTGCACAGATTAGGTGGTTGTCCAAGGATTGTCAGAGGTGACCGGGGCACAGAGAATGTTCAAGTCAGAGACTTTCAACGTTTTCTCTGTCACAACATGCACGATGGCTCTGGTATTGACAGCTACATTGAAGGGGCAAGCACAGCAAATCAGCGGATAGAGAGTTGGTGGGGCTTCCTCAGATGGGAATCAATGGAATTCTACATCTCCCTGTTTACTGACCTGAAGGATCATGGGTTTGTTCAGTGGTACATATTTGGACAGAAATCTAATTCAGTTCTGCTTCATGGGCATGATTCAGGTAATCTACAAATGTCATATTGTTGTGTTAAGCCTATTTTAATCATTAAATGTGGTCCGCATTTCTTCTTTACATATCATGTAATGAGCAGGTTACACTGCATGTGAATACTGCATGTTGCTTTTGTATCCCATCATGTTGTCTAACCACTGTCATCCATATGAAGGTCTTACAATAAGAGTCCATAATAAACAAAAGTGTTGTTTAGGCTTTGCTCACTGGTGTGTCGAGCCTACTAAAGTTCTTTTGTCACATACATAGTCATAGCAGCATTTAACTAGTGATATGTGTGGCTGGAACACCATACAGACTGTGTAAAATAGGTATAGAAATAATAAAGGCAAAACATATACTGTTATCTTTGGAGCTGCCAACAGTCTCAATATGCCAAAGGCTGGGCATCTAACTTTCTGCTCTTCTATATTTCACTTTGTATAATTTCTCATATAACTTCATCAAAAATGTAAAAATTCATTATGATTTATTTCAAGTGTTCTCATAACTTACCTAAGGCCCACTTCACTTGTTTTCTTACTCTGAAATATATACCTTTTCCCAGAATGAATTGGATGAAACCATTGATGTATGGGATTCACATGTCATCAGACCATCGAAGAATGACAGGGTACCCAGTGGTCGACCCCGAATCATGTACATGTTCCCAGAACTCTACAGGAGTGATGACTGCATTTCACCAGTGGACAGAGCTGACATGGAGTTGTGTCGGCGTGATTGCACATTTAGACAAGCAGTGCCATGTGACACAGACATCTACAATATCTGCAACTTTCTGATGGTAGAGTTACAGCTGCATCTTCCAGATGATGCTTATCAAGCCCTGGATTTGTACCTGCATTTAAGAGATGCTATAACATCAGCTCTCTAATTTGAGAAGGACTTGAGATGCACCTATCCAAAGTGAACACATGATCAGTAATTACTGTACATACATGTTCTGCAGTCAACCATGGTTTATTTTAACATTTAAGTTGTAATGTGTTTCTAGGAATATAGACATTTTGCATTTACAACAGTTATAACAAAAACAAGACAGGAAAAAGGAACATAAGCAATACTATGCTCTTCACAGTAACTGTTATGATATGTGCACTATATGAGGCCTTAACAAAAACAGCCATTTGCAGTGGTACTGTATGTACAACAACGAGATGAGCTATGAGAACCAACCTTTCTGACTTTCATTAAAGTTCCCTTTTTTGTTGAACGAAAACAAGATTGCATACTCAGTGTGCTGACATTAGGTTAAAGCAAAATCATTCACAGTGTAAAAAAAAGTTAACTGAGTAAAGTACATGTAACTATTGTAGTAGACATTATGTTATACATCTATACATAACCTGAAACAGGACAATTACATGAACTCATTTGAGGTAACATTTTTTACCCAGTTTTTCAAGCAAGATGGACTTCTTTTAATCAAGCTGGGTTTTTTTTACAGAGAATATGAAAATAATAAAAACAATAAACTGAAACTGTGAAAAAAAGCTGTACTGCACAATAACTACACTACCTCCATGGTGAAGCAGTCACCCTCAGGACATTGTCAAACTCTTGACGAAACTCAGGGTAAGAGCTGTAGGTGCACGGCAATTCAAGCACTGCTCCACATGTGTGTGCAACAGGCCTCCGACTCAAACCAGACAGTCTATTAAAGGTGAGTTCAATTGTGTTTTTGCACAGCACAGTGGATCCTGTGCAGAACCGCAAGAAGGTCTCCAGCTTTCTTTGATCAATGCTTCTTACATACCGAAGCAGGTGGTTAAGGGTTGTCTGCTCTTGAGGAGTAAGGCTTTCACAGGATGGCTTAATGATCTGGGCCACTTTCTTGTTCATTGGCCTTTTAGATTCATAGAGCTCGATCAAACTGTCCTTTGTTTTAAGGTCTGGAACAGCATTGTGAAGAACTGAGTGGAAACAGTCAATTATAAATTTTGGCTCCTGAAGAAGAGCTTTGTGTGCAATTGTTACAATGGCGGCCCGTAAGTTGTCTTTAGGAGGCAAGCAGTGTGAGCCCATTCTTGAGAAGACGTCCAGTAGGTCCTCTTCAACAGTTTCATCAAAGCTGCCCTGTAGTGCTTTTTCAAGTGATGCACGCTCATGCTCTGAAAGAAATCTGGAAAAAGACACAATCAAGAGTTCTTCATCCACTGAATCAAGTCCTTGGCAACACGCAAGAACAAAAGCCAGAGACAATCTAATGGGTAGAATTTTGTGGTCCTTGTATCCTTTCAACCACACCCTTCCAAGAGCTTCCCACTTCCTCTGAGAATAGTCTGGCCGTAGTCTGGGCACTCGCTCATCTTCTCCCTCGCACTGCCCCAAGAAACATTCCCAGAATGCAGAGTATGCTTCTCTCGACACCCTATTACTGTCCACAGCTTTTTCATTTGCAAACTCAATTTTTAGATCTCTCTGTAGTACTTGTGGTTCCATGAAAACCTGAAGCATGTCATCCACTATGTTTACTCGTCTTAATGTCAGAAAAAGTTCATTGCCATTATGGTCTGGTGATGCTGGAAGGCTGCTTGACAATCCGTCATTCAGTGTAGAGTGCTGAAAAAAGGTAAATAGGTCTGTTTATTAATTGGTTAATCAGTTACTGAACAAAAAAAATCAATCAACTGATTTAACAATATATATTTTATTTACTAATGTAATTATATATATTTTAATGTATTTATATTTGCATGTACTCAATATATTAACTACCGTGCAAACATTTTCATTTTGAAATGTTTGAACAAAAAAGTAACTAAACTAAACATTAACATTAACAACACAACATAAACATTAAAAAATTGATAAGTAAACTAAAGCCTTTTCATTCCATTGGCTTAGTGGGCTGCGTGCACCTGCTGAAAACATAACTAGGAGAATAACACCATGTGCAACTGTTCTGCTATGCCATGAGTTGCTTACTGACACTGTAACAAATGAGCGGTCAGCGGTACTGCATAATAAAACATTGCAGTAAGCATTTTCCCACACAAGATCCTAGTTTGACACGACACTCGACAAGCAAATAGAAACAACACATCAACACTAAATGGACAGTAGCTACAGTAATCTGAGGATCTAACTGAAGTAAATGTAGGAAATCTCACTGAGAATTCAACATGGACATGTTTCTCACCAACACTGATAGCTGTAAAACTGTCCTAATAGTATGGGATATGTCAACATAAGCTCTTTGTTCGCGGAAGTAGGCTACCATAAAAAAAGTATAGGAAACAAGATATATCTGTTACTGTTAGGAAACAGATATATCTGTATACCCTCTGTATACCCTCCGTACGCACAAAACCGAACTCAAATGAATGTGTTTTTCTAGACATTTTTTCTCAGCTGGCAATGGACAAACAGCTGACACCTCCCAAACTAGACCGCTTTGATTTGGGCTACGTTAAGTTTTTTTATGGAAAGTGACTTACACTGCATGAGGGAGACATCTCGGGAATATTTGAAGATAGAAAGTTGGTTGATCTATGATCAAAAGTCAGTGCGCGAATACTGTAGCGTTATTTATTGGGCTAATTTGGGGTTAATAACGTGCAGTGTGCGCATTAAGCGCGTAGGCTAGATTTAAATATTTAGCCATGCCAGAGTCAATAGTAGCTTGTTATAACCCAATTAATTATAGCCTATACACATCAAACATACGATACTTTACCTTAATTCCCTCATCTGTGGACTCGACGTCTGATGCATCAGAGAGAGTTATCACAGTTTTAGGCTTAGAGGCGGTGTAGATCCGCATCATTCGAAGTTTAGTCTGATCGTACAGCTGACCCACTGTGACCTCAGAGGGCAGTACATTGTGACTGTAATCATGAATGTCAAACTCGAAGTCTTCAATCGGTCCTTGGGATGAACGTCCATTTGGAAAAAACAAGCGTTTCCCAGCCTCCAACAGTTCCCCCATAGTTACTGATTTCTGGACCGTTAGGTTCCGTGTTCCACCTCCATTCCTTGTTGTAATTTGGCGATATGCGCCGCTCTGTGTAGAAAAGTGGAGCCATCCCATTTCAACCCGCCGAGTAACTTTGGCAGCATATTTATTGCCTATACCGCGGCCTTCTGTGTCTGGAGGACTTCTGGCAGGAGTTCTCCGTTGTTCCTCTAGCCTGTCTCTTACTTTTTTCATTAGAAGAGCAGACCTCACTGTCTCCACTCCACCGGACGTTTCGTTTGTCACTGCTCTTTGGCGACAAAATGCTCTCAGTGCAAGTCGATCCCCATACCTTGCAATATACTGTCCTAACTCCTCATCTGTCATGACACCAATGACGGAGATGTCGATCTGTAAGAAGCAATGCAAACATCTTATGTTCACCTACATTAAAATCTCTTGCTTACCTATACACCAGATAGCAATGCATCTGGCAATGCAACACTGCAACCTGTAGCCTACTTTGTGCATGCATTCGTTTTAGGCTGCTTGCATTCATGTTAGGCTGCTTACTTTAACACTGTATGACCAAAGTTAACAGTTAATCTTCACCTTATCATCCTGCAGTCGTTTAATAACACCCTCAGCAATATTCCGCCTTCTGAGGAAAGCAAACACATCCTCTACATCTGCTATGTTTCATGCTACTGACTTCTTCCCGTTTCACTTGAGAGGTTTCTGGTGCACACCTGAAACTTTCTTGTGTGCTCTTAAAACGTTCTGGTGCGCACGAGAAATATTCGGGTGCGCACGAGAAAGTTTCAGGTGCGCAACAGAAAGTTTCTGGTGCGCACCAGAAAGTTTTAGGTGCGCACGAGAAAGTTTCAGGTGCGCACCAAAAACACTTGTGTTTTTTAATCTTTCACCATGTCCCTTTAGGGGCTCCGTATTATCTCTACTTCTCGATGGCATAGTTTTTAAAACTTCAGAGGTTACCAGGTCGTCGGCTAGAGCAGAGTTTGCGGGGCCGGGGGGCGTGGCAGGCGCAGGCACATCGCAGACCCCCGATATGGGTAGACTTAGTGTCAGTGTGTTGGTCTCAAGTTCACCCTGTTTAACCAGTGTCAGATAGCTGCAGCAATGCTGTATAATGTTTGACTTTTTCAGGAGTGGGTGGGTCATGTGGGTGACACAAAAACACAATCACAAACGTTGCACGATACTCAATATAGCACCCAGCACAGATGTCCTGGCTAAAAGGTCACTGCAAACCCTACTTAATTTCTCAGCAATATCCAACAACACACACATATCACTCGCTGAATTCTCGGTATCCGTGCTTTGTACTGTTTTAACAACGCCATCCAAAATCAATTTTGCTTCATCACTGTCAAACGTGACCCTTGCAGTCGGCTGACTGGCGTGATCTCTGCTTGTTGCGATACTGACGTCTACAGAGTGTGTTGGTGGTCTTACCAACGCCTGTGCATCCGGATGTACAGTCTTTTCAGCATGGTCCATTTCATCATCACAACTCCCCTCTGTTAAGTCAATAATGACTGTCGGCCCATCAGCATCCCCGGGGGTCTCATGTGTGTTGGTCCATAAACCCGCATGATTGTCTGATGCTGCAGAGACTTCGTGTATGACACTCCTCCTCCACACTCCTTCTGTAATTAACACAAAACACAGTTTTATTACACAATGCTCAATACCAGTTATTGTCTATCCGTTAGTACTTCTGGTTTTCTAGGATTCTGGTTAATATTTATTACCCGTGGTTATTGATGACACGTTGTGTCTAATCTAATTTATTCTATTACACCCCTCATAGCCGTACATACTACTATACAGCTGTTTTGAAAAAAATATGTATAAATACATATGTGAATATATATGTGTATATATATAAAAAACTACGTATAAAAAGTTTTTCAATGTTGGGCTATGCTATTACATTAGTTAGTTGACACATTCTAGCACACATGTAAAATAGACAAATATAATCTGTTTTTTTAATTATAGCCAAAACTTTTTGGTGTTACACAGTGCTTTGGTTATAGACAGCTTGTGTTGTGCAAGAAACAGTTGTTTTAACTTTTAGTTTAAAGTGTGTGTTGTTCTTCAAAACAAGATCATCAGGCTTGGCTCGAATAACACCCATACATCGTGTGGATGGGCCCTATGACCGCATGTGAAAACAAATGACCATATGGTACTAAAGCCTGCAATAGGTGTCGCGACTGACTATTGTCACACACACACACACACACACACACACACACACACACACACACACAGTTGACGGGTTAAACAGATGTAAATATATATATACATACGTACCGCATATCCGTTTAGAACTGGTTTGTGGTGGTATTGATTTATCTGCTGGAAAGAGACGTTTTCTGCGTGACGAGTCATCATCACGCGATACACACACTTCAGACATCTCTGTACCGATTGTTGCTAGCTATAGTTACCGGGGTGACCGGTGTCAAGCTCTATTTGTCGTATATATGTGTGCATGTCTCCCCTTTTAAAGGTTTTGAAGTGTTCTCCCAAGTCGTGTTGTGTTAGGGCGTCACCACAAACCATTTGTCACTGGCCCCACCTCTCGCTTTGGGGGTCCATCCTCCATCCTCTGAGTCTCGGGAGCCAGATGGTGAAGCAATTTGCGACTACTTAACAGCGTCATCATAGGATGTGTTTGTTCAGTGGCGGCGCAATTTCGTGAAGGGCGCCGTGCTATTACCCTCACGAGCGCTTGAAATATATATATATCATCTAAAAAAGTTTTTACAGTTTTTCTCAATTGGTTTGGTACATTTCTCACATCAGAATTGAAATTCTCAAAAGTTCTTGTTCAATTGTCACATCTTCATGCCATTTGTGCAGAAAAAAAAGACAGTTTTTCATTGCATTAAACAAATTGCAAATGCTTTTGTCCATCCATGCAAATGATTGTGTACAGTTCTCAGTTTTTTCTTACATTATCAATTGCTTTTGTCATGCCAGTCAAAATGCTTTGTTATGGGAATCTATCAAATAGTCTCACTTCCCAAAACATTTAGGCTATAGTTCATCATATAAGTCCTCACATGCAAAATGATTTACCAAGCTGTCATAACATGTCAAGCACATTTCTATAGCCTACATTTCCATAAGGCAGTTGTAAATATGATCTAAATTGGTAAATTGCTTGAATCTAGACTTTCTGTAATGAAGAGAGTTGATCAACCAAAGATCAACAGTTTTCTGAATGAGCTCAAGGGAGCATCTCATGAACAATCTACTGGAAATTGTATAACCAGAGCACAATACAAAGTTACAATGTCTGACAATGGAAGAACAAGAAGTTGGACAACAGTGTGATGCGGATGAAAATTTGTGGCCTGGCAGACAGGAACGTGAAGAAGCTGAAGATCAGCATTAGGATTTAGAATTTGGGGAGATGTTCATATTTTTTGTTTACTTACTGTATGATTTATGTTTATGTTTTTGACCTATGTTTACTTACTGTATTTTACCTTTGTTCTGTGCAGTGCTGTCTTTTTTTTTCTTTACGCACTGCAATGTCAATGTCTGCCATCATTCTGTAAATGTGAATCTTGTCTTTTGCAATCAATCTCATACATATACATCATATGAGGTCAAATGTATAACACTTGTTATCACACCTAAACCACATTTTACATCAAAATGTCCCTTCGAAGTGCACTATTCAATTGCCAACATGACTAATGAATTTGACTGACTTATCCGTACACACTGACACAATGACTAAACATTCTGATGGCACTGACACGCATATTGACACAAAAACTTGCTTTTGAGGGATGAACTAAGGATTTTGAGCAAGAGATTTTTGCAGGCGATCCACGGTGTTTTGCTATTTGTCCAAACTGTTTTGAGAAATGCACTTGATCTCATGCAAATTGCAAGAATGATTCGAAAAATGTACCAAAACGATAGAGAAAAACTGTAATATCTATCACATCACTGCGTAGGAAATTGGCAAATTGGCGCCCCCTTTGGCTGCCCGCGCCCATGCTGAAAAGTTCCAGTGCACAGAAGCTGCGAGAGAAGGGCAAATGGGAGGGGGCGCGGGGGCGCGGGGGACAGTTCACCTCTGTGTCTCTCAAATGCAATGCACAAGTGGACAATACTCTGCAATGAGCGAAGTCAGTCACACATAAGCTTCCTTCCCAATAACGCACATTTTATTCCTACCATTATATTTACAGGTTTATAATTCTTGCACATCTTTTAATTGTGTGAAAGGCCTAATAAAACAGGGCAATACAAAACGAGTAGGCGGTCACCAAGGTGAATAAGTCTTAACTCCTGGTCGGCAGTGACAGTGTTTGGGGATGGGAAATACAGTATGTCGAGTGACAAACAGGAGATGGACAGAAAATGCCAAAGCCATTAGAAGTGTAGAAACGAGCAAAAGATGAAGGTATGCAACTGTTCTCTCTGCATGATCACGTTATCCATGCCATGAATGATGTTAATCATGGTATAACTCTTACGTTTGTTAGCCTTCTAGCTATGATGCTACGATTGCAATAATTCAACAATAATTCGGTCTTAGCTCAACAAACACAAGATCTAATTTCACCATAAGACTTGGCTTTGCAACAAAACGGTTACAAGTTTTGATTTCCATAATTTGGGTTAACGTTGAGCCCTGTCATTAGCCAACAAAATGTTATTATGGTAGTTTCAACATTTGCAATTTGCTGCAACTCAGTTTGCATAGTTTAATAGGGTAGTTTAGCATAGTAAACCAGTAATACCTGAACGTGTAACAAGCATACTGTAGAATTCGAGGCAGTAACCAAGGAGCTAATTGTTCCTCCCTAAAAGATAGCGTCTAATGACGGACATTTGGCATGTAAAGGCATGCTATCATAATGAAATTGTAATTTAGGGATGTTTTGTATAAGAGTTTTTGTAGCCTACAGTGTTTTAATGTTAATTTAAAGTGCAATTCAATAATAAGAACCACTATGTGCCCATAACAAAACGTGCAAAATTATGTTTTTTTTTCCTCATGGGGGGGGGGGGGGGGGCGCTCGGGGTTCTCGGAGTAATTCAATGTAGAACCGCCACGTGTTTGTTTGTTCATCATCCTGCAAAGGCAGTCTCCCAAACATCTTGGTCACACGCTCCAGATTATCGTCGCTGTTTTCTTTTTCACTGTTTTTTTAGCAGACACTCCATCGCTTAGGTGGGCATACACACCATTTTGACACAGCTCTGATTTCAACACACCAGCTCTGTTTTTCATAAAAGCGTGTGTCTATAGACGATAGGAGCCACCCCCGTTGGTTCGCTGCTCTCGGTAGGCTATGACCAGGCCAGGGGCATGACCAGGGGCTGCACATGTATATATAGTCTTCAGGATCCTTGTTTAGCTGTTTTGCAAAAATGTAGTAGCTCTTTGATTGCACTTATCGAAAACTGTCGAGTAGCAGTCACACAGTCCTGGATATTGCAAATCTTTCCAAACCTTCTTGCTAAACAAACCCCAATCTTCAGCATAGAATGTGCGGGTAATCCTCCGTGAAATAAAACCCCTCACAATCCATTGTGTACAATAACTCACGTTGCGCTTCTTTCTCAAACACATAGCCTGCCAAGCGCCCGTCGGACAGGATCCACTCGTAGTCTTCAGGTTCTGAAGGATTTCGAAGAAAGTGCACAAAACTTACAGGTCTTTGGTTTTTGGGTGCCATAACCATTTCATAATCCTAAACGACATCGCTCACAGGGGTAAGAATCATACGTTTCTTCACATCCCCTGATACAGTCTTGCCATACTTGTCTTGATCTTGTGTAGAAAACCCGTTTTGCTATAACTAGTTTGTGCAGGGATTTCCATTTAAACAGCTGTGAGGCAAACCCCAAAACATTCACACTCAATACAATTGGTACATCATTTCACAAACTATGATTCTCATGGGAATTGGCAGGTCATACCACACATACCGGAATAACATAACACACACACACACACGGTTGACCGGTTAAACAGATGTATTCTTCTCCAAAGATAATCTATCAGACTTGAGCCTGAATAACACCATAAATGTCGTGGTTTGACGCCTCACACACCCCGTTTGAAAACAAAGTACAGTACCATATGGTACTGTAGCTTGTGTCGCGACTGACGACTGTCACACACACACACACACATGCACACACACACACACACACCGATGAGTCTACGAAGGGAAGTGCATGTGCGAGCAGCAGGAGCTCCCAAGGAACAACGAGTACATTGCTAACTGCTACAGAGACCAGAGGGCCACGCAGAGGAGGACGGGGGAGTGTAGAAGGTGGCCAAGGTGCTGGATCGTTTCTTCATGTGGATCTTCTTCATCATGGTGTTTCTGATGAGTTTGCTAATAATGGGAAAAGCCATCTGAGTATAGCATTTACAGACAGTGGGTGTAGTGGTAGAATAAAAGGTGGGTAAACTATATACGCAGCTGTAAAATGGGTGAGCCATGTATATTTTTAACATTAGAGATGATACATTAGAGATTAGCCCCACCTGTTCATATTGCCCTATTTATTTGTACAAAATTCACTACAACTACACTGTCTATATTGTATATACTGTATATATCACACTTGCTGCTCCTTGCACTTCTGATCAGATGCTAAACCACGTTACGTTACCTGCATTTATATGTAATAGCAATAAAGTCTAATCTAATCTAATCTAATCTAATAGGAAGGTGAGTACTGTTTTGTAATTTTAAAAAATGTATATGCTCCCCTACACCATGGTTTACAACCACAGACAAATCACTGAAGGGAACATACACGATTAAGTTGCACTGAGCCCTAAATACTGAACCAAATTGCACAAACTGTATAATGTTATGTAATAACATCTGCTCTGTGGTTGAAAATGTGTATTCCAGGGAGTTTTCTCTAACCCTCAATTCACTGCTTAAGTTTTTGATTATATAAGAATTGTTTGGACTGTATGGTCTCACGCACAAGTAGAATATCTGCAAGCTGAATATGTATATTTGACTTTAAAACTGGCATACACAATAACTGTTAGGTTTAGGCACTAACATTTATCAAAAACAACCTGCACACAAAGAAGACACAGAGAATCAGTCAAAGTTTCTTGCAAGGAGAGTGATCGGAGACTGCTCAGTTACAATCGTCCAAACTCACTCTGAAGCAGTCTCCTCTCTACATGCTTTTTATTTCGGAATATCCTAGTTACAAAGAGTCTCAACCGCTAGGGGAAGGTAGCAAAATACAAACCGGTTGAGACCAGGTTTTTGCACAGCAACATATGTAGCACAAAAGATACGCTATGTTCCAACCTCCCCTGCCTCTGTAGTTACATCTTGCAGCACAGCAGGCACACACAAAGACACATTTATATAGCAAATGGATATCATAATGGAATGACCTTCATACATGTCTCCAACAAGTAGCCTACCGGAGAGACATATTTCCCTCATCACACACACATACAATATCTCTCACATGAGCATGTATCAGAGCAGAAATACAGAAACACATAAGCATAATCACAAAGTAGAATAACATATATGTACAATTATTCCAACATTTCCCTCCTGTTTATTCGCTTTGTACTAAGAAAAGTAATCATCCATTGGTTTCTTCCTTGTGAGATTTTTAACCACGAAATCATAGAACATAATACAAGCGGTACACTTAGAGGATTCCGTCATAATTACCAGGGTCTGGAAATAAATCAGGAAAGTTGAGAGACTCATCATCATTATCATTACCTTCATCAACATTGGTTTCATTTACATCATCATCATCATCATCTTGCTCAGAAGAGGGTAACAAAGTGTATAACATCGAGACTTTTGCATTTACTGGTTCGAGGGCAGTGGTGATGAGTCGGGTGCATAAAACACGAATGCAGGGAATACAACAGCATCCACATAAGGTGAGTATGGCCGCAAACACGGCTATAGACATGATGATAGTAGCAGCAAGCTGCTTGTATTTACCAAATGCATCCCCAAAACCGTCCCACATGGTCGTGTCAACCCCTGAGTGGTCTTTCATCTTTTTATTGAGAGATCTAAGTCCCTCTATGGCCCTGGTTAGGCTGCCATTAGCGGCTGTGTTGTTTGGAATAAACGTACAGCACTGATCACCAAAGATAGAACAGACCCCACCCTTTTCTGCCAACAGCATGTCTACCGCAATACGGTTTTGAAAAGACATGAGGGAGGTGGCTGACAATTGCCCATGGACGGCGAGGAATCCTTCTTCAGTTTTGTTTCCTAAGGTTTGCACGTTATAGTGGATGTAATTAATTCGGTCCACATTCTTGTTTATAGTGCACCACCAGCAGAGAGTAGACTCAAATCCTGCTGCCACTTGGTTGACTAATTTATATTCATCAGGTACTCCTCTAGGAACACCAATACTGTCTATGTATGTAGGATCATTTTTATTATACCATGACCTTTTATGCCGTGAGTTCCATGCTTCAGGTAATACGCTGTTTACAGATGTTAATAATTCAGTAAGAGCTGTGGGTAAAACAGTGACAGGTAAAATCAACGAAACAGATGCACATGTCCCAGTGGTGTTGTATGGCAGTTTGTCATATAATTTGTCATCTCCGCACCACCACCAGATGTCACTACGAGATTCAGGTCTAAAATAAATGTCTACCGTTTGTACTTGGTAACATTGTGTAGCGTTCAGTTTCCCTTGCTTTTTACCGGTGCCTGTTCGATTTACACAGGAAAAATTTCCTGCAGCTACTTTACTGGAGAAGTATGGTTTCTGCTTTTCATCATTAGTTAAAGGAAACACTGAGTCCCAGTGAGTGCAGTTTGTCGAGGGTATGGTATTGTTCATCACATTTACCAGGCATTGAAATTCTAACGCTGAGGGCACCACTTGTAGGAGTGGTCTTGCCCCCATGCACACTACACAATCAGTTTTTGCTTTTTCAGCAGCTTGTTCCACCATCAGCAGCCAGTTATTGTCAATATGTGATATTCCAGTGGTGATTTCAAACCAGTCGTCTGTGTCAGGCTGTATGTAGATTTTAGGTTTGACAGTGGATGTGGATTTCGGGCCTAATGTAATGTCCGGTTCTGTAGTAGATGACACAGGGGTGGTTGTGATATTAGGACATAGCAAAAGAGTGACGCAGGGGTCCTTTGCGTGTTCACGCCACACACATAGACGAAGTCCATGGCAAGGAGGGTTTTTATATGGGCCGAAATTAGCAGGTTTTCCGAAGGGTGTTTGGGTTGTGTTTATGTTTAACACTAAGTTCCCTTTTGTTTTTGTTAAAGATACCTGCTTTTTCCATTTTGATGAGATCTGAGAGTACCCATAAGACCCTCCCCCCCATGACCCCGTAGTGGTAAAAACATCGCCCCACCAGTGTGCGTACTCTAAGTCATGTCCCGTCATAAGCTTTCCACCTCCATCTAAGTACCAGTCATATCCATCCCAGTCAATCATTTTGCGGCCTCCCACTGTCAGTGATTGATCGAACATGAACACTGCCTGGGTTTTGTTATTTTGGTAACAAAAATACAGTTCCGATGTTTTATCTTGGTTACTATCAGTAGTTTTACAGGGGTGTTTCAACATACCGTCTTGGATTGTACTTATCCACCCGGCCTTCCGTCTATTTCGGTTAATTTTTTTACTTTCATCGTGACCATCACACTTCCATAGAATTATTAGGGTTATTATGATTCCCAGTACTCCCCCTATTGCCAGTAATCTTTTATGTATTGGAGCAAACATCCCGACTGTAGTCTTGTGTCTCCTCCTATTACCCTACAGAGGGGTAGACAATCTTCACCGGGTTTGAGACAACTGTAATACTAAATACTTACAGTCCCCTTTGTAGCCGGACTTCCTCTAGGGTGTGTTGAGAAGCTACAAGATAACGCAGAATGTTGCTATACTACTTTTGGAGTGACTTATTATCTTTTTACAGTGAGTCAAGTGAATTCATGTGTTTCGTTCTGCCAGTGCCTCACAGTCATGGGCCTCTCCGTGGCCTTGAGCATTGTGTCGTGCACACACTAAGCATGCCCTACAAAATTTTTTTGAATAGGAGTTAAAACCATATGTTTGATATATTTGGTTTACTAGTTCCGTCATCCCTCCTGTTGAGACATATGTTTTCCCATGGCTCACTATTGCTGCCCATTTATATAGATTCTTTGGTAAGATTGGTTTATTTTTGTTGTCGAGTGGTCATACATAGATACCTTGTTTTAGTACTGCTCCTTTTTTTTTTTTTTTTTTTTTTTTTATCCACAAGTCTTGTTCTGATTTGGGTGATTGTTGTTGCATTTCTTGTAATATTGTATCGTTACACCAACCTTTTAGGTCATCTGCCATCATGAATGTTGGAATTTGTCCTTGTGCAGCTTCTTTGGCTATTTTGTCTGCAAACGCATTGCCTCTCGAAACTGGGTCAGTTCCTGTTGTATGAGCTGCACACTTGCATATGGCTAAGTGTTGTGGCAGTTGTACTGCTTGTAATAGTTCTGTTAACAGTTTTGCATGTGTCACTGGTAAAAGACCTGCCCTTTTTTGTTTTTCTTGTCTTTTATTACTTTTTCTGCATGGAGGGCATGATTTATATATTCAGCGAGTGTTCCTCCACTCATACCTATATAATGGCGATTTACCCATCCCTGTATGTCAGGGCGTGACCCTGAGTGCAGGGCATTTTTTAGTTGTTGTTTATATGGGCTCTGGTCGTCATCGTTATGATCTAAGCCGCTGTGAGTTTTGAAGATTTTTTCCATTCTTACTCGGTACTCATCGAATGATTCTCCTTCCTTTTGTTTGCATCTGCCGATTTCGGTGTAATTTGCTTTTTTCTTATATTTGTCTTTAATTCTCTCTAGGAGTGGAGTAACTTGAGCTCCTAGTCCTACAGAATCAGGGCCCAGTGGGCTGCCAGCAGCATCCATTGGGTTATAATTCCCTTTTACCAGGTGCCAGTCTGGACCTAATTGACACATCCATACTTGCTGTGTCTCTATCCCATTAAGATGATAGGACAGTCTTAAGTTTTCCATTTGTTTAATGCATTCCTCCAAATCCTCTTTAGGAGGAGGTATACCTCCTACTGCCTTTTTTATATCATCTTGGGTCCAGGTCCTATAGACTCTTATCGTATCCCCCTGACCTTCCGTTCCGGCGCGGGGGTTTGGTAACTCTATTAGGGGAAATATTTTGTACTGTTCATTAGAATAAGAGCCTACAGGTGGGGGAGGGGGTGTTAATATCCCTTCTAAGCTTTTGTTTAAGTCTTTTCTCCAATCTCCTACCCCTCCTTGGGAGCGAGTAAGGGGTCGTACAGGAGTAGTATGCCCTGCAGTGGATTGGTATTCAGGGGGTGGCTCTTGTTCAGGGGCCGACGCCTGAGCTTCCTGTATTTGTTCTAATTGCTGTCTTGGTGCGCTGTAGGGCCCTGAGTATTCATTGTCTTCCTTTTTGTGAAACATTATGGGCTTTTCTCCCCTACTTTCTTCAGCTTTCTTTTCACATTCTTTTTCTTTTCTCTTTTTCTCTTCTCTATCTTGTCTGGCTTTTCTTTCACCTTCCTCTCTTTGTCCTGCTATTTTTATCCAAACCTGAGTTTGTTCATAACCTTCTTTACACATCTTTTTTCTATCCTGTTTGCATTTTGTTCTTATTTTTTTGTTGTAATTCTTTTAAGTTATTCGTAGAGAGTTTTCCGTTGTATCCATATTGTTTTACCCAGTAGCATAGGGGCTCTATGGCTGTTGGGTCCTCCCTCTCTACTACCTTCCAGTCTTTATTTTCTAACCCATCGAGGGTCTTTGCTTTCTCCTTGCTTTGTCCTTTTCCCATTTTGACCTAAATTTAGGCCCAGTTATTGGTAATACCTACAGTATTCTAAAACTGGGACTACCTTCATCGAGATAGCGATCAACAACCTTGTGTGGTAAAGCTCGCTTCTACCTTTGCAGGTGGAGCTTTCTTGCTTACGGGCATCCACAGAGGCTCGCTATTTGTTCCTCGTTGATTTTACATAAAACACAGTTACCTAGTGGTAATTGCGTTTTCTTTCATACACCATTCACACTTTCCCTACCTTTGTTCAACACAGAGGACTCCGCCGTCCTTCGTAGCGTATAGAGGAGTCTACCCTCCTGCGGAATTAACTGTTTGAACTTACTTTTACCTGATAGAGTCTAGAATTGTCAGGGTTTTTCTCTTAGTCATACACTACTTTTAGCGTATACTTCACTTAGTCATACACTACTTTTAGCGTATACTTCACTTAGTTTCCCTACCATTTTTTTTTATTTTTATTTTTATTTTTTTTATTTATTTTTTTTTTTACGTATTTTCGCATGCATGCCTTTTTAAACAAAAATCTACTCACAGTTCTCTGTGTCCTCGGGTCTTCCTTCAACCATCGGATCCCAGCCCGCAAGGGAGTAACCAGTCCCGGAAAGGGTCTTAAATGCTGTGGCCACAGACTTTTCTGGATCTCACTTGCACGCTGGGATCGTCAGGTATCTTGGAATCCGGGCTCGAAGGACCAATTAAATGTTAGGTTTAGGCACTAACATTTATCAAAAACAACCTGCACACAAAGAAGACACAGAGAATCAGTCAAAGTTTCTTGCAAGGAGAGTGATCGGAGACTGCTCAGTTACAATCGTCCAAACTCACTCTGAAGCAGTCTCCTCTCTACATGCTTTTTATTTCGGAATATCCTAGTTACAAAGAGTCTCAACCGCTAGGGGAAGGTAGCAAAATACAAACCGGTTGAGACCAGGTTTTTGCACAGCAACATATGTAGCACAAAAGATACGCTATGTTCCAACCTCCCCTGCCTCTGTAGTTACATCTTGCAGCACAGCAGGCACACACAAAGACACATTTATATAGCAAATGGATATCATAATGGAATGACCTTCATACATGTCTCCAACAAGTAGCCTACCGGAGAGACATATTTCCCTCATCACACACACATACAATATCTCTCACATGAGCATGTATCAGAGCAGAAATACAGAAACACATAAGCATAATCACAAAGTAGAATAACATATATGTACAATTATTCCAACAATAACCAAAACCAATCCTAAATTCACAAGATAAAAGAGGCAGACAGAGACATAAAAAGTGATGTCATTTATTGCTAATAAATTAACCTCTGCATAACAACTTATTTTGTGTTGTCCTTATAAAATTCTTTAACTCTATAGTGTTAGCCATGGCAAGATCAATACCTATAGGTCTTTAAAACTTGTCAAGACGTCGCCCAGTGGTTGGAGGATAATGGATTAGGGGATCACCAGGAAACATTCAGAGGTTTTTGAATTTGTTTTTACATAAGAAGCAAAAGAGAATCAGTACATATGGCTACTTCTTTCAATTGTCCACTGTGTAACAGGAGTTTTTTTTCACTGATAAAGCAAATACGGCATATTGGATTGTACCATCAAAATGAATCCAATTTTGCACTAATTTGTGGACTAGAAGGATGCATGCAGAGCTGCCGTTGTTATGCATCATACCGAACACATGTATACAGGAAGCACAGGGACTTGTTTTTTTGTGTGTCAGGTTCTCAAAGAATGTATAGTGAGGATATGGATGAAGTTGAAGCTGACATAATTGATGATTTTCCCAATGCAGCTGTAGGCCTGGAGCAACATGTTGTACAGTCTGAAAACTATAGAGCAGAGGACCTTCTGTGTGGCCTGAAACGTAACCTATGCCTTTTTATACTTAAAGTGAGAGAAAAGCACTGTGTTCCTGTTGCTGTTCAGTCTAGTATAGCTGAAGATCTTAGGACAATTTTTGACACTTTTTTAGCCAACTATTCCGAAGCGATACGTTTTCACCTGGCAAGAAGAAATTTCATTGTTGATGATGACGATGACTTAAATGAGCTTTTATGTCAAAATGAGGTTTTCGATGAGTGTGTCAAAGCCATAAGCACTGAATGGACACTTGAACAGTCCTGCCATAACCAGTTGGGAATGGTAAGGCCGGTAGAGAAGATATTAAGAGATGATGAAGGAAATCATAGAGCAACATTTCAGTACATTCCTCTTCTTGACGTATTGCAGAAGGTATGCGAAAACGACGATGTTTGGGCAATGTTAAATAATGACACCAGCACTAGTGAAGACTTGCTCAGAGACTTTTCTGATGGGGATCTATGCAAAAGTAATCCACTACTATGCAAAAAACACACATTACATCTTAAATTTTACATTGATGAATTTGAAGTGGTCAATCCAGTGGGGTCGAAGAGAGGAAAACATAAACTAACAGCAGTTTACTTCAAAATTGGAAATCTGGACAATAAGTTTTTATCTCAACTTCAGAATACATACCTCTCCACTCTTGTTAGACACAAGTTAATTCAAACTGGATGTACTGATTATGATGAGGTATTCCACCCACTCCTGTCTGATGTGCGAATTCTTGAAACACAAGGAGTGTCATTGAAATGTGGTGGAGAGGAGAAGATATTTCACAGCACAATTGCTACTGTTTCTGCAGATAACCTGTCTGCACATGATGTTTCAGGATTGACCAGGACATTTAGCTCAGGGAGGATCTGCCGGTTTTGCAATGCCACCTCAGAGGATATAAAAACAAAGTTCACTGAAGATGAGTTTGTCCTCCGAAATACCGAAAATTACCAATATCAGTTAGAAGCAGTTAGAGAACATCCTGAGAATGTTGGAATTTATGGTATTAGACACGCATGCTGCTTTGCAAAATTGAAATTTGTCCCCTCTCCAATTGTTTATTTGTTTCCACCAGACATCATGCACGATCTTCTTGAGGGTATTATCCCCACTATTTTGACCCTAGTATTAGGACAGCTTGTGAGAGAGAAACAAATTAAATTGCCACAGCTAAATTATGAAATTCATCATTTCCCTTATGGTATAAATGATCGACAATCGAAGCCCCCACCCATACCTGATCAGGCACTAAGACCTGGTGGACGTCTTCCAGGCACTGCTTCAGAAAAGTGGACCCTGTTTAGGTTGCTGCCACAGATGATTGGCAACCAAATTCTTGACTGTCCTGCTTGGGATGTGTACCTGTATCTAAGAGGGATCGGTGACATCATCATGGCCCCTATTATCAAAAAAAGCTGGTTACCTTACTTGGACGAGATGATCACAACTTTTCTTTCCCTCACTGAAAAGGTATTTCCTGGGGTACATACTCCAAAAATGCATTACTTGTTGCATTATCCCAGACTTCTGATGGCATATGGCCCAGTGATCCATCTGTCTTGTCTACGTTTTGAGGCCAAACATCAATATTTCAAGAATATAGCACGCACAAGCTGTAATTTTAAGAATATTGCCAAAACACTTGCTAAGAGACATCAGATGCGACAATGCTGGGAACAAGCAGATTACTGTTTGGGGAAAAGATTCATGCTAACTTCTGATACCCGAGATGTACCTCTAAGTGCACTTCCAAGATCCCTCGTTGGAGCTTTGCAGTGCAAACTGGGAGAGAATGTTACTTTTGAGCATGTCATTAAAACCAGGTCCATTACTGTGGATGCAGTTGCATACAAGATTGGCAGCTGTGTTGTTATCGGAGTTGTGCATGCTGAGGACATTCCAGTGTTTATGAAAATCCACCACATTTTTGGAGTCAAGGGCATTTGGTGTCTGTGTGGGAAAATCTTACGGCCTTCCTGTTTCAATTACCACCTACACTGCTATGTTGTGGAAGAAGAGCCTGATTGGGAAGTTATGTTGCCTGGTGAAGAACTAGCTTTCCATGGTCTAGATGCCTATGACAATTCAGATGAAGGACTGACTATTTCTGTTCGACACTGTATATAAAAGGTTGTTGAAATTATTATTGCTATGATTTTGAATGATGATTATTAATGTGCAGAAATTAATATTTTTCATCCTTTTTTTTTTTTTTTTTTGCAGAGAATCTAATCGATGGCGAGACTCTCCTTTCATTGAGTGAAAGGATGATTGACAAATTACTCCCCCTGATTAAAACACAAGTTCAGTTTACAAAATTGCTCGATAAATTAAAAGGAAAATCTACTCCTACAGTCACTATAAGGTATTTGTAGGTGTTTCCAATGAATGTGATTGAAAAAAGTTATTTCACATGAAAAAGACTTGAAATTGATTGTGAGATTCATATGATTAACGTATGTTTCAGCTCCCCACAGGAAATACCATATTTGGAATTGAACTTAAATAATAGTGTATATAGTTTTCAACTGCCTGCTTTTCTGCCTCTCCTGAGGAAAAAACTCTCAGAGGAGAGTCCAGACTTCCATACGCCAGCACACAGAGCAAAATGGAGATCACAAATTATACAAGTCCTTTTTGACTCCATTTGTTTGCATTCATGGTAAGTTTAACCTGATTCATTTCTCCTGTTCACTGTGCTTCATTTGCAATTGTGCCTATTTTTACTCATGTCACTCTGTTAAATGCAATTTTCAAAGGTACCCAAGTAGTAAACAATACAATGGCATTTGTGGTGCTCTTGTGACAAAGTACCCTTTTCTCCGCGACCGAACAGGACAAGGTCATGTAAGTAGTTTAGTATACTGACAGGCATAAGATACTTACTCTAAGCAGTTAGAACTCCATCCATATCAGTAGGTATCATTGGTCTATTTATCTTATTTTTTTTCTACACAGGAGAGTTGGTTGGGAATGCTTAAGAACAAATTTAAAAAAGAGCGAATCCCTCTGACCAACCCTGACATTGAATACCACAGAGCAAAATATGGGAAGAAAAAGCCAAGTCAGACTCTTACAAGCCAAGTGGCACAGCAGAGGCCTGCTTTCCAGGATGTGATTGACAATGTTGAATCAAATGATGGAGTTTTTGGACATGACAAGGTAATAACAAACAGTTTCCTGAATGTGTTAAGCTTTAAAAATTCATTGATAACCAAATGTAAAATAAAATTTGGAAAATATTTACAGGAAAAGTAAGACTCATATAGTGTTAGGAAGCCCATAGCAAAAATGAAGGAGGAGTGTAAGAAAGTCCATCCAAATTTGGTCATCTTAAAGGATAAAATGAAAAGGACAGCAAATGAAAGAATTCAATTCTTACAAAGTCACTCTACCAGGGAGTCATTACAAGAATTCCCTGCATTACATCAAATCAGTATTGTAAGTTAAAATGTTGTGCCGATTAACTGAAGCTTTGGCTTATATTTTTCATAGTGTTATCTTCTTTCAGAAGAACATATCTGTGAAATGATTGTTTTCTTTATTTATTCTCTTTCAGATTTTCTCAGAAATTGAAGAGAAATATAATATCGACCTGGACAAAAAGTTGCTGCAAGGCCTGGGGAGGGCAGCAGATAAGATTCTTGAGCAGGTGACAAAAAAGAAGCTTGGAACTGACATTCTCTCCCAATATGAGATGGCACTAGGGGAATCGTGTGAGGACACTCACAAAGGTACTTCCACAGAATCTTTTATTAAGATTTATTCTGTGTTTGTTCGTTCAAGTCTAAGGCCACAGCAATGAGTAGGACTAATTAGGGATCTTACTATATCTTGACAGCCACTATTAGCACTATTGTTTTGACCAAGCCCACTTTCACTTGTACCATATTACAAGTAGTTACTTGTATTAACAACATTTCTCTAAGTAAGTATTGTTTTTCTATATGTAATGTATGTTATATGTATGTCGCTTTGAATAAAACTGTCTGCCAAGTAGATACACATAGACATATACAAAGCTAATCAAAGGTGTCTTTAACTTTAGGACTCAAACTTTGTGCTGCAGCACTTATACTCCCACACCTGTTCAATGAGAGCCCTGACAAGCTGTATGTGATCAATAAGGTAGGGGTACTACTTCAATGCTATGTGGGGAAAATGGGACAGTACACTGGACACATCAGAATATGCTGCACCTACATTCAGTTCTGCCCAAAAACAGGTGTTTCAGCCCCATGTGCACATGCTCATTGCAAATAATGCATATGTACGTTGTTATTTTGTAGCACTGTTGAAATAAATCATAAAACTATATGATATCAAACTTATTTAGGAAGATGGAACATGTATCAATGCTTTTAATATTCAATCAAGAAAATAAAATTTAGGGTGTTTATATCCTTCCATATAGTGCTCTATTCTATATTGGTGAATTAATTGCACCCTAAAATTATACATTTTATAAAAACATACTCTTTCTAGATGGGATATCCCTTACATTGAAGCATGTTTTGTTTTTCTCAATGTCATGCACAGCACATGGATTTGTAATGTATTTCTATTGGTGTATTTTCAGGTACACAGGGCTCCAACTCCCCTCCTGGTGGTGGATGGCAACCCCTTTGGAGACTGCATCATCACCCTCAGAATGGATGGCGTCTCCATTGCAAACCCCGACGACATCTCGATGGGTCTTGCCGCTTTACTCGGGACATATTTCGTGTTTGGTGTAAAATATGCTGAAAGTGTCAAAAAGACACTTGCATTCCTCCAGGTAGTGTCAGGAATTCAATCAGCGGAAAAAAAAAACCAACAGTCCTTAGAATGGCCAATGCCTTTTTGTAAGATTTTTATATTCATACTTTTATTGTGTATAATAATATTTTATTTATTATGTGTTGTATTTAATTGTATTTGTACAATGTTTTGATATTGTATTATTGATATTGAATTGTTGTATTTTATAATATTGTATTTATTGTATTTGTTCTATTGTATGCATCAATAAATATATATATATATATATATTTCTGATTGAACAAAGTCTGCCTGCCTATTTATCTAGGGTATCAGTACAATAAATAAATAAATAAATAAATAAATAAATAAATAAATAAATAAATAAATAAATATTCATAATACTGATTCTACAGTAACATAAGGTTCCATAAGGTTCTTCACAGAACTTATAAAGGTTCCTCTAGTAGCATTATGGGGAGGTTCTTCCAGAAACCTTTAATTAAAGGTTCATCAGGGAACCCTTAGAGGTTCCTCCACAGTTTCAAATTGAAGAACCCCTAAAAGTTCTTCGAGGATCTTATAATTTTTACAGTGTATGTGTTACACATATGAAGTGCAAAAATACTTCAAGTGTGACATATTTTAAAAGTAGATATTCTGAAAGAATAAATAGACACCGTTTGTGAGTAGGCTGATAGTACTTTACTCCGTATCGTCAGTCAACTGAACAAAACACATTTTACATCCAACTACGTTACATTAGGCTCCCCCATTCATTCATTCTTGTTTACATGTGACGTCACTAGCCACGAACTACTCCGTTGCCTTGGCAACGATAAACTATATAAGTTGCTGATCAGCCGTTCGTTCAGTCTGGCAGACTAACGCTAGTTAGTCTGACGTCGTTAAGAGAGAAGGATCGCACAGGGGATATACATACTGTAAAATACACATTCATTCAATAGTCAAACATTAACACACATCGGTGGGGAGTCAGACAAAAGTTAATTCTCAAAGTCTCCCCCATACTCGTGAAAGTAGGCTATGACTTGGGGAGCTAGCAGGGAGCTAGCCACAGCAGCAACAGTAGCGACAGTAAGCTATATTGTAACATTTAAATGATCGCTACACAGTCCTTACATATTTGTACATTCCATTACAAAGTTGCAAAATGACATCTAACGGGGACACACGCACGAGTGTGACAATATATAAAGAGTGTGTTATATACACCCACCTGAAAGAATAAATAGACACCGTTTGTGAGTAGGCTGATAGTACTTTACTCCGTATCGTCAGTCAACTGAAAAATCAGCGCAAACCCACAGCCTATATATCTATTGATGGCCTCGTGCGTTCTACCCTCAAATAGAACACTTTTTAAAATGACAGCTAGAATTAAATGGGGGTGTCTGTCAATACAAGAAAACACTGTGGCACCTCTATAATAAATATTAAAATGTACTATGTGCCACACAATATGTACTATGTGCCACATATGCAAGGGCATTCTAAGAAAACTCCAGCTTCCATGTTCCAATTATTGTCCATTAGCAAAATACAAAATAGTGCCCTACCAGCATGAGAATATAGTTTTGAGTATGTGTCAGCCCAAGCAATTATCTCTTTACTCTTTACTAATTTCTGTATGTGGAAAATATGTAAGTCAAAACATCAGTTGTGAGGAAGTATAGTTGGTCACTTTTACTTTTAGTTTTGTCAGTTTTTAAAAATTCAGTGAACTATGCTAAGCTAAACTAAACAAAGGGAGTGTCAGATTCACACACACACACATATATATAGAAACAGCAAAAACAGCAAATAATGTACTTTTACATCAATTCATAATAACAAATACAATTCAACAGGTCAAATAAGACACAGTTTTTAATGAGTAACATATTTTATTATTATTGCTAAAGAAGAAACTGTGTGTGTGTGTGTGTGTGTGTGTGTGTGTGTGTGTGCGTGCGTGTGTGTGTGTGTGTTTGAGTGCTTCCTACTATGAAATTTCTGTTGAAAACATTGAGATTTAGTGAAGTCATCACAGGCCTTTTGCTCATTTTCTGCATCCATCTTTATCTGTTGCTCTTCTTTTTCTTTTATCAAATATTAAATATAATTGTCCGTCTTTTATCCTCTCTTTCTCTTAGAAGAACCTCAGAAGAATTTCAACACTGATTTTTCTTCCTTTCTCTGCGTCTCATTTGCTTGGGCACCTACAGGCTGAATAACGTCTCTCCCCACCTCTTCCTGAGGTTTCACTGGGAGCTTTTCAAGCATCTCATACTTTATCTCCTTCTCATCCATCCATAAGTTATCAGAGTCAGTCTCCTCATCCTCTGTATCCATCCATATCTCCATGTCCATCTCCAGGTCCATGTCCATCTCTTCCTCTTTGTTAGTTACATTTTCAGTCTCATGTTCTGCTCTCTCCTTCTCTTTGTTTTGGAAGAAACTATATAACTCTCTGTTTAACGTGATGTTCTTCTCTGTATCTGCTACCACCTTCCTCTCTTTTTGTTTCTCTTCTATCTTTCTGGAAGCTTCTATCTCTTTGTTATTTTTCCCCGCCTCCCTCCTTGGCATCATTTCTAGATCTCTGCAAATATCAGAAGTCTCATTTTGTATATCGGCCACCATCTCACTCTCTTTCTCTTTCTCCATCTTTTTTTGCTTTCTTTCCTCCCTTTTTAGAGTGATTTCTACGTCTTTGCTGATTCTGGGCTTCTGGTTTTCTGTGTTTGCCACCATCTCTCTCACTTTATGCTCGTCTCTCTGTCTTGCAGATTCCATCTCTTTTTTCTGTCTTTTCTCCTCTCTGTTTCTCTCCTTTTCTGCTTCTCTTAGTTCTGTTATTTCTTGTCCTCTCTCAGCATACGAAAGGTTTTGGTTTTGTTCCTCGGCGTTTAGCCCAACGCTGCACTCCTCTCTCTCTTTTACCAACTCCGCTAGTATCCGTTCCTGCTCCACTATCAGTCTTTGCTGTTCCTCGTTCTTTCGTTCCGTCTCTTTTCTAAGTGTCTCCGTCTCCATTCTCTTCCTCACCAATTCTGCTAGCGTCTTCTCCAGCTCCGACATCCTTCGTTGTTGCTCTTCTTGTTGTCTCGCGACCTCCACAGTCTTTCTCTCTACATCTGCTGCTGTTCTCTCTGCTTCTTTCATCTTACTTTTCTGCTCCTCTATTGCTTGCTCCGCCTCCTCTCTGACTCTCTTTAGTTTCATTGTTTTTTCAGCCACCTCTGCTGTTGTGTTTTGCAGCTCCTTGATCTTTCTTTTCTGTTCCTCTCTTTTTTCCTCCGCCTTTTTTCTACGTGTCTCCATCTCCATCCTCTTTCTCACTGCCTCTGCTAAGGTTTTCTCCAACTCCTTTATCTTTCTTTGTTCCTCTCTTTCTTGCTTTGTCTCCACACTTGGTCTATCCATTTCCTCTGTCTCAACATCAAATCTCTCAACCTCCTTTCTCTTCTCCTCAATGTTGTGTCTCTCTCTCTTCATTTCCTCATCTTTCCTCATCTCTATGCTCTGTCCTTTCATCTTCTTAATATTCTCTTTACGCTCCTCTCTTTTATGCTCTGGCTCTTCCAGCAGTCTCTCCATCTCCACCCTCTTCTTAACTACCGCTGATGTGGTTTTCTCCAGATCCTCTATCCTTCTTTGTTGCTCCTCCCTTCTTCGCTCTGCCTCCATTCTTAGTCTCTCCATCTCCTTCCTTTTTCTCACCATCCCTGCTATTGTCGTCTGGAGTTCCTCTATCTTTCTTTTCCGGTCCTCGCTCTCTCGCTCTGTCTCTACTCCAAGTCTCTCCATCTCATTTCTCTTTTCCATCATCTCCTGTGCCTGCCTCTTCAACCCTTCATCTCTCTGAACATCCATCCTCATTCCCACCATCTCCTCTGGCCTTACACCATGCTCCTCTCTTCCTTGGGCTGAACCATGTCTCATTTTTTCCATTTCCATCCTGTTTTTGACCATCTCTATTCCTTCCATTTTTCTTTCTTGGTTGGTTATTCTTTGTAACATCTCCATTTGTTGGCTCTTAATCTCCAGTTTCTCTACCTTCATCTTCTGCTCCTGCAGTTCTTTTTGGTATCTACGTGACATCGTCATGGTGTCCACCACCTGCTTTTTGTATTCTGTCTCCATCCTTAATCTTTGTGTCTCCACTCTCATTTGGTCCAAGTCCTTTGACCTCCTCTCTAACTCTTTCACCCGTGTCGCCATCTTTTCCTCCCTTCTCACCAGCTCCACTCTTTTTCTCTCCATCTCACTCTTTTTCCTGATCTCCGCCCGTATCCTGTCCATCTGCATCCTCATGAAAGGGTCCGTCTCCACCTTTTCTCTGGAGTACTCTTTCAGGTGGTTCACACTGAACAACTCCAGGAATGGAGCAACAATTGCATTGTGCACTGCGGCTGGAGAATTGGCCATGGGGTCTAAAACTAGAGCTGGTAGGCTTTCCAGATGCGTTCCCAGGATGTTTCTCACCACTGGGTCATGGTGGAGAGGTTTATCCAAAGGAGACCTTTTGATTTTGGAAAGACCCAAAATGAGTGAATACATTCGCAAATTTCACTATTAAATACACACTTGCCTAAATGAAATGTTCATCTCTACTGTTTATACGTGATAATGTCTATAACATGTCACCAAACAGTGTATGTTCTTTATGGCCTACTTACTGTGATGATGTTCCCTCATTCTGCCTACTAAGGGTCTGCAAAGTAGACCTGTAAGCCCTGAAAGGAAATGAGATAATTACATCTGGGTACACCTCAGCATGACGAGAGACAACCACAGAACAAGACAGCAAATGGGTCGATGGGCAAAGCCCCTTGGATAACTTATTCCCTCAGTAAGGGCAAGGGTGGATTCTAACTAGGTCCAAGGAGGGCTGTAGTATACACACCTTCCAAGAACTGCGTAGAAATCATCTCCAACCTCCTGTAGGGGCATGTTTAAGGGATCAGACTGTTGTCTGACAGCCATGTCAATGAAGACAGGCATCATTCCCACTCTCTCTGTGATCTCCATACATCCATATTGACAAGCATCTCTGGTACTGAAAGATAATTAAAGAAACAAGTGCAAGGCAAAGAGACGTTTCTTCAGACATTTTTTTAATTGATCACAGCTAGAAAATCCTGTAATATAAACACAAAACACACATCTAAATGAACAAATATATAATGTTATATACACAAGACCAAAAAATGGCTTTCTGACTGTCTATTTGCCTGGGCCTACTGACAGCACAATAAACGTCTATTTGCCTGACTGCCACAGTTAATGATCATGTACTCAACACATGCTCGTACCTAATAATAAAAATAGGGTTAGGGGTTAAATTAGATAATTTATAATCTGACAATGGTATTAACTGTGGAAAAACAGGCTGATGTTTGTACCAATATTCAGATTGTGCCTTTAAATCAAATATTACTGATGGTCCTTCTCAATTACCCCCAAAATAAAGTTGTGTTACAACAAAATCAGGTTTCATGAATATTATTGAAGTTTAAAGTTCAGCGGGGAAGTTACTCACCTCTCCTCACTGTCTGCTGCAGTAGAATGAGTGCTTTTGAGGTTCACCTGCTCAGAATTCTAGCAACGGAATTCTGCTTCATTGTGACATCACAACAAGCATCTGCATACAGAACTCTGTGATACAGAACCTGAAGCTTTATAAATGAGCCTGAAGTACTGTAGGGCCTTTGTGTATATAAAGTTTTTATTTGAATCTGCCCACATTGATAAGTCATTGAATCAACAATATATTTGAGAGCTGACTGTAATTATAAATTACATCATGCATAACAGATTTCATGGTTTGTTTGTTTTTTATGGTTTAAGACAAACCTATTAGAGTGGGCTGTGGTGGGGTCCACTCAGGATTTCTTTACATCAGGGTGACAAAGAGGCAACAGACCTCATAAGGAGCCTGTCATTGAAAAATCCTTAAGTCCACAGTCATCTTATGGGTATCATATGGCAAGAATTGCCTTCCTTAATTTATGTTTTTCTTTAAAGACGTTTGTCTACTGTAGATGCCAACTTATGGCCATTCTCAGGGACATTCCTGTGTCATTTAACAGTGTTTATTTATCTAAACATTTATAAGTAATTGATAGAATGAATACAATTTATTCATAGCTTACCAAATTGCTAACAGATGTGTCTGTGGATAGTTCAACAAACTGTCCGGATGCCAACACTCCCTTGACATATGGCTCCATCTGGTGGTGGTGAGTGGATAGGACCATTCTATATCAGTCTGCGTATCAATCTCTCTGCTTCTCTCTGTGTCTCTTTCTATGTCTGCCTCTGACTCTCTCTCTCTCTCCCTCTTATAACACACACACACAAACACTGCCACCTCTAGGCCTTATAGTTTCACAAACTCATTACATTTCTTATATTTGAACATTTGACAAAAACATCTGCGAATGCATTTTTGGATTATTACATTTCACAAGTGGCGACACCACAGGTGCTCGGGCCTGTCATCGCTGCTACGGGTTATATGCGTTATGTCATGGGTCACCTGCAGCTGTGGACTAATGGTTAGGGAGATGGTCTTGCAATCAGAAGGTTGCTGGTTCAAATCCCACCCTACCCATGGTTGAGATGCCCTTGAGCAAGGCATCTAACCCCAGACTGCTCCAGGGACTGTAACTGAAACCCTGTAAATATCTGTAAGTCGCTCTGGATAAGAGCGTCAGCTAAGTGTAGTGTAATGTAATGTAATGTGTGTGTGTATAAATCAGAGAGAGGAGGACAGAGTAAACGGTCTGTTGCCTTGAGTGTGTCATGACCTGCTACCTCACTGACAGACCACAGTAAGTCAAACTGAAAGACGTCATATGACACTGTGGTCAGCAGCACAGCAGGGCCACAGAACACTGTGTTGGCCCCCTCCTCTTCAACCTGTCGCACTTTGGACTTCAGCTACAACGCTGGGTTGTGTCACATGAAGAAATTTGCTGATGACACCACCATTATGGGGTGTATGTATCAGGGAGGACCAGGAGGTGGAGTACAGGAAACTGGTGAGGGACTTTCCCAACTGGTGCCACACAAACAAAGGTGTCAATCTCAGTTTCAGAAAGTAAAATTGCTGCCACCTATTTGACCAAACTATTTTCTGAACCACCTGATCAAAGAGTGCACAAATCATCAGACAGGTAGAGTGGCTTATTCGTGACATGGTCTGTGGTAAGTGTACAGGCAGAGGGAATACATGGCAGGGTTTGTAGTTTCTGAATCTGGGACTGACACCTCTGCACACAAACCACCTGCAGCTCAACAACTGAAAAAAAACAAGGTCCTTTTGTGGGGGTGATCTGATAGGGTGTTTTGGCCTATCTAGTTGCACTACCCTTGATGTTTTTTACCAATCTAAATGTGAAAAGTATGAAGGCATGCTGTTACAGTGTCCATGGAGTGACGAGCTGTGTAATGCAAGGTCATTTTGTTGGATTAGAAGCACAGTGCTTCTCAATTATTTTCTGTTATGCCCCCCCCCCCCCCCCCCCCCCCCCCCCCACACACACACACTGTCCGCTGCGACTATAATAGTATCATAAAATTGTTATAAGTACACCCCTGCACCCCTGCATTGTATCTTTATTAAAATTAAAGAAAACAAAAAAAAAGAAATATAGATCAACTTATAACAAAGAATAACTTTTATTATATTAACATTGTTTTTTTGTCTTCACTGTGGTCGGTGTGCAATTACACTTTATTCTAGTATGGCAAGAAAGCTTGTTCCCTGGGGTCACACACGCCCCCCTTGCATTGCACCGTGCCCACCCATGGGGGCCCGCCCCACTATTTGAGGAGCACTGGGTTAGCATGATCTGACAGGGTGTCTTGGCCCACCCAATTGCGCTACCTTTGATGTCTTTACAATCTACATGTGAAAAGTATGAAGGAATGCTTCCCATGCTGTTACAGTGTGAAGTAAGGAGATGCGTAATGCAAGATCATTTTGTGGGGGTAGCACTACAGTATATTATGTCACAGTGGCTGCTGGAGGCAGAGGGAGGAATGAAGATACAACAGAGAAAGGTTTAACACAGAACTAAAGACTTTGTTATCATTCTCCAACTCTGTCACTGTATGGCCACACAGTTGGTTTTATGTAGCCCTAAACTAAAGTTCTTTATTGGTTCCAAGGCAATGTTGTTGCCAGAATCTTGTTCAGATCTACACGTAACACTTAACAAATACAGATTCATTATTTATGACAATTCACTATTTATTACTATTTATCGAAGACAACTTCTGCTACATTATTTAAACTAAAACTCATCACACATTTTACATATATTCGTTTTCATCTCATTGTGATGTTTTATATGTTAAGATTTTATTATGATGTGTATTTCCTTATGAAAATGTGTCTCTTAAGATGCCCTTTCCTCTTTAGGCTACTTTTCTACAGAGTTGTAACTTGGAATTTCAGTTTCCCAAAGCCAAGTGTCTCCAAGGGATCCATCCATCCATCCATCCATCCATCCATCCATCCATCCATCCATCCATCCATCCATCCATCCATCATTCCATCCATCCATCCATCCATCCATCCATCCATCCATCCATCCCACAAAACACTAGGGGCGCAGGTTTTCACTTTCCGTCCCTTTACGTTTTGGCGTCACGCAACGTCTTACGTCATGTTCCAAGCGGGGTAGATTTTGTAGATTGTGTATATTTTTCTATGCTGAAATAAACGTCATGTATCACTAACGTTTTTATGTTACCATACTTTTCGTCTTCGGATACTGTTCTTACCTTTATATACGAGGACATTTTTTTCTCATAATCTTCTCCTACGCTTATTTTTCTTGCCTTGGTAATAGGGGCGAGGTGTAACTTTAGCTATTTTGCTCGCTAGAATCCGTTAGCTAGCGGTAGCCAGCTAGCTCGAGCCATATATTTTATAAACGTGACAAATGAAGACAGAATTGAGCAGAATTGCAAGTCTATGTCAAATTTAACGACATCTAAGCGGAGTGTAAGCAACGGTTAACGAAAATCCTCGAACGCTTGTTTGGAAAGGAAGCATCAAGCATACCAGCAGCAGCATCGCTAGCGAAAAACAATACGAATCCTGAATCCTTTTCATCCACCACTGGGAAAGGCAAGTGGCAAGAATCTAAATAAAGGCCTAGAAAGATAGCTAGCAAAGGGTGGATTAGCTTGGTGACCAGAGCCTCCCGGTAGACCGAGGATAGACGCAGCACCCTGGATCGGTGAGCCCCGACGTCACCGCAGGTTTGTTTTGAGTTTAAATACAATTTATTTTCAGTGTTGTGATTATGACTTTCCATGCTAGTTAACATTAATTTTAATATACGCTTACGTATATTTATTACGAACATCTGCGTTGACTAGATAACAGCTGGCGAGATATCTGAATTGTCATAACAAATGCTAGACTTAGCAGCGATATTGTTGTAGAGGTAGCTAACATTAACCAGCTGTGTAAGCTTTTAATAAATATATAATATTGCAAATGGGTCCTCTTGTGACTTATCTGTCCTACAATTTCGTTAATGCTTAATGTTGTTCGCAATCTGTCAATACTGTCATTTGTTTCAGGAGCTGGCTAACCAGGTTAAATAAAGCCAGCAGGCATAGACTACTTTGACTAGCTATTCGTCATTTGCATGCAAATCAGAAACCGGTGTTTACTCATTTTGTCCTGGTGAACACTGGTCACAGAATAACACCAACAAATGCATTGGATTCATTTTGTAGTAATTCAGTTGCTGCCTCTTGCGATGGCAACAGCAGATATGTTGAATGCATGATGTTATTTTTCGTTTCTGCTCAGTCCACAGCTGATGGCTAACTTTAGCGAGCTAACTAAGCCCGCAAGCTTTCGTGGCACGCACCGGCTAGCGACGCCGACAGCCTGTAAAACAAAGCTTGTTATAAGAATCCCGTTGTCTTAATTAGTATTGCCTGACGTTCACTGTTTCAGAAATGTCAATTGTACTACTAATTATTGTTCCATCACGCTAGGCGCTGGTTAAATTTGTTTGAGAAGAAGGCTACTGTGTTCATAACTCTTTAAAAGGTATTGCTAGCTAGCAGAGGATAACTGGCTAGCGTTAGGGAGCTAGTCAGTCAGAAGAAGGATGTAGTCCACCAGGATTTGTATGTTATTTGTCTTTTCGTTAAAATGTAAACGTTCTCCTTTATAAAACACTTTACTGTCACCGATGCTATAGTCGGAATTGTTGTATTGATGAAGCGAAATGTACGTTTGGGTGCTTTTCATCAGCGATACACTTGATAGGTTACTAGTTGACAGCATCATTCCAATGTTATTTACTGGCATTAAAGACGAAATATTGTATGAAAATCCAGTGCTTGTAAATAGTGCTTGCTTTCCAAAAGACTTATACATGTAAAGTATTTTTCTTGCACTCTAATATATATATATATATATATATATATATATATATATATATATATATATATATATATTGTATCCATTTTCTTTCAAGTGCAGTCTTGTGGTGAGTGTTCCAAGTGACTGTACGTGACACTAGATGCTTGGTAGATGATGGCCTGCTGCAGAAGTAGTCTAGATGTCTGTCTCCTGAGTGTGGCAGGGTAATTGTGCAGCTCAAAAATATAATCATCTACTTTCTCTTTGGTCCTCATAAATCATAATCTGGAGCCTGACATAATGTTATATGTGGCGGAGATTCCAGACAGATGTCACATTCACTGATCTGCAGTGGCTTTGACATGGATGGCCTTTTTTTGTTCGTTTGTATTGTCTGGTGTCAGTGCATTGTAATACGCAAAGGCAAAATTGCCTTAACAAAGCACACACATACAGACACACACTCACACACGCATCATATATGCTGTTACTTGTGTTGAACTGCACATGATGCTTTATCCTTGCGATATATATATAGCTGCCAACTTTGATCTGCTTTGCACTGAAGACAGGCTTCACACAGTCAAGTTCAATTTGGTATGCATGCACCAAACCATTACCACACAGTTATAGTAGTTGCTGGAAAAAAAAAGGGGAGGCGAGGAGAGCCTGTCGCCTTGCTGGTGTAATCTGAATAGGAGTGGAGTGCTAGTGTTTGCAGAAAGACACGGTGCGTTGGTAGTGAGATGAAGCTGATTATCTGAGTACAGTATTATGATAAGCTGACCTGAATAAAAGAGATGTGTCTCAGCACAGTGAACCCTATGAGCCTCACACCGACGCCGCAGTCCTGGCAGTTTCTTTAATGATTCAACCATCAGTAAACATCTGCTGCATATCTCGGCCAAGTTGTCTCAGGTGGGAATATGGCCTGTAGGCCCAAGCACAACAACAGTTTACTTGAAGTAAAATGTTGTTCATCAGATGATGATTGTATGACAAAAACTAACCTTGCTTTGATGTACAATGTTTTATGTAGCAGAGTGGGTGATGCTTTTTAATTTTAGTTTTTTAGTAGTGTATTTCATTTTTCCTTTGTCACCTAAGGTTTTTTGAGACACTCTGAGTGCCTGTATAGACATACTGTGATTACTAAAGCCAGTCCCACTGTCAAATCGTCAAGTGCACCCTCTCTTTCTTGCAGATATTTTGAGCCTGCCCTTTCTGTAAGTCAGGAATTTTTACAGACTATGTGTAAGAATAACCCACAGTTCATAGCGCTGTGACGCTAAACCATAACTATGCAGAACAAACCATGGGGTCACCAGGGAAAGCCCAGGGGGAAATAAAAGATTTAAAAAGAGAATGCCTTAAATGGGATACGGAGATAGTGCACAACATGTTTTGGCATGATCGAGTAAACAAAGTTGATGTTGTATGTCCCATCGTGCTGTCCAATTACTGTGTATTCATTTGTATACCTTGAAACCTCTCGCCGTCAGGTGATGTTGGTTAAGTCTGTCAGGGTTCAGGGCTTAAGCCTGTAAGAGGGTACAATGAGATTCAGCTCAAGAGTGATCCCACTAACTCTGTCCGTCTCTCTCTTTCTCTCTCTCTGTCTCTCTTTCTCCCTTTTCTCTCTCTCCCTCCTCTAGCTGGTCCCTCGCTCCAGCCTGAACCATGTGAGGGGCATATCCACCTGCCCAGAGAGGACCCCTCTCCCCCCTTTACCGAAGACAAGAGCCGGAGACAGTCGTACCCCACAGAAGGGTCGCCAGAAGACCCCGGCCCCCTGAGTGAAAAAGACTATTTTCCCCCCCTCTCCTTCCCCCTCTCCTTTCCCCCGTGTCCCCCCCACCCCTTCCAGCACACCAAACTCAAGCCCTGACCCTCCCCTCGCCTGCAGTAGTGCGCTCCCCCTTCAGCCTCGGCCCGTTCCCGAGAGAGGGACCAGTCATGATGTTCCGAGACCAGGTGAGTGCCACGAGGAAACCCACCGGCTGTTTTTACATGGACATCGAGGGTCACGGCTAGTATACTTCATACGTTTTTATACGATTTTGTGCTTGCACTGGTGTTAAAGCACACAAAAAGCACAGCACCACTTGCTGGATGGGCAAACCACTGACGTTCATCATTACATTGTTTTGTCCGTCTAGCAAGCAGTGCCACACTTTTTGTTTGCTTTCACTCAAGTTGTATGCAGTGATGCATCGGCACCAGCGATATACTCTACTAAAGTGTTCAGGCTTTCTCTAGCCTTTGAACTTAGACTTGTAAACATCATATTCCGATTTCAGTACCATGCACCTGTCCTTACCCTTGTTTCTGGTTATGCTACCTGGAGTATTTCAAAAGAAACTGAATACTGTGGCATGTACACAACTCTTCCCAGTGTTTGATAGTGGCTGACAAATTCTCTATAAAGCGCTACATGCAAGAGAAAATGCTGAGTAGAACCAAAGATAATGCAGTCGCACTCTGTAGAATATTTGGCGAGAACACAGCAGTGAAATGCTGAAATCAGTAATAGTGATACCAGTACAGCATTTTTTTTTTTTTTTTTTTCAGATAAACAGAAAAATTATGAACCCTACCTCTCTCTGGTCATTATACAAGGATATTTTATTGTCACATGCATAGACACACTGGGAAGAGCAGGGCATGCAGGGAAATTGCCAATTGTAAACACCATATGTAGAATATGAACAATATGGTGACTCGCATAGAACAGATAGAATGTCTTTTATTGTCACTCTTGTTGTACAATGTACCCTATACACATGTACAATGAGATTGATAACAACTCACTCTTCAGTGCAGGCATGTATGCAGAATATTTACAGCATAAAATAAATAAAATTAATTATAGTGCAAGACAACATAAAGAATAATACAGAGGTAGGGTAGGGTGCACAGTTCTGAGGTAAAATAAATGAAAGGTTTTTATATACAGGGTGATATTGCACATTAATTACACAATTAATTGATAGTTATTGCACATTGATTAATATTGCACAGTAGTGACTGTCGTATGCTATGTATCATCATTGCAGTATTTACGTGCATGGAAATGCAGTGATTTTGGAGGGCTTGAACAGTGGACATAGCAGCTACTGTAACTATTGCAAGTCTTCCCTAATGGGCAAGTCCGGTTTAGACAGTGTATTGAGGTGTATAAGTTGTTGCGCTTGCGTTGAGTGACGCTGCTGACTGACTGGCGTGGTTGCTGACAGGTGGGCATCCTGACGGACTGGTTCAAGGCGTGGAACGAGTGCGAGCAAACGGTGGCGCTGCTGTCGCTGCTGAAGCGCGTCTCGCGCACGCAGGCACGCTTCCTGCACATCTGCCTGGAGCACTGGCTGGCCGACTGCACCGAGATACAGGTGCTGGAAGCTGAGGCCAACAATGCAGGTACAATACACACACACACACACACACACACACACACACACACACACACACACACACACACACACACACACACACACATTCACACTGGCTGGCTGACTGCACCGAGATTCAGGTGCTGGAGGCTGAGGTCAACAATGCAAGTACAATACACATACAAACACACAGTGTACACACACACACACACACAGAATACACACACAGTATACACACACACAGAAACACAGACAAGTGTACAGACACAGGTTTACCTGAACACTGTCACAGTGTTAGTGATACAGACGTTGTAGGATGTATGAATTACTTTCAGGAAAACTGTAGGGTAGTTGAACTCCCTGACATCCAGAATAATTTGGGAGCATATTAGTCCTAGTTCAGCAGTGAGTGGAAATCACAAACAGAGAGCTGTGTGTATGAGGGGGGAAAAAGAGGCAAAGAAAGTGTGGATATATACATTTATTTTTAGGATTTTGGTTTGTACTCAGCATTTAGGAAATGCATTCCTTACACGCAGTGAATTTTTCTGCTGAGGAAACGCAGACAGGGGGTCTTCATAAGCCATGGTGCACTGTTATTACAACTATTATTACCACTCCCTAATGGTCCTGTAAGGCTTCTAATAAAGAACACACAAATGTTCTCCTGTCCTCTTTTTCCTATTTCTTTCTTTTTTTCTTTCTTTCTTTCTTTCTTTCTTTCTTTCTTTCTTTCTTACTTTCTTTCTTACTTTCTTTCTTTCCATCTTTCTTTCTGCTGTTTGTGTTTCCTCTTTATTTCCTTGCTGTCCCTTACATTTGCCCCATTCTTTCTTCTGTCCTATTTTTCCTGTTTTATTTATTTTTCTTTCTTTCTTTTTTCTGTTTTTCCTATTCCCTCTTTACTTCCTTGCTTTCCCTTACATTTGCCCCATCCTTTCTTCTGTCCTCTTTTTCCTATTTTATTTATTTTTCTTTCTTTCTTTCTTTCTTTCTTTCTTTCTTTCTTTCTTTCTTTCTTTCTTTCTTTCTTTCTTTCTTTCTTTCTTTCTTTCTTTCTTTCTTTCTTTCTTTCTTTCTGCTGTTCCTATTCCCTCCTCACTTCCTTGCTTTCCCTTACTTCTGCCCCATCCTTACTCTCGTCTCTCTTCTGCCCCATCCTTACTCTCGTCTCTCGTCTGCCCCATCCTTACTCTCGTCTCTCCTCTGCCCCATCCTTACTCTCGTCTCTCTTCTGCCCCATCCTTACTCTCGTCTCTGTTCTGCCTCCCCCTCCTCCCCCTCCACCTGCAGCCATCGTGAGCCAGTGGCAGCAGGAGCCCAAGGAGAAGGCGGTGTCGCTGCTGCTGTCCCACCTGCCGCTGCTGCAGCCGCGCAACAGCGAGGCCAAGTGCGAGTACATGCGGCTGCTGCAGCAGGTGCTGAGCCACACCATCGAGAGCAGCCTGTTTGTGGAGGAGAGCCGGCAGCTGCTGTCCTACGCCCTCATCCACCCGGCCACCACGCTGGACGACCGCACCTCGCTGGCCATGTGGCTCAACCACCTGGAGGAGCACCTGTCGGCGCGCCCCCCGCCGCCGCCCCCCCCGCCGCAGGCCGGCCACCACTACCAGCACCCCAGGCAGGGCTCGGACGAGTGGGCGTGCCCGCCCGAGGTGCAGGAGGCGGCCCACGCCTGGCACGAGCAGCAGCAGGGGCAGGGCCACAGCTCGTCCTCCTGCAGCTCGCCGCCCGGACAGAACGGACACCTGCCCTTCCACTGCCCCGCCAGCCTGCCCTCGCCCATCAACAGCGCAGGTCAGTGGGGGCCGAAAACCTCGGGTCACCCCCAACACTGCTCGAGGTTTTTTATTTTTATTTTTTTGGCTTTATTTAGACAGGACAGTGAAGATGGTAACAGGAAGTACGTGGGAAAGAGAGATGGGTAGGGTTGGGAAATTACCTCAGGCAAATTACCTCAGGCCCGATTTGAACCTCGGTCACCTGGGTGCAGGGGTATTGTAATCACAGGCGTCTGTCCGTCTGTCCATTACAGCTATAACTGGAACAGTTTTGATCTGATTTCGATCAAACTTGCTAGGTAGGTTGGGATTTGGGTCAGGACCTGTGCTATCAATTTTTTTTTCGGAATTGGTCCAAGGTGAAGGTCATGGGCACAGGCCAAGGTCAAGGTTTTCCCCCCTTGCTAAGTGCATAGGAATACTTTGACAGGTGACTCATTCAAAAACATGGCGGCGTGGGTGTAGCACCTCTCTGAGTGCTTATCTAGTTCTGTGTTCTGCAGGTATGCCATCACAGCTCCAGCCGTCTGTGTGTGTGTGTGTGTATGTGTCTGTCTGTGTGTGTGTGCCTGTCTGCCTGTCTGCCTGTCCGCCCACCCGTCCGCTCGCCCGCCCAGTAGGGGGGGGGCAGGTTGCCATCTCTGATTGCACTTGTTTTATTCTGAATTCTGCAGGTATGCCATCACAGCTCCAGCCGTCTGTCTGTGTGTGTGTGTGTGTGTGTGTGTGTGTGTGTGTGTGTGTATGTGTGTATGCCCAGTTGAGGACGCCAGGTTGCCATCTCTGATTGCACTTGTTTTATTCTGTATTCTGCAGGTATGCCATCACAGCTCCAGCCGTGTGTGTGTGTGTGTGTGTGTGTGTGTGTGTGTGTGTGTGTGTGTGTGTGTGTGTATGTGTGTCCGCCCAGTTGAGGACGCCAGGTTGCCATCTCTGATTGCACTTGTTTTATTCTGTATTCTGCAGGTATGCCATCACAGCTCCAGCCGAGCCCGCTGAAGCGCTCCATGTCCCTGATCCCCTCCAGCGGGCCGGCCTGCGGCTCCGAGTGGCTGAGCCCCTCGGACGAGCAGCAGGGGAGCCGGCAGGCCCCCACGGGCCCCGACCACGCGCCCCTCTCCCCCCAGAGCAGCGTGGCCTCCTCCGGCAGCGAGCAGACCGAGGAGCAGGGCTCCGCGCGCAACAGCTTCCAGGAGGACGGCAGCGGCATGAAAGGTCAGGGCGGGGGGCACTCTCACACACACACACACACACACTCACACACACCAGATTCAGGCTACGTTAGGTCCACATAAGTCACTTTCTGAAAGTCGTTCTCTTTTTGCCCGTTGTCCACACTAGGCCATGGTTTTCAGGGTGTGAAACTGTGACAGATTAGAAACGGAGCGAGTGATTGAGCCAATTCAAAAGAGCGGAGTATAAAAGTAAAAACGGTGTGGGTGGACAAAAAAATCTCTTCATTTTGGTAGAAATGGTAGAAACTAATTTGGATGTAGCCTAAGTGTGCAGTGGGCGGCTTGTTCTGAACCAGGGCTTAATAGTCCTTCATTTGATGACATGTATTCTGTCATGGGCGTTGTTGGTATAAACTGGCATTTCCAACTCCTTGCAGATATCACACTTGTCTTTACGGAGCTAACAACTCCATAGCTGCCAGCAGCAGTTGCTAACCAGATTCCTAAGTAAATGCATAGAGCTGTTATATTTGGCAGTACGGCACTGTAAAGAGCTGCTCAAGTTTCTAACCTGTGGCACGGCACCAAAATACATAGTGAATAGCCTTAGTGTGCAGTATGAACAACAGGTGTCCTTACCTTACTGTTAATACTTTGATGTACTGTCAAAATGTTATTAATATAGAACAACATGCCATGAAAAGTGTATAATTTTTCTAAGACAGTCTGCTTGAGTTGTATGACTGACAGAGTTGTCAGAGGCACAACCATTCCTGAGACCTATAGCAAGGATATAGATAGACACACACACACACACACACACACACACACACACACACACACACACACACACACAGGCATGCGTTTGGTATGCTTTGCTCAGCGGTTTCTTGTGGTTTTCTCCCTCAGATGTGCCCACATGGCTGAAGAGCCTGCGGCTGCACAAGTACGCCTCCCTCTTCTCCCAGATGAGCTATGAAGAGATGATGACCCTCTCTGAGCAGCATCTGGAGTCTCAGGTGGGCAGGAGCCAAAACACACACACACATGCACACACACACACACATGTACACACACACACATGTACACACACACATACACACACACACACGTACACATACTCACACACACACCACACTTACACACACACACACACACACACATACACACCACATTTACACACTTCAGTTGTGTAACTTAAGCATTCCAAAAACATTGAATAAAATCTTAAGACTATGTCTCAGGCATCCTGTTAAGTATGCATCTTTATTGAACGACCAAATGTACATCAGTAACCCATTGTATGGTTAGGTCTTTTAACATGTACTGTGGGGTGCTTGTGTGTTGATGTTTGTAATATAAAATGTGTTTGTGTACATGGATGGATAAACATGCCTGTATTATTGTAAGCACTTCCACTAAGTGTGTGTGTGTGATTTCCTGTAGAACGTGACCAAAGGAGCGAGGCATAAGATTGCCCTGAGCATCCAAAAACTTCGCGAGAGGCAAAGTCTCCTGAAATCTTTAGAAAAGGTGAGTATTTTTAACACAGCAATGCAAACAAATATTTTGTGTCACAAGAGTTTTAGTGATTTTCATGACTTGCATGACATATTCGTGCTCTTGTTGTCTGTACCCCTGCCAATCTGCTGAGATGAAGTTCATTAGCCATCAGTTAGCTGCTGTGGGTAGTCAGCACGTCCTTGGGCAATTGTCCAATGTGCCTGGACTGTTGGTTTATGCACAAATGGCAAATAAAAACATTGAATTTCATGCATATACTGTAAGTGGTATGGAGAGACCTCTACATAGCCAGGCAGTCTCTCTGGTGATTCTGTGCAGGATGCTGGAGTAGCTTCTTGCAGGCTGTATGCTGCAGTAACCTCCAAAAGCTTTACCCAGACTTCCATTGGCCATTGAGTGCTGGTGTGGGCATCAGAGCAGATGAACAGACACTGCTCCGCAAGGTCGTTGCCAGCCAAGTTGGGCTTCAGCCCAGGGTTTTTTGAGTCTATCCCGTGTAGCCAAAATTTAACAGTTTAACATATTTATTTATTCATGCTTTTTAACACCTCTCTAGTTTAGACATGCACTGCATCAGCTGTAGTCCATAGTCTCATATAACAACTTTTTTATATAGAAACAAACACATCCTGAAATGTGGAAACGCCCCTACTGCACACCCTCAGTCATTTTATGCATCAAAAGTAGCAAAGAGGCAGCAAAAGGAATTTAATTATTTTTATTTTTAATGTGGGGCTGTAGCTTTTTCATTGTTGATTCATCTGATACTTTTGTCAATTAAAGTATTAGTTTGTTTTATAAACTGATAATGGAAAATATTGATATTAGCAAAAATATCTAGTTCAACCAGGACGTTTTCCTGGTTAAGAATCTGGACTCAGAGAATTTTGACTCGACTTCCTGAAGATGAATCGATTCCTGAAAAAAGTTGGGAGATTATTTTACCTGTTGATTAAATTGTTGCACTTCTAGTTGTTGAATGTAAAACCTTTGCGGTGTTTCCCAGGACATCCTGGAGGGCGGGAACGTACGGAACGCTCTGCAGGAGCTGCAGCAGATCATCATCACGCCCATCAAGGCCTACGCCCTGTCCTGCATGCAGCGGGAGGCGGAGCCTGGGGCCACGCCCCTTGACAAGGCAACCAAAGGCGTGGAAGAGAAGGAGGGGCCAGCCGAGGGCTTCCAATCCAACAGCTCGCCCGCCTGCGACAGCGAGTCGTCCTCGGCGCCCATCGGTGACGGAGACATTGCGGGCCAGTTCACCCGTGTCATGGGCAAAGGTCAGTTTAGTGGCAGAGCTATTTGTATGTAGTTTGCCTGAGGATTGGAGACTGAGATAACAGATGAATTCACATCTGCTAAAAAAAATACAGCGGTGGGGGGAGAGGGGGGTTCTTTGCGTTGCTCTGAGATATTTGGTTGAGTGTCTGAGGAATTGGGATGTTTATTTAATCACTTCCGGCTTTAGCGCACAAAAAATAACTCTCAGAGCGAGCACCAATAGCACTTATAGACTGTACTGTAACGCACTGATAGACTTTACTAGTTATACAGTATTCCCCTTGACCCAGCATCATGGACATCACTAGACCCCTTGTACTGGGGAACATGTCCCAATATTGGCCTGCTTCGTCTTTAGTAAGCATGATTAGGTTTTAACCAGATTGCTTATTTGCCCATACATCAGTTAACACTAATAAAACTGGAAGATCTTTTTTCAATCCATGTCATCACCCATATGTTATTTGGAGCATCAGTTCATGTTAGTAGCATGTATGGCTTCTATAATTGAAGTCGAGAATTGCAAAATGGTAATGTGTGTTTCTTTAAAACTTGTTTTTTTATTTTATGTATTTGGGATGGTTTAAGAGAAACCCAGCATTGTAGCCTATCTCTGCTGAAGCTGTTTGTGAGCTGTTTGTTTGTGTGTAATGTATGTTTCAGTGTGCACTCAGCTGCTAGTGTCCAGACCAGACGAGGAGAACATCAGCTGTTACCTTCAGCTCATCGAGAAGTGCTTGGCACACGAGGTGAGGAGCCTGTCTGTGGACTGTCATTGTTTGGGTTATTTTCCTATTATTATTGTTATTATTATTGTTATTATTATTGTTTTTCTTATTTCACTCCACTGCCACATGTACACACATCTTGGAGGGAAAAAAAGAATAGTTTTTCATTTTGAGTATGTGCATCCATATGTGTATGTTATATATCCATAACACATGGCTGCCAAAGCATGTTGCATTGTATAGTGGCAATAAAGACGTTCTATGCTGTTTCACTCTATTCTAAAGTCTGTTCATACTGTAAAGTGAGTAAATCTGAAGTGCTGTAAGTGATCCTGCAGCTCTGTAAGTCCTGAGTGTTTGCCGCAGGGTGTTTAATTGAGTGCCGTGAGTGCGTGTATGAGCAGAGCATTAACCCGCATGTGCGGACTGCCCCCTGCAGGCGTTTACGGAGACGCAGAAGAAGAGGCTGGCCTCCTGGAAGCAGCAGGTGCTGAAGCTGCTGCGGCTCTTCCCCAGGAAAGCCATGATGGACATGCCCATGTACCGCCAGAAAGGGTGAGGGGACGCCCTCTCGCCTTCTCACGCACACACACTGCTCATATTCATGTCACGTCCAGTTAGCTTTCAGCTCATGATGTGTTTTTTTATCTCAAGTGTTTTTTTCTGTGCATTTGTTCCTCTATATTTTCTATCTTATTTATTTGTTCTACTTTTCTCGGTCCTTAACTTTTATGACTGTTATCTATCTCTATCTGTGTCCCTCTCTCTGTGTCTGTCTCTCTGACTTTTTTTCTGGCTATTGCTCTCTCTCTCCCTCTCTCTCTCTCTCTCTCCCTCCCTCCCTCTCTCCGTCTCTCTCTTTCTCTCTTTGTCTCTCTGTCTCTCTCATTCAGCCTTTGTTCATTGTGTTGCCTCTGTTATCTCATGCATTTTATCTTACGAGTATGTCACCTCTTTGAATGTCCTCATATGGAGAGAAGCTGGTGTGTTGTGCTGTGGTGGTGCTAAGCTGTGTGTCTCTCCCCGCCTGTGGTCTGTGCAGCTGGGCGTACGGCTCCAACTCGCTCCCCACAGCTGGCTCTGTGAGTGGGTTGGGCCGGCGGGGGCAGAGGCAGTTCCAGATGCCCCCCAGGGGCATGCCGCCAGGCCGCATGGGCATCATGAGTCCGGGCGGCATGGGTGGAGCCTCGCCACGACACACCCTGACCAGCCCCGCCCTGCCGGGCCAGGGGCGACAGGTACACTAACACACACACACACACACACACACACACACACGGGCACATACACACACGGGCACATACACACACGTATATACAGTACCAGTCAAATGTTTAGGCACGCTTTCTCATTCAATAGTTTTTTTTTTCCCTTTTCTTTTCTACATTGTAAATGAATACTGGCGACCTCCAGCTGTGTGCTGAATGGAGTGTGAGTGGGATTGGAGCAGCTCCGGAATATGTTTTTCTTTTTTTTCATAGTTTGAATGTCTTCCGTATTAATCTACATTGTAGAAAATAAGAAAGTAAGGAAAAACTGTTGAATGAGAAAGTGTCCAAACTTTTGACTGGTACTATACTATACACACACACACACACACAGACAGACAGACAGACAGACAGACAGACAGACAGACACAGACACACACACAGACACCAAGACCAACCATACAAGTCAGTTACAATATTTGGAATCACACACACAACTAACTCAATACTGTCAAACCAGCATAACAGGACACACACGCACACACCCCATACTGCCAAGCCAAGACCAACAGGTGAACTGCTAACAGTGAAATAAAATGAGAATACTGATGTTTTTAGGGCCTTATACACAGTGCTTAGTGCACTCGGGTAACTGGTGCTCTCTGCTCCGTAGAATCTGTGGTTTGCCAACCCGGGAGGCAGCAACAGCATGCCCAGTCAGAGCCGCAGCTCTGTCCAGAGGACCCACTCGCTGCCTGTGCACACCTCCCCTCAGACCATGCTCCTCTTTCAGCAGCAAGGTAACACAGCCATGGATGGAGGGATGGAGGGATGGAGGGATGGATGGATGGAGGGAGGGAGGGAGGGAGGGAGGGACAGAATGCATGGATGGATGGGGCAGGGTGGATTGGTTCACTGTTGGATGAATTAGTGAAAGTAGTGCTATGTGGTTACAGTCACTTAGAGCTATTGCAGTTTTTGTAAAGTGTAACTGGTAGACTGCCAGTAATATATGGACAATGCATGCATATAACTTTGAGTTAGGGCTGCATGATGGTGGTCCCATTTATTGCAGTTAAGCCATGTTTTGCGATATGTATATTGCGATATTGTATATTGCGATATCACAATATTTTCGATATATTGTGCAGCCGTACTTTGAGTGTCCTTGAGTATCCTGCAAATATCTTCTATAAGAGTTGTACATGTGCTGTAAGGTTTTCCATAGCTGAGTTATTAGGTGGGAAGGAGTAGACCTTGTTAGTACAATGACATGGTTTTACAATATGCGCCATCAAGTTGCCCCATTTTCCCCAATGTAGCCGTCATGATAGTCATCATTCTCACCTCTCCCCCATCCCCTCCCACTCTCAATGTTCCAGAATGCCAAGTGCCGGGCACGGACCTGGAGATCAACCCCACACTGGAGTCTCTCTGCCTCAGTATGACAGAGCATGCCTTAGGGGGTGAGGTTGCCTTAAGAACCACACACACACACACACACACAAACACACAAATGAAAGCTTTGAGGTGATATTCAGCCTAGACGCTTTGGAGAGTGGGTGCACATATCCAAAGTAATTTGCAGGTGGTAGACAGTAGTGTCAGATAGGGGGAAAAGGTAGGTTTGCACACTGTACTTTTTCTCCAAAAAATACACTTTCTTTAATTAGAAACATGCAAATCATTTGTTATGTTACCCGTATGCTTGATGAAGATCCGGGGGATCGAAATCTGATATTCAGCCTAGTCACTAATTAAATAGCACAAAAGTACTTATTTGAGTCCAAAAAGTCTGCAGACAAAAATGTTAGGTCACTCAGTCAGGCAAATTGACTGATGATTGTCTAATTTAACTTGTGGCGTGTATTTTTATAGCGAAAGAAAACATTGATGAAGGCAAGTGAAAGTGATTCCTATTTGCCAAATGTTGATGGTCGAGATGGCTGACTTTTCCTCTCTCTGTCTTCCCCCCCATGTACAGATGGAATGGACAGAACATCGACCATATGAAAACCCTAAATGCAATTGAAAAGAAACCGACAAAACAAGACAAAAAAAAGAAACCCACACAGCAACCGTTACATTTTGTACCTGAATCATGAGTGGTCCAGCACATATGTATATGCTTAAGTCAAAACAAAACAAAAAAAGATGACAAAAAAAGAGAGATGCAAGGAAAAAGAAAAGGAAGAAAACAAGTCACTACATAAATGACAAAAACTAACTGTGTATATGTTATCTGATATTTTTCTACTTTATTATACTTAACTAAGTTTATTATAAGTGGAATACAAATGACTATTATATTACAGGAGAGTGTGGGCTAGAGGGGGGGTTGGGTTGGGTTGGGGTGGGGGGAGTAGTTAGTGAGTGCAACAGCTCGGTTTCTTCTGCTGGACTGGACTGTGACCTTAAGATAGAAGAGGTCAGTGTGCCCCCTACCCAGTTTCCCCTTGGTTCTGCATTTGATTGGTGCTGTCTTAAAAAGGGGGGGGGGGTTGTGCCCAGCGCTCTTCTTGTTTTTTTTTTTTTTTTTTTTTTTTTGAACCCTCTTGTCTTTGGGCAGGACAGGAGCTTGAGTTTTGTAACACTGCCCCCTTATGCATCCCCCAAACCAAACTCCTCAGATATGCCCCCCCCCCCACACACACACACACACACAAACACAATACCATCATGCATGGCTCAGAAAAACGCACAGAAGTACAGAAAAAAAACAAATCATATACATGGTCTCTCTTACTCACACACTCACACAAGATTGTGTGTAGACCTCTAGTTTCCAAGCTCTTCTCTAGATCTCTAGATCACTCTCCTTACTCCCTCCACAAACACAGTGGGCCCTAAACACACAGACCCATCCCCTCAATCTGAACCCCCCCCCCAACACAACACCTGTAAGGCCCTCCTTTTGGCACAAACAGGTCCAATCACAGCCCAGGATACTCACTGTCACACCGACACACTTCAGAAACCCTCGGCAGTGCTGTACATTCAATTCTGAAGCCCGTCTGCCTGGCTGCTTCCTCTAGCCCGCACCGGTGGTAGTGTTGTGCTCAAACCGAAGTGATGAGGAATCTTTCACAAGAGCCAAGGGCGCTCGGCCCTCTCGGGCTGGCCCCTGAGGTCTTGGCCAAAGCTGGCTGGCTCGTTGACCTCCTCTAGTCCTGGGGAGTGCAGGGGACTGGAACTTTGTACACTAGTGGGAGTTGCACTGGCCTTTCGCGAACCCTCCCCCTCCTGCCGTGAACAGGTGAGGCCAGAGGGGCGCGGATGACTTGCATGGGAGACTTTTTGTTTTGTTTGTTTGTCTGTCTGTCTGTTTGTTTGTTTGTTTGTTATGGGGCAGGGTGACTGTCGTGTTTTTTTTTTTTTTTTTCCAGAGCTGGACTCATGTCATGTTAATGTTTTGGAATGAGATATCAAAGCATGTTGACATCTTTTTTTTTTTTATTGTTTTCCCTGTCTCGTTACTTCAGACCTCATACCCATGTAGAAAGATAAAAAAAAGTGAAGAAAAAAAGCAACGGAAACTAGTTTCAGTCTTTTACCCATTCCCCCTACCCATTCCCTTGCCCTATCTCCTCTTTGTCCTCCCCCAGTCCCCTGTCCCCTGTCCCCTGTCCCGGTCGCCAGAGAAGCCAGTTTTTGGGAGATTTGATGAATCACGTCATATGAAGGTGGTCCTATACGCTTGTTTTCATCTCCTCACATCCACATATTCAGGTGCAGTCTTAAGCAAGCCATTTCACTGGAACATGCAAGAGTGGAGGTGCTTGTATAGTACTTATTTGGTCTTAATTATTATTATTATTATATTATTTGGTTTTTTTTTTTTTGTTTTTTTTTTCTTCTTTCGGATCCCTCCTTCATTCCTCCTTAGGCAGGGAAGACAAAAAGAAAGACAGGGTTTCCATATTTCCTCAGAGGGCCTTGGCTGATCTGTTTATCCAGTAAAACTTTGTTATTTACCAAATACGCTTCATCTGCGCTCATTTGTTCATTCTTCATGGTGTGTGTGTGTGTGTGTATGTATGTGTCACTTTGTAATTTGTCATCTAGCTAAAAAGAACACCAGGGTTTTGCATGTTCTATTTAGACCATTCAGAGGGTTTGTAGGCATCACGTGGTAAAGTGTTGTCATGAGTGAGGGACTTGTGTTCTGGTTGTTTTTGAGTAGGATGTGCATTACAGTTGTACTCTTCATTCTCTGGCCTGTTATCCCTCACCCTGTGCTCACACGCATCTTTTGCCATCTGTTGAAAATGACCAACCCATTTCAAAATGCATTATTTGGCTTGAAAGAGAGCTACTAATGGTTTGATGTGTATTAGGATGAGTAAAAAGTAGAAAGTAAGTAGTGTTAACCTGACTTGAAGACACCTGTTATTCAACCAAAAATGTGCCAACCAGGGGCAGTTTAATTACTATTGTTTTAACAAGGTGTCTCTTCTCTCTATCCAGATTTGCAGTTTCCGGTGAGTTAGAAAGGACAAATCGTTCACAGTTACAGTGCAACTACTCATCAGTTGGAGTTTACCCTTTACCTGCCAGCCTGCTATCTGGATGCTCACTTAGAGGTTGCTCTTTTATTCTTATACCAGACAAAGTAAAAAAGTGGTTTTGATAACTGTAGGAGTAATGTAGAAAATGTGAAAGAAGAGGGTCTTTTCAGAAGGAATCTAGAGGACTCCTACTTAACTAGTTGTACAGCTGTACTCTCTGGCCTGTTATTCCTCATCCAGTGCTCACACACATCTTTTGCCACCTGCTGGAAATGGCTAAACCATTTTTAAATACATTATTTGGCTTTAAAGAAGAAGTCTAGGGGACTCTATGCAGTCTAGCCAAGGACAATTAGGTCTACAGAAGTGTTGGCAGTGAGCAACAACTTCCAAGGCAGCCATTGCAAATATGGGTGTGAAATGTTCTGTTACGCATAAGGAGAAAACAACCTAAAGAGGGGGAATGATTTGGTTGTTGCTCCAATAAAGTTTAGCACTAGCCATAAGTCACCTCAGCACCAACTATCAGCCATTGTGGCATAGCAACTTTGCCTCATTTTCATGTAGACCGCATGTACTGTGAATTCCACCACTACCATCACCTGATGCAGGTATCCCCTTTTCCGTTTCTGCTAAACAAGGCAAGAAAGCATCAAGGAAGGCCTTCAAAGGGGCCAAATAACTATCGGCCTCATGCATGAATGCTGTTGCCACTTGTCATTAGTCATCAGCTTGAATTTCACTCAGGGACACTGGGTCACTTTCACCCCACATGACAACCACCAACCCCAAGTTCTCCCAAAGTAATAACACACACACACACACACACAAGGTGGTCCAGCAATTATTCTCCCTACCCACATAAATGACACAATGAGGCTTGTACATGAAGCACCATGTAACTGCACCTAGATCTGACTTCGATGGCAAGAACACTTTGATGGCTTACCAGTGGGTACACAGACTGGTGCCAGATGTGTGCATTGTAGAGATTGGCATCTTGGCATGGACCAAGTAGTTGAAGAGAAACTGGCAAAGAATTTGTGTATGTTTGCATGTGTTTCTGTGAGTGCTTGGTGTGTGGTCGTTCCTTTTTTGAAAAGTGTAAAAAGATGAGCTAATTGTTCACCTCATTAAATTCAGACATTGGTTTTCTGTTTGGTTTTTGGTTGTTTGTTTTCAAACAGAGCAAAAGCCGCACGGAAAAGTTACAGCTCTTCATACAGGAGACATTCGTTCTCTCTAGCCAGCTACTGCTTAACTGTGAACTTGCTTGTTCTCAAGTAGGCAGACCTCACAAACCCTGGGGCTGTAGGACTACTGCAGAAATAGTTATGTGATAAACCTGGTTTATTTCACCGAGTGAGTCGTAAACCTGATAGAAGGAGCGCTTGTTGGCATTTTTCAGTTGAGAGAATGAAGCCCTGGGCTCCTCTACTAACATTTTTACAACTACCTCCAAGTCAACTACACAAGGTTTATCACTTCACTACATTTGAGGTACACCCCCTAATAAACTCTTGCTAGTGCACTAACACGCCACTCAATGTGACATGTTACTGGGATGTTCTGACATGGTTGCATGCAAACACTTTTGGCTCTGTGCTGCCATTCGATCAGCAGGGTTCAGTGTGAATCCTCTCTTGTTCATATTTGCCTGCCTAAGTCACGTTACCATCTTTATGTCCATCCATCTTTTGTGAGTTTGTTTCAGGTCAAATTAGTGAATATCACAGTCATATCAGAGTCTTTGGTTGTATGACCTTTTCTGGAACCTTCTCAAATGTTCAAGCCTGAACTTCACTCAGTAGTCAATGTGAAAACATAAAAACTCAAATTTCAGAATTCCAAAGAGTTTGTAGGACTTGTGCCCTTTACCAAAGTGGATAAAAGGTACAGGGAGGGATCGTTGGTGTGGAAATGCTTATAGATTAAATGAGTGTAAAGTCAATTATCATTTATTTTATTATTCTTGTTAGTGTTTTTGGCAACTTGTTTTGTGTAAATGAAGGGTGGCATCATGAATCTTGACTTGATTTATTTGTATTTGTTGTTGCATGCAAATATGAGGAATTGAGCTAAAAAAAATAATGATAATGAGGCTGTGCCTTTTCTGTCATTTTTATACAATTTCAGCTGTTCTCAAATTGAGTGATGCATTCATAGATAAATATTAATTATGAGCCAGGGTGTATTGTGGTGTTATGTTGTGATCATAGGCAACCGACAGAGGAAACGTTTGAAAAGTCTCTTCCAGTTACAGTGGCTATGGCTTACTGCAACAATGGACAACATGGCTTCCGAAGCTACAATCCAGCACCATGTATTACATACATATGGTTTTACCGGAACACTTCAGGCAGGTGATGTCACTTAATAACTCTTCGACCAGGCTGAAGAGTTTTGTCTAGTGTAATCGGCGGATTTAGGGAGTAGTTGGACCAAATATGTGGCACCGGATTGTAGGGCCAGATTGCCAGATTGCCCATTGCTGGTGTAACAGTATTCTGAGGAATACAGGGGAGGTTGACCCCCCCACCCCTTGACTTAAAATACCCTCCACAAAACAAGGGTTGGAAGCAGGGATTTCTGCCCATGAATTCTTAATATATGTGTAGCATCTGGGGGGAGGGCACTCCATAGAAAAATGGCTATAATTAAAAAAAAAAAGACAAACTATTCATCTGGTACCCTGCTCAACACAGGCATGAAGAACGAGAGGGCCAACATTTTTTGGTCTTGTCACCAACCGCTAACGGGACAACCTCAGACTCCATCCTGCTGCTCGGACAAGCAACTCGGCGAGTCAATACTGCAGACGAGGCCGGGTGTCCTCTCTGCACCTCAGACAGACCATTACTGTGATTTGTTGTGTCTGAGAAGAGCGGGGTGATGCATCAGTACAGTCTGCTTGCTGTCTTTTCCCAAGGGCATAATGGGTCTTTTATTCTATGCGAAGACCAATGGACATTTTATTTTATTTTATGGTGATTAACTATTGAAACTGGAGTCACACTGCTATTGTACCTGCACTGCATAGACTGAGAATAAGATGACTTGGTTTATGTTTCCAGTGACACTGTTGTCATCATACTGTCCTCTGCCTGACAGTTGGGAGGATGACAAAAAGACCTGTTACTATGTTGACTTTTCTCCTCCCTCTTTTTTCCCTAAATTTTCATTCTTGTCATGCTACACATACGATGAAGGAGGTCAGACTGATATTAAAAACTGTTCATGTTTTGCAAAGTGGAAGATGTTGTGAATGTTTTTTGTGAAACTGATTTACGATATTAGAAATCCATATCCTGGTGGGTGCTGTGGCACAGCGCGTAGAGCACCCGTACCATAAAAGCACCCATGAGGACCCAGGTTTGAGTCCGGCCTGCCTCACTCACTTCCTGTCACTGTCCTATCACAATAAAGGAACAAAAAGCCCTAAAAATACTTTTTAAAGGAAAGAAATCCATATCCTACAGTCCAATAATTACCTTATTTTGTGATGGGTAAAAATAATGGGAACAATAATAATTTGTGGAGTAAAGAGAGTGGAAACACACACACACACTCTCTCTCTCACTCTCTCTCTCACTCACACACACACACACACACACCCACACCCACACCCACACCCACACACACACACACACACACACACACAGTAAATTACACAGATTTCCTGGGCCCTGTTTTAAACACGTGGTTTAGTGACAAATTATGTAAGGTAATAATAGAGGACTCTTGGTTTTCACAGTGGTTTTGCCCACATTGTAGAGCCATCTCTGGCTCCGCTTTCATTTGGTCTCAGTAACCTACTTTAATTTACAAAGTCCAAATATGTTTATTTATAATCAAATCAATATGTTTCACCACTGCCCACCTCTACAAGTTTTTTTTAACATATACCCATTCACCGATGGATGGGTCAAATGCAGAGAATTTCCCTTTGAAATCAAAAGAGTAGGCTATCCTTTCATCTAAATGCTATCTATCTACTGTTATTGATGAACAGAGCAGGCGTGGGACTAACATTTCACTTTTGCCATGCCTCAAACTTGTCTCAGATGACACCATGAAAGTGTCTCTGATTCTGAACAGGTCGAATGTAGGTGAAAAGTTGCCGAGGCGAATGGCCCCGCTATGACACAATACAACCACGAGATGGTGCGCCTCTCCTGGATCTCATGTTTTGCAGAGAGGACCGTTGGGACTGCTGCAGTATCTGGCTGGTTTTCCATTTCAATCGCAACCTCGAAAAATCAGCCTAGGAAAATACGCACTTATAAGCGCCTAAATATGCACATGGGGAAAAGGCGCATGAGCTGTGAATCACCTGTCAGGCCCATTAACTGTATATCATCTATCTTATCTCAAATACAGTTAATGGTCAGGCCTTTATGTCATGTGATCGTATGTCATGTGACACTTCCTTGTTTGGTTCTCGCATGTTTGGGTCATATCGGGTTATATCAATAGACAGTAGCAGAAATATCGAGATTTAGCATGTTCTTGCCTAACGGTCGACATATTTCTCAGTTTGCATTGGTAACAAATCGAAACGACTATGATGAGGTCTTGGCCTGCATGCGTTTTATTCATCTCTAGCCTTCTGACAGCTACATTTGTCTCTGGTGAGTGCATTAAGTTAAAAAGTAGATTTCAGTCCATATCAGCGTTTGACCAAATTGCCAATAAATTAACACACTGTTACGTGTCTGCCATTTTGTAGTTCATAGCTGTTACATGACTTCTGCTTATGTACGCATTGCTCTGACATTTGACTTTTGACATTGCACTTGTTGTAAACCAAGATACTTCAAAAGTTCTCAGAGTCTGGTCATCCGGCCATTTGACTAAATCCTCTGGTTTAAAGTTTCATAAAAGAGGCCCCTGGTGAATGGTTTGATCTTAAAAATCTTATAATTACAAACAGTGCAGCAGACACATCGTCACTAGAACGTGATAGACTATTTTGTCAAACAGGTACAGGAATATGTGGGCACACACTAATGTGGTGTGATTCGAGGGCAATCAGAATAGGCTAAATCTTGTCGTGGAAAACCCATCAAGTCTGCCAATTTATCGTGCTTTCAGTACAAGTTGAGCCAAACAATCGAAATCGGTTGTTGACAAAGACTTCACTAAATTTGCGAGCCAGTATCAAAACAATACAACCAATTCATAACAGTGTGATCAAGTCCTGGAGAGTGATCTAAGAAGCAGCCCAGAAGAATCTGGATCTTTAGCAACCCACATTTTATTTCCTGTAACCCATTTTACCATCTTCCATTGATTTCAAGAAAAGTCCCTTATTGTTTTTCATTCAGTGTATCTAATCGCAAGCGTCTACAGCGTCTGTCTTCTTTCCGGTGTTTCTAATTTTCTGAAAGACAGCACTTTTGCTCTGCGGGCCTTAGGTTTGCAGAGCAGAATCTACAAACCTTATTGTAACTCCTCTGTTTTGTTCAGCATTTTCTTGTAACATCTTTGTTTTTGTTCAACATGCTAAATAATTACCACAATCTATTAATTGATTCTCAGCTCTCGCCAGCATAAAGTTCAGGTACAAAGATCTTACACTCAGAATTGCTACTACATGCTTTTTCACCATATTCGATTTTTGTTCACGCAGCAATTACTTGAAAATGTTAGTTGGTTTAGCAAGCAGTATTGTATATGGGGTACTTGGTAGGACATTCAGGCGGAACTCAATAAATTTAGGCTAAATATAACGAAAAAGTTCATTTCATGAATTCAATTAAAAAAGTCAAACTCTGATATTATGCTGATTCTTTATACATAAAGTGGAATATTTCAAGCCTTTGTTGGCTTTAATTTTGATGATTACTGCTCACAGCAAATGGAAACCCAAATTATCCATTTTAGAAATTTTAAATATGTTACATCAGACCCGTGAAAAAAGCATATTTAACTACAGAAGTGTCAGCATTCTTAATGGCAGGGTAATGTCTATGCTTTCAGTAGGTGGGTATAGGCCTGCTTTTGTGTTTCATATTACTCTGAAAGAAATGAACGTTTCCACAGTTTTCTAATTCATTGAGATATGCCTGTAGAACGTCTCAAGGGCGGCAGTTAAAGGCTTGGGCACCACCAAACCTTGCTGTCCTCTCCCATTTTAATTTTGAGCCCTTGACGCTCCTTGCCAGTAGGCAATGCCAATTGATTTAATTGGAGCTTCAGTCCTTGCTTATTTGTGATCGTTTTGCGTTAAAAACTCTAACAATTATGATGAATATATGATGTGAGTTTTCTGTCACGTATAGCCATACATTTAAACAGTTTATTTTCACTACATTTAAAAAAAAGTGTTTAGTCACCAATTGATTAAAATCACTCAATCAAGATAACAACAGAGCAAGTGTGCCCATAGATTTGCCCAACCGGCAATAATGTTTTTGTTATGCTATACGTATGGCATAATGTGTGTTTGCACTGAACAGTTATTTACACTCGTATGGGGGTGTCTGAAGTGTCCCTGGTCCAGGAAACTTACGTAAGGCACGTCAATCTCCTTGTGTGTTCCCTCCTTGTGTGCACCCTAGACTGCAGTAACTTAGCCATGCCCTTGGTTATTCTGTGCTCCTCTACACTTCTGATAGCTTGTAGCTCCTTTTGCAAGTCGCTTTGGATAAATGCATCTGCTGAGTGTAATGTAATGTAAATGTGAAATAATGCAATATCTGTTCTCCTTAGGTGATGACTTGCGATTTGCTTCGTACTATGGCGATCACATGGTCTTACAGAAAGCCCCCGAAAGAGCCGTGCTCTGGGGCTATGGAACAGACAACACGACCGTGGTTGTCACACTATCTGGGCTGTCCGCCAGAAGGAATTACAGCAGCTACGTGAGCGGAGGTCAGCACAGACAGTCATCAGCCAGAGCTTATAAAAACCTGAGTGTTTCAGTTACACCAGCGTTGACCTGAAAAAGTTACTTCACAAGTATTTTTGTGTCAACACAAGGCATCACCATGTAACATGGCTTTGTGATGTTGTAATGGTAGCTTGGCAGTCCCCAAAGCTTATTGGTTCCCAAAGGGAGACTCTAAGTTTAACTAAGTTTCTGGGGAAGGAGGGGGTGATGTCACTGACTCGATGTGGCCTCTTACAGCCCCATTTTGTCCTTTTAAAGGGATTTGGAGGGTGATGCTTGACCCGGTGAAGGCGGGGGGGCCCTACAAGGTGACGGCTGCACAGAAGGGCGGTAGCCTCCCCGAGGTCACCCTCACTGACGTGCTGTTTGGGGACGTGTGGCTTTGTGGGGGCCAGAGCAACATGGCCTTCACTGTCTCCCAGGTCAGGATCCACGATAACCTCCTTTGCTTCTCACAACAGTTTAATGCTAAAATGAACAACAACAATAGTAAAAAAAGGATCAAAGGATCAAATAACCTTTTGTGGTCTGGTAGTGAGGATGAACAGCCAAGAGTTTAACTTTATAAAGGCTCTTGGGACAGTACATGATAATAATAATAATAATAATAATAATAATAATAATAATAATAATAATAATAGTAATAATGATAATGATAATGATAATGATCATGATAATAATAATTATGATGATGATGATGATGATGATGATGATAATAATAATAATAATAATAATAATAATAATAATAGCAGTAGTGGTAATAATAATAATAATAATGAAATATGTGTGTGTGGATGGATGGGCTGTACGTTGCAGAATTGGTGTGACTTTTCAAATACTAGATGCAACACAGATACAGTAAGCAGTTTCCACCCCCCACCTTTCCAGTTGCCACTAACAGTGCGCCCCCACCCCTTTGTTTTTTTATGTCAGATGTACAACAGCTCTGCAGAGCTTGCCATGGTGCACAAGTTCCCGAACGTACGGATATTCCAGGCTGCTCGGGAATCGAGTATGGTTGAACTCGCGGACCTGTCCAGGGTGGCGGTGCACTGGTCTGTACCAGCCGCTGGTGAGTGGCACACTGGGTGTCCTTGTGGTCTTTCTCAGGCAAGGTTGTACAGTTTAAGCATTATGATTTGACATTAGTGTGTGTGTGTGTGTGTATGTGTGTGCGTACATATCACATGGTCAGCTTTTTTGTTGTTTTTGAACTGACCTTGTGTTACTCTGGCCAAATGCTGCATATCTATAGGAAACTATGCACCGTGTTGCTGAGAGACTATCTTTGGGGCTGGACATTGTACCGGCCCCAGACATACAGCTACATGTAGCACTCTTTCCAAGGAAACTGATGTCGAGGTGTGTGTGTGTGTGTGTACCTGTATGCGTGTTAATTTAGATTTGTTAGGTGGTGGAGATTTCACCCACTTCTCGGCGGTGTGCTGGGTGTTTGGGCGTCAGCTGTACCAGACCCTGCAGTACCCCATTGGCCTGGTGGAGTCGTGCTGGGGAGGGACGCCTGTAGAGGCGTGGTCTTCATCCAGGCCCCTGCAGAGGTGTGGCGTTCCCCAGGCAGAGAGGCAAGTCCGTCAGGGGTGGGCACACCTTTAATATAATAATAATAACAATAAAAACAACAATTATAACAGTAATAACAAGAACAACAACAATAGTAATAATAATAAATTAAAGTTGTAATTTAAATTTGTATATGAAAGTGCTAACAGACAAGCACAAAAAGAGATTTAACAAGGCAAAAACAAAAAGCAGTTACGAGCACATATTAAGGACCACAATATCTGGAAAACAGAAGTGTCTTTAAGGTCCACGCAGTTCAGAGTACGTATTGCAGCTACTACATTACGAGACTCCAAGGGCAAATACAAAATGAACAGAGGCAGTTTTTTTTTAAATACTAAAAACTGTATTTAGACTACAGAACCCCTCTGCTGTCTGAAATATATTCTGTTTGATGCTGAACAGATTAATGGCTTATATTTATTTTTATTTTCATATTTATATGAGCAGGCTATTATAACAACCAGTCCATCTATCCATCAAGGAAATTATCGATCATACTTGATGGCGGGCAGCATAACAGTGTGCAATGGGCTGCAGTATTTTGGCCACCCTCATTGCTAAGTAGTTGTATTATTTCAATCTTGTTGTAATCGGATGGCACTAACAAGTCAAAAATCCTAGGGTCTTATGTCATTAGTGTCAGGCACACAAAGATTTGACATCTGTACCTGTCCTAAATGCATACAGCTTATTAAATGTTTGTATTAGCAGCTGTGGTCTAGGGGTTAGGGAGTTGGTCTTGTGATCAGAGAGTCGCAAGTTCGAATTCCACCCTACCCTACTCATGGCTGAAATACCCTTGAGCAAGTCATCTAAACCCACACTGCTCCAGGGACTGTAGCTGAAATCCTGTAAATGACTGTAAGTCGCTCTGGATAAGAGCGTCAGCTGAGTGTAATGTAATGTAATAGGCATTTGTTGTATCATACATTTTTAGTCTCCTACCATAGCAGGCACCTGGACTCATTATTAAGGAATACAAGAAGGAAGCGAAACAGTAAAGAAACATTGAATCTACGCACAAACGTAGACCCTTTACCAATAGATAAAAAAGATATATGTACTTTTTTATATATATGTTTGAAATATGTAATGGGAGTTTTAGGTAGTTGTCAATGTATATGTTATAACAAGACATTATTTTTTGTCTTGCAAACCTTTGTCTCTGTTACTATTTTTTAAGTAGTCACAACTACTTCATGCCCTATGGACTGGAAGTGTTTGCAGGACCAATGCAAAATTCTGTGCTGTGGAACGCCATGATCCATCCTCTGCTCAATATGACCATCACAGGCGCCATCTGGTACCAAGGTGAGAGCATCTCACAGAGTTTGGACCTGCATGAGAACAGGGGTTCAACAAAGACTCATGGGAAAAGTGTCTGTTTAGTACTTGATTGTATTACAGGGATGTCAGTACGCAGTACATAGTGACAGTGTGGCAGAGGCACTGTTAGGACGTTGAGACATTCGGGGCTTAGCCCCATGTCCCGCAAATACACACACACACATGCAGGCGCACAGCCGACTCTCACTATATATATATACACTGTTAACCAGTGCTTAATTTGTAAAGTGGGAGGTCCCGGAGCGCAGAGGATGAGTGACTCCGACAGGGAAAAAAAAGAAGAAAAAGCATGCTGTGCACGCGCACCAAAACGAAACTGTATTGTAATAACACTAGTCACATCAAATCAGGACACATTCAGTACCAATTCATATATTTAATGTCGTATTTAGTCAACAAAGCAAGACAATGTAACTAAAAAATGTAAAATTTTGTTACTTAGTCAAAAGAGGTGACAGGTCACCGGATCAAGTATAAATAGCTGCCGGATCCACCGTCGGAGGTTCCGGAGCTCGCTCCGGCTTGCTCCCCCTCAAATTAAGCCCTGCTGTTAGCCTATTAACCTGCAGTTGATATTGGAATTGTATTTGCTATTTTTAGGTTGCACGTCTTAGGTTTGTCTATTTTTGTTTTATTTTTATTTTTTTTAAAGCTTTGGGTCCTATGATCGATCCAGGACTACTGTAAGCACATCTGGGGCTGTAACACCAGTTGCCCAGGCCTAAGAAAGCTCTTGTGGTAATTCACTGAACGTGGCATATTTTCGCTCCGGTGCTTTCACAGTCCAGAGCAGAGAAGCTAAAATGACTTGATGGAAACAGAAGTGACTAACTGGCTCCTTTTCTGCTGACTTCCCTAGGCGAGGCCAACAGCAATCACAACCGCCACCTCTACAACTGCACCTTCCCCAGCATGATTGACGACTGGAGGATGGCCTTCCACCAGGGCTCTGGGGGCCAGACGGCTCCAGACTTCCCTTTTGGGTTTGTGCAGGCAGGTCGCCTCATCTCATCTCAAGGTCTCATTCTGCGAGAAAGCAGCCTGTGGCCTGTGACTAGCATAGCAGAGAATCTGTCATTCTCCCCACTCCATCTCCTTCACCAAACTAGAACAGCCTGTAACAGGAGCACTAAAGCGTTTTTTTTTTTCCACCAAAACTGGCTCGCAGGGCCTTTATTAATACTAGGGACCACCACAAAATGAATGAAACAACTATGCAGTAAAACCTTTAAACGGTCACAATTTCTGACAGTAGTACACGAAGTAGGCAGTTTAGGAACACCTACCACCTCCTGGAGCAAAAGGACAGTGGTGGCTCCTGTCCCAGTGAACAAACGTCTGACTCACTACCCACAGTTTTCCAGCACTATGCATACGTAAGGTATAACTTTGGTAACATTTCACAGTGTTACTGTAATTTTAGCAGTGTACAAAGTGGAGGGTGTGGTAAATTCAGGGAATAGTCACTTCCTTTGAGTTGAATCAGTGGAGAGACCTGAGGTCAATATAACACTGTTCCCTTATGTTATCTCTGACTAAAGGGCAATTTATAGTCCAGACAACAAGTGTCACTCGACAGAATATGTGACAAAAAAGAGACAAGATTTCTGTCTGCTAGTGTGTCACAGAGCTTGCCATGTACATCAGTAAAAATAAAATGGCACAGACATTTAACACTTAGTAACTTGTGTTCTGGAGTGTTGTTTTTATCACATGTGGATGGTTTTGATTTTATAACCGACGTATAACTCTGAAAGCCTGTAGTTTTTGTCACCATTATAAAACCATGAACGTTTTTAGTGCCGTCTTTTTCTGTCGTGCGAGACTTGTTGCCTGGGCTATAAATTGGCCTTAAATGTGCAACCTTCCAGCAAGCAGCTTTTTTACAATTTTTCACTTTGCAGATTCAGTTAAAATTCTTCTTTGGCCCATTTTGGCTGATGAAAAGAAGCCGTCTACTAATCACGCACACCTTGATATAGAGTTTTCATCTTCTAGTCACACCCTCAGTCATTAGACAAATAAACATCAATTGATATGCTTCAATCCAATAAACATTCAGGGTTATACAGCTTGAGGTTTAAAAAAACCTTAGAATAATGTTTCCAAAATCGTTTCAGTGTTTCATCAACTTGTAACTGGGTGAAAGGCACTTCTGAATTTGCTTTGCTACCCTCCATGAGCTATAACTGCACTAAGTAAGTTCAGAGGAGCAGACCATCTCTCTGTAGTGTTCTGTGACAGACAATTCCACTTCCAACCTGTAGGGCCACTCAAGACGAAAAGTACTTAGTATTGCTGTCACTAAACTAAACTAAGTGTGTCCCTGTCCCATTCCTGAGCAGCTGTCAACTTGGCAGAAGAGTTCGGTGGATGACGGCTTCCCAGAGATCCGCTGGCACCAGACGGCAGATGTTGGCTACGTTCCCAACGACCGCTTACATCGAACTTTCATGGCCGTCGCTGTGGACTTACCTGATGGTCATTCACCCTGGGGCAGGTAATTATGCGCCTACGTGGAGCAGAGGTGTCAGCCTTACCACATATTTGATCCAACCATTTTCTAAAACCAGCTGATATTTCTTGGCACAGTGTTGACCATTTAAACGTGTCATGTTTAGTGGTGGTTGGGTTAGAACCTTCCTTATCACCACCATGTCTCTGAGCTCTTCACCCAGCTCATCCTAATGACAGGTAGATTAGCTAATTAGGGAAATTATGTGTATAATTAAGTGCACAAACAGAAGGAATACATTGCAGGATGTTTACTCTCTGAAGCCAGAATTGACCCCTCTGACGTGGAGTATAATAATAAATAAAGGCCCTGTCTTTATATTGATGGCAGCTGTTTTTTCAATCTTTCTTTCCCTTGCCTTCGCCAAGCAGTAAATTTTAGAAACTTTATTTAGATTAAATTGTATTTCTTTGTTTATTTATTAAACCAACATGCTTCCCCCCTGTAGTCCCACCCATGCTTTTTGCATTCTTTACATTTTGTCTCATTGGTTTAAAAATCATTGAATATTAAAAGCCAGTGCTACATTTGAAAAGTGTGTTTAATGTGTGTAACCTTTATGTAACAAACACATTCGTTTCCACTGACATGTTTGTGGGAGCATCAGTAACCCTGCATGGCCTACATCACCGCAGTGTTACCCTAGCCAGGCTAGCACCACCTAGTGCTTCCGCTCAGTTTCATTTACAGTCAGGGAGCATGAGCATAAGTTTCTGCTCCGTCCGTATCTGAATGCGTACATGCCAATCAGCGAACAGAGGGGAAACGATAATGTCGAAATGAAGCGTTCAAGCTTGGGTTTCCGGTTGTAGTTGGTGTGTGTAGGTGAGATGGATGCGGACCAAGCTATACATTGTGTAAGCAACGATTCCAGAATTTGAGGATTTAAAGCCAGAACAAGAATGCTTGAAGAATTTCGAGGGGAAAGATGTTATTGGCCTATTTTCTACAGGTTTTTTGTCTCTTTGTTTCTACTGGGATTTTTGTAAAAGCTTAATTTAACAAGCAGTACTGATTGGTTGAAGCAGAAAGTATCCACCCACCGTGGAGCGAAGGACTGGCAATGCTTCAGACGGTTACACAAAGTCAATATAAGCTGAAAGTATTTTATGTATGGTCAACTCTAGATGCTTAACCATTCTGTTTCTCTCAGATGAAATTGTATTTGTTTGTTTGTTTGTTAAGCAAACCAACATGTTTTCCACCCCATAGCATCCACCCACGCTTTAAGGAGGAGGTGGCGTTCAGATTGTCCCTAGGAGCAAGAGCGGTGGCCTATGGGGAGAAGGGTGTGGCTCACCAGGGTCCTTTCCCTAGTGCGGTCGACGTGAAAGACACCTACTTAACGGTCACCTACAACCAAAACATCTCTGCCAAGTTCTCCAAAGACATATTTGAGGTGACTGTTCGTTACCGTGACGTCAAATTATTTGAATTCTCTCTTCCCGTAAAAACATCTGTCTGATTTACCAGCTAACCACAACCGACTGCAGTCAGTGACCTTTATGCTGCATTTGAATTCTTGTAAAAAGGCCACTTGTAAGAAGACCACTCAATCATGATTTACTAAACCACACCACATGCCTGGAGCAGTGGTCATTCCACCAAATAGCGGTGCTTTCTTATCACAACATCTCTCAACCTCTCTGTCTCTCATCCTTGTATGAGAACTCAGTTGTTTCTCAGTTATATTTGTCTTTTAGAACTGTTTCATAGAAATAAGATGTTTCATAGAACAAAATGATTTGCAATTCTAAGTAGTTTCTCACTTATCTCTTTTGTAGATCTGTTGTTTCATAGAACCACTCACCCGACTGTAATCAGTGCTGACCTTTATGTTGCATTTGAATTCTTGTAAGAAGGCCGCTAAATCATCTTACTAAACGACACCACAGCATGCTTTCCTGTGAAGCAGTGAGACTCATTGGAGCAGTGGTCATTCCACCAAATAGCGGTGCTTTCTTATCACGGCATCTCTCAACCTCTCTGTCTCTCATGCTTGTATTAGACCTGTTGTTTATTAATTATATTTGTCTTCTACAGCTGTTTCATAGAAATCAGGTGTTTCATAGAAAAGAAAATTTACGATTCTAAATTGTTTCTCACTCGTCTCTTTTGTAGATCCAACACCCTGCCATTCTCAGTAATGTCTCATTCATCTTTCTCTTCTAGATCTGTTGTCTCATAGAACAATCAGCTTACGATTCCCAGTAAATTTTTACACATCTCTTTTATCTTTTAGATTTGTTGTTCCAAGGAACAAACACCTTGCGATTCTCCAGACAAGTTCTGGGTGGTCGTTCCTATGGTGCCACAGGGCCCCACCACGGTGGCCGTGAGCCTGGGAGGCTGCGAGAGGAATCATGTGGCATCGCTGCGGTACGCCTGGAGGGACTGGCCCTGTGACTTCAAGGCCTGCCCCATCTACAGCTCAGACGGCCTCTTGCCCGCACCAGCTTTTTTTCGCCACCTGCGACTTTAGCTAAAAAAAAAACCTGTTTCTGCTTTAGGTGGTTTACAACTCATTACTGTACACTTAACAGACCCTTTTGTCCATGCCAAGTCACCATGGAGGAAACATACTGATTACTGTGTTTGTCATGGTCAAAACTAAATTGCAGTTTTTGCCTGTTGCTTCAACATGTTTTGTAAAACGTGGCTCGTTGTGGCAGAACTCTACATACAAGCAAATAAAGACACAACTCTGGGGAAAAAAATTATCCATATCGATGTCAAATTGAATATCAAAACCTAACAATGCTTTGTCAAAATGACACTGATGACAGAAATGATACTCACATATGAATACACTGTCAGATCAGCAACAACACACTAGTCTGCTTTATATAAAACACTACAGTCTTTTGTTTTCACTGTGTTTGTTCAGTTCCACAGAAGGCACGTTTTTCACAACAACCAGAAACTGAAATACCAATACTGTACATTACAGTAGTGTACTTTAAAGTACAGTACATTCAGCTGAAGCAAAAATAAAAAATATACTACTGTAAACACAGAAGAACACAGCTATGTGTACAGTAAGAGGGCTTATGGATCCTGTCGTCTCTTGGGGTCTGGCCACAGGATCTCAACATCACAAGCAATATCTTCTCTCACTAAACATTGGGGAAAATATCCCCTTGTGAGCCGAATCTATCCAGGATTTACCTTACCTGAATGTCTCCTCGTACGTTACTGTATACCATACATAGTACTGAAACATCTCAACACGTTATCACAGCACAGGGGGGCTGCTAGAAATGGTCGGCCCCCTGAAAGAAAATTTTGGGCCCCCACCCTAACTATATCATAGTCATCTGTGGACCCTGTGAAGTTCCGGGCTCCCCGAGTCATCCTGATCTACCACCCCCATAGCGGCACCCCTGTCACACCATGTTTCACAAAACTAACACTTTTGTTCAGAAAGAGAGAGTTGAAGACATACCTCTTTTCCAGTCGGAACGTCCTTATTAAGTCCGGTCATAAAGATAAGTAGTGACTGTCCAACACTAACCAGTTTACAACCAGCCTGTACTTTGAAAGCTTAAAAGTGCTGTTTCATCAATATCAGGGCAATGGTGGCCTAGCGGTTAAAGTCTTGGACCTGTGACCGCAGGTACGAATCCCGGGTCGCCAGTAGTGCCACTGAGGTACCCTGAGCATGGTACCTTCCCCATGTACTGCTCCCCGGGTGTCGTCATCATGGATGTCCCCTGCTCACGTGTGTGTGTGATGGGTTAAACGCAGAAATGAATTTCGTTGTGTGCACTGTGTGCTGTGCTGTACCGTGTGATCCAGGGATGATAGTAAAAATAAGTCCTAAGCCTGAACTTTTCCTTGGGAGGTAAGGGGGCCCCTACGCCAAGAGATATGCCCTGATCAACGTAATTGTCAAGCGGGACCCAAGGGTGTGTTTCCCTGGGAGAACATTTTGAAAAATAGGCCATTAAATTAAAGATTCTGATGACTAAATGGGCATTATTCAGGCATGAGATGAACAAACCCAATACAAGCCTATATTAGAGTAGCATCTTTGGGTAGAGCACCAAAACTCTTGTGACCCTGGGCCTGGTAGGCCTGTTAAAGGAATCCATCCCTGCTTTTAACTAGTCACTTACCTGCATACTTGTTTGTCAGTAACTAGACATTGATTAATAGCCTAACCATTGACTAAAGCAGTAGTTCTTAAACTTTTTGTCTGGCGATCCCACAAAATGAAATGAAGTACGAGGGGCTGGTTTACCAGACCAGGTGTGGCAGCCCTCACCCCGACATTTTGCTATAAATTACATGTAATTTGGTGCATGCTGGTGCATTTTTACAGACTCTTAGATGTGCATAAATTGTTTTTGAAATTATATCTATAAAAACAGGATTAGCATTTATTCAATGCATTAATTGGTCGCGACTAAAAGCACAGTGATTTGGTGAAACTTAAATGTCAGTGCAACACCACTACAAAAACTTGGTCATTTTAATTCTTCCCGCCCCTGCCACTTCAGCGCTGAGAGAACGAGAACTAGGACGACATGCTACAGACTGAACAACAGCACAATAGCAGTTTTGCTAGCTGTGCTGACTTCAATATGAAGCTACAATCGGGGTGTGGATGGGTTTTGAATAGAGAAAGACAACGTGGACATCAAACGTTTAAACAAGGACCATCGGCAACAATATCTACAAAACACTTCAGTCAGTGTTCGGTTAGCAAACTTAAACGCAACGTAAAGTAGTTCAGCAACTCAATTTTAACCTTATGGAGAAGCAACCTTAGCCAACCAATGCTGCCCTCATTAACCTGTCAGAGAAGTTATGCATCAGTGTTTCCAAACGCACAACAGAATTCATTTCAATACACACAGAGTAATGACATAGACACATCTAACCAATAAACACAAAGGTAATATAAACAAACAGGTATCTGTCATTTGTCAGGCTCTCTATGCGCCGCATGTTGCATACCCTTCTTTTGCATTGTTTCTGTTGGAGCAGCCGTCTATAAGCTGAACTATTAACAGCCCCTATGAATAAAAAAAAAAACAGATTAGAATTTTATTTGCATTTTATTTTGTTGTAGTTTCACCTGCCAACATAAAAAATAATTCGACGACCCCACTATGGGTCGCGACCTCCAGTTTAAAAATCACTGATTGATGTGAAACATTCCAAACATAAAACACATTCGCATAGTGATTGCTGAATCATCTGATTGGCCAACCTGAGACCAGCCCCTACCCTATTACTAATTGGCTAAAGTGGACCTACAGTGCTATGGTTTAGTGAAAGCGCCTCTAAGGTTATGAATTGTCGGATCATGCGAACCACATTTTTTAAATTTCTCACAAACATATCAATACGCTGGAATACCGGCGTGGCGGCGGAGCGCTATCACCCCGGATGATCGCAACGACAAAATGGGTCTTTCAAACACATTACCTTCCTAGCTTACATACCCCACATTCCTCAGTGTGGGTGTTGTTTATTTGGAGACTATACAGATCATTTCCCGACAACAAACAGGACGTACACAACAAAGCAGGACATACACATACAAAAAATTATTAACCACAATGGGGTGCAGGGCTGAACGGTCTTCCTGAAGAGTACGCCCTCTCATATTTGTGTGTGGGCAAGGGAGACATTAGGCTCGTCTGACTTGGCTGAGAACATGGCCTCTCCAGAGGCCAAAAATAGACCTCGTCTGTAAAAGCACTGACGAGATGGCTGGGAAGGGAGGGGTGCCTTCATGTTCATAATTTGTAAATAGTCTATATATCTTTGAACTATTTACTTAGCACTCAAGTGTTTGGATTCCATCCCAGCACAGGACACGAGCATTCCAAGATTTCTGGAATGTCAAACATTTATTAGCTATTTGCAGTGTCACCGCCGCAAAGGGTTTTCAACAAGAAAACCTTCTTCAGATATCAATGTTTGCTTCTTTAGTCCTCATTCATGAGATGAAAGGGGCTGTTTAGGAAGACATTAAACAGTCCTTTCCCTTTTAAAGGATGATGTCTTGCCGTGACATGTCTCGCTGTGTGCATGTTGTTTAGTTGTTCGCAATGTAATGCGATCATGTCATGTGTTGAACTGTGACAAGGACACTGCTGATGGTAAAGTGGCAGTGCTCAGGTGATGAGGGCCTGTCGAGGGCTGACCTGCAAAAATAATATAACGTAACATTTAATGCTGCTGTGACAAATCCCCCCCCCCTTTACTGAACACTTAAATTACACTTAAAAATAAAGTGATGAGATTACTAGAAAAAATAAGGCAACAGAAACCTCCCAAAAACCTCCCATGAAGACGTGACACAGAGGACTAACATTAGCAATTCTGAAGCAATACATATTTTTTTATCTATAACCCTGCACCTCCCCAGACAAGCATCATCATCATATATATATATATAACAGGGTACGTCAGTTCTCAGTATAAAATTATTTAAAATGGTACAAGAGCGCCCTCTGGGGGTCGCCTCTGTCAGTTGTTGTGGTGGTACTTTTACAGTTTACGGTTACGGCGGTTTACTTCAGAACATTCTGAAGCTTGAGCCGGTAGGTCACATTCATAAGTGGTCCGACACTATTTATATTATAAAGCCTTTCATGGTTACATATGGGTTGGGTTGTCATTTAGTCTGTTTGGGGATCTGTTGGGGGCTATTTCGACTTTATTCTAATATATACAGAATAATGGTTTCGTGTTGTTTATATGTCTGGCTAGCAGGCTAACATGATACCCTTTGCTCCAACTACGCTTTTCAGAATGCCGTTACATCAATCCGTGCTGTTTGTACCACCACATACTCTTGTATTTACAGGTAATATAATATTGTTTATATCGTTCTCACTTTTTAAAGAATTGTTGGTGTTATAGAAGTTTCAATTTTGTTATCAGCTCTGAGCAATTTGTGTCAGGATGCTAGCGAGGTGGTTAGCAATGAGCTGCCGCTCGGTAAGCAGACGTCTTTGCCAGTGTGCCTCGCGGCATCCATGTAGCCTCATGTTTCAAATGTAACTGTTAATTCGTTTTACTTTATATACCGGAAAAGTCACTTTGTATCCCCTATTGCTATGAATAGAAATGCAATCCCACAGTGTCCAATTATTGTCATTATAACCTTATTTACCACTATACGATCAAATTGTAAACCCAGTCAGTTTTTATGTTATGTCTCAGTATTGTTTTATGTTTTTTTTAATGATATTTCATACAACTGTTTTGCCCTTATGTTATCACACGTAGCCTACTGTATATAGAATGTAAACCTAGTAGTTATGATCTCTGTTAAACTCACCTTGTGCATGTGCTAGATACAGAATTGCATATTGCATAGTGTGTCTCTCTCTCTCACATACACACCCACACACACACACACGAGACTTCAGAACATTCTGAAGCTTGAGCCGAATGCCGTTACATCAATCCGTGCTGTTTGTACCACCACATACTCTTGTATTTACAGCAATAAAGGGGATACTGCTGTGACCAACCCTGAGTCCTGTGATGTCCATATGAGCCCCAGTGGGACGCAAACCAACCAAGTTACATATACATATATATATATATATATATATACATATATATATACATATATATATACATATATATATATATATATATATTTATTATCACCTTTATACAAAAGCATACATACCATGGAAGTACCATGGAATTATGTGTATAGTGTTGAAACTGGAATGCTGCAGACCAGCTTCTCTACTACTACCCCACTGTACTGTGAAACACTGGTCTTAGTGAAGCAGAATATCGTGTGAAAGTTTACTTAATTCAATTAAAAAAACGAAAAACATATCTTACTGTGTATTAACTCTTTACTAACAAAGCAAAACTTTTCAACCATTTGTTTTCTTTAATTTTGATCGTTACAGCTTATCCAAAGTATCCAGCGTCTCAGAAAATTACGAATATTACCAACTCAGACCATGTTGGTATGACCATGAATGTTTTTTTTTTTTTTAATACAAAACCTTCTGAAAGGTATGTTCATGTTCATGACCTCAGTACTTGGTTTGGCCTGTTTTTGCTTTTCTCATTGCACTGCAAAAAAAAAAAAACTCTTCCATAATATTGTAATTAACTGAGATGTGCCTGTATAGTACACCCCCTCTAAACTACATTATCGGCCTGTTGCCCTTAGGTTCATGCCTGCAGCTTAAAGGAGAAATCCGATATGAATCAATCCATAGCCCTGTTCAAGGTGACAGAGATTGCTGTATGTAAGAAAAAGAGCAAAAATCTTAGAAGCAATATTGACCAAATAACGAACTGGTAGCACCATCATGTTAAGCCCTTAACTGAATGGGTGAAAGAAATTAGCTTTCAGTTTAATTTCCCTATGTCTCATTTATTTAAAGGTGTCATTCCCTGAGAAACCGTTTAGTACTTGCTCTTTTTGAAATACGATAGGTCACTCCAAGTTGCATACGCATGCTGCAAGTGAAAATGTTCTTCTACCCCAATTGCCTCCATCAGTCAATGAAAGAAAATAGACGGAATACCGAGCAAATAAGAACAGGGCAAACGGAGTGACGCAACTTCGTAAATTGGAAAGAGCCATGCCATAGTTGTGATTTCCAGAGGAGACTTGTTGCAGCACACATTCACCTAGCAAAATACAGGTAAGTAGGAGTGTTTGTTTAGAACGTTTAAATCTTGTATTGGTGTGCTATGACCAAATGGGCTTTGAATGATGGTAGTCTGTGACTAGCATAACCAAGAACCTGTCATTCTCCCCGCCACGATGCAATGACACCTTTAATGTTAGCTGCCGGTTTGTTATTCGGTCTATGTTGCATCATATTTTCTCCTTCTCTTTCCTACAGACAGCACTTGGTGATCTCGAACAACAGGGCAAGGGATCGATTCACACTGGATTTCTACTTTAAGGCCAATTTAAAGTCCAGGTGGGGAGCTCGTCATGCACATCAAAAAAATTGAAACAGCTCAGACACCTACTTTGATTAGACAGCAACTGAACGTTTTGGGTTTGTGGAGTGTTGTTTGATCACGTGCAAAATGTGTCCTTGTTTAAATGTTTTTAAAGAAGTCCTTTATATCACAACGGACTTTTGTAGCCGACGCACAACTATGAAAAGCCTCAAGCATCTCTACTTAATTTCTTGGTAGAGCGACACTTGTTGCCTGCACTATACACTACGGATTGGCCCTTAAGCAGGTGTGCTGTAGGCCCACTCACCTGGCACTGCGCCTGCCGGGTGCTCTGGTGAGGCACTGCCATTGTAGCCCTGCTGCTGCCGCTGAAACGCCTCGAAGTTGACCGACGCATCGTCCTCGGCGAGCGTGTGGGGCACCTGGCCATCGCCGGGCCGACACACCTCGAAGCGCACCCAGCGGTAACTGTGGACAGGATCGGCAGAAAGACCCAGAATACAAATGGAGGAGATACATGCAGTAACACACACATACACTATAACACACATACTACACACACACACACACACCGACATGGAGTGACTGTTGTTTTCGTGGTGCTGTGGGCTTGTCTGGGAGCAGGCTGGCATACTACACCGAAACCAACCGGAATTCTATATTCCAGAGACTTTCTGTTAAGTTTAAAAAAAAGTCCACGGGCACGGGGCCACCTCCGGACCTGTTGTTTCCTAACATCACAGAACTCTGCGCTGACAGTACAAACTTTTCCAGCTCATCTCGCCGCAATGCGCCAGGGACTGTAACTGAAACACTGTAAATAACTTAAGTCGCTCTGGATAAAAGCGTCAGCTAAGTGTAATGTAATAATAATGTAATAATAATAATAATAATAATAATAATAATAACAGGTAATTAGGAAGACTGAATCCATCTTGGAGAATTACACCCACCCTCTGCACAGTGAATTCCAGTTTCTGCCCTCTGGTTCTGAATTCCAGTTTCTGCCCCCCCCCCCCCCCCCAGTACTTTGTATACATTTTAGACTTTGCATATTTTATTCCTATTTATTATTTTCCAATTTTTGGGTGACCTGAGATGTTTTGTGGAGATGCCGTGAGCATGTGTGTTTGTAATGTGTACTACCACTGCAAAAATAACTGCCCATACTGGGAAAAAAAGTGTTACTACTACCACTACTAGTCAGGCATACCCAAACCCACACTGATAGTCAGACAGACAGACAGACAGACACACACACACACACACACACACACGTACTTGCTGCACTTGCGTGCTCCAGGGCAGCTCTGGATGAGGTTCTGGATGGTGGGGTGAGAGTAGCCGAAGAAGTCTGCCCCCGACGGCACGATGGCTCCCAGAGGCTTGCCCCTAACGGAGGATGGGTGTAGGCATGCACAGAGAGAATGAGGGAGAAAGGGGGGTAGTGAAGGAAGAGACCAAGTGTTGTAAGTACTGTATTAATACAAAAGTAACACAAATCATCGCACAGTGCTTTATTCATACTGCACTAATGGACAAGATACTAGCACCATTGATGTCTATTCCTGGATTGGACAGACCGTATTGCCTAGCATTGTAGGCGACGTGTGCATAGCAATGCCATTTTGAAGAGTGTTTGTACACATGTAAACAAACAGCTGTAAATGGTGTAAGCTGCAGATAATCCTGCATTTTACTTCATCCGTAATAAATAGTCAAACTGATTCAATTTTGCATTACTGAAGCACTATGTGGTATAATATCTACATATCTAAACATGAAAATGACTTCTTACTTGTGAAAGGAGATGCCCTGCTGTCTGAAGTATTCATTCGCATAGTTGCAGCAGCCAAAAGCAAAACACTGCATGGATGACTTTAGTGCGATAATTTCCTTGCCTTGGTATCTCCCTTCATGCTTGCAGATGAAAGCAGTACTTTTCAAAATGGTGGCGTCGTTGACATGCCAAAAGTCACATGATGTCCAATCCAGTAATAGAGATCAATGACTAGCACAGAGGCCATTGATGCAGCCGTGTTGTGTGAGAGGGGGAGCAGCTACGGTGCCCAGAGCGGCACACAGACAAAAGGTAATTTGAGTTTCATGCAACTAAATGTACAAATTCCACGAACACCATTACTATAACATTCCCTGACTTTCCATGTCTGAAAAACACTTTGCAGATGTTCCACCACTTTCCATAAATTCCATGTCCTGTGACAAACCACCATGTTATGCACGTGTACACGACAACTCTCAAGAAAACCCCCGCTTATGGAAGATTATCAGATCGACCTTCGGTGTTGGATTTCAGTTTTGTTTGTGTGTCTGGGTTTGTGTGTGTGTGTGTGTGTGTGTGTGTCAGATTCCACTTTTGTGCAGGACATAAAGCAGGGCTGTTGCCACAGCAGGTCTACTGGGCTGGCATTTGACTGACTCTGGGTGGGGGTGTACTATTGTATTATTGATTATAAACTAGATCCTTGCTGATGCACAACCACTGTTTTTGAAGCGGCACTGTGCCAGACGGGTGTTTTATCATTTTCATAAGAGAACATGCACTGCTCAGAACAAGAACAGGGTCAGGGACGCCAGCAGGATTGGGTCCCATAGTACGGACAAACATTGCTGAACGTGTGCGCACATGTAGCGTGCAGAAAATTGCAATCATAACAGTTTCCCTTTATTGATAACTTGAAAGCAACTGACACTGTTTGATGGACAGTATGGAGCTTCATACGCAATAGCTTTGTGGAACACGATTCATCAAACCTAGCCTTACATAAAAGAAATCCAACCTTCAATACGCTGCCAGTCATGTCCAGATAATTTAGCCTACATGTTTCATATCTTTACACCACTGCTAAAAACAAGTTGTTGTGTCATATCATTTCTTACGTATAACCCATTTGCTTTGGCTTTCCAACTGATTGTCATTACAGTTTAGATACAATGACTTTCTGTGCTGCTTCCAAAGCGAGTACATTTTAACCGCCTCAAGAATGTGTGTTGATGGTTGTCATGCACAACCCCCCCTGAATGAGAGTGGAGTTGCTTCACTCCGTGACAGCTAAGGTAATGACATGCAACTCAAAATTAGGACTGTCCTGATAGACCGGGCCGTCTGGTTTGCCCTACCCTAGGTATACATGGAAAACAAGTTTGGCCACTGGCTCAGATGAACTCTGAACCTGCAAATTCAAACACCACAAAAATAGGCCAGCGATGTTAGCTCCCATCAACATTGACAGAGGCAATGCATCGGTCATCCTAACAGCCCTAACAGTGTCATGACAGCCCCAAAATCCCAGTGCATCCCTATGAGTAACACATAAAACACACCCGTTTTGTTGTAGACAACTGAACCCAAGTACATCTTACCATTGATGAGGCTTTTGATGACATTATACAATTCCTTTTTTTTTGTAATTCCCCAAACAGCAATTTATTAGCATTTTTTCCTATTATTTCTATGTTGTACTGATAGACTACAAATCAGTTCAACTAAAACAATTCTCTTTTAACAATACTCCTTTGTATTGCCTAATCTGGCAATACAATTCATTTCTGTGACTTTATCAGCGCGAAAATCAAATGTTGCTACAAAGCCCTGCCAACCAATCAACAATCAGCACCAACCCTACATTCTTCCAAATAAACATATGACAATAATTATTTTAAAACCAACTTTAAGTAAGTTGGTTGAACACTTTCACATTTAATATATGAGAAATAATTGAATGCAAAAATGAATATTTTGTAGCCTGTGGTGGGTGGGTAATTGGGGGGGGGGTAACTCGCCAGGGTGGGCATTCTCTTCGAACCCCCCCCCCCCAATCCTACTGTCCCCCACCATGCCTGAGATCTTTCAGCCCTGTATGTGTGTGTGTGTGTGTGTGTGTGTTCGTGTGTAGGTGTCTGTCTGTGTGTGTGTGTTGGCTACCATGATTACCGTATGGTCATGATGGCCTTAAGCAGGTTAGTGTGACAGGCAAGAGCGGAGGAAGCCACTATGGCATTCTGGGGGTCATCTTCTGGAACAATCTCAAACTGGGGAGGGGGAAAAAAAAGTCAAAATAGAGGGAAAATGTGTGGGAACACTGTAAAACTATGCCTGTTATGTCTTTTAGTCTAGACACAGACAGATTATATAACGTTTTTTCTCAGTGTTTCCCATATGTAGACCAACACCTGCCACCATACACTGATTCCATGCCGCCCCCCCCCAAAACGCATGTAACTAACGTACCGATCATTCAGCTCTCTCTCCCTCTCATTCTCGTTCACACAAAACCAATGTTTCCCATACATTAATGACACCGTGCCAGCCCACCATAGTCTAAATATGGGATGTATAAACAAAATCAAAAATCTGATTTCAATTTTTGACATTAACTAGTATGTTAGCTAGTTCACTGTAGCTTGTTAATTAGCTAGAGCATTAAAATGGTAACTTCAAAAACTCCTCTCTTGAACCAGATAATAAAACTAGGATTTTGTACACGAGGTGGGTCTCTGAATCTGAATCTAGCCAATTAAAAAAGAGAAATAGACTGTTAAGGGAGATAAATAAAGTGTATGTGTGTGTGTGTGTGTGTGTGTACCTGAGGGCCAGTCCCTCCATCTTTGATCTGGCATGTGTAAAGACACTGCTGGTCTGGGCTCTTCATGCTGGCAAACACCCGTGTGCTGCAGAAGCCCGCAGGATAGATCGCACTCTCGTCATGAAAGTGGACACGGTCTGTGATGATCTTTCATACACACACAGACACACACACACACACACTTTAGGCAACATCCTAAGGAACAGTGGACACTTATTCTGGCAAAGCAGGTGTACAGTCAAAATTAGCAGAGAACAGTGAGACAGGGTTTAACATCAGCATAAACACTTGTACATTACACACAGGTAAAAAAAAAAAGAAAAGGTCCATACATCCAGAAAAAAGAACACAGGTATCAGAGAGTTCTGCAGACTTTTTTTGCTGCATGAAAGTGTATTTTACTGTACTGTTCAACACAGGCAACAATGTGCTCACATAGGATCTTTGTCAGGCCTGCTGTGTGTGTGTGTGTGTGGGTGTGGGTGTGCGCATGTGTGTTTGGACTTCGTGGCACTTCAACACTGTGCAGATGTCCTCTCCACACTACCTCACATACACAGGAACACACACTCACAAAACAACCCGACTAATGAGAAAGTGGAGGTGGGAGGATGCAGGGTCCAACCACAACGATGCTTTTATGTGCACAAGGGCCCAGATCCAACTCCTGATGAGCCCTTTTGTGACGTGTTTAGGAGGCGACGCTCTAATCCAAAGTCCAACTCCCTAACCACTAGACCACAGCTTCCCACTCCTCCTTCCTGTACGGCTGCAGATGTGTCGGTCTACACTGAGAGGCTTGCAGGCTCTTACCTCTCCGAGGCTGTAGACGGTCAGTCCACCCAGGACAATGGGGAAGACAGGCCTCCCAGTGGAGTCCAGGGGGATGGGCTGGACCAACCTCCGTGCCCCTCCCTCGGCAACCTTTCGCTTCTTGGACATCTTTCTGGGAACTGAGTGGCATGAACTAAAATCAATTCTTGAGTTCTGATTCATTTCTATTTAAGTATCAGTGATAAGTAAGTATATGTTTCCGTTCAGGGTGGGAGTCTGGAATCTGAAGAGGACAAAAATATAAATAAATAAAACATGGTCTCTGGAGGCTCAGAAAAGTCAAACAAAATTCCGCCAAATCAGAAACACCACACGTGATCAGTGACCGCTCACTGAACCTCTGATTCATCTGTCCGTATCAAAATTCTCAGAATTGTCTTATATCTCCACCATGCAGAGCTACATGTATACACAAGCTAGGCTCTATCAGGGAGTAAAATACTGGGCTGGTCATTAGGTTCTATGGCAACTCTCCATTAATGTATATACTTACATACATATTTATTTAACATATTTAACTTCAACTTCAACTTATACGTCAATATATCTCCCACAAGTAAGTGCACTTCACATTTCAGAAAAGAAATTGCTGGAACTTTTCAAGAGACAATACTATAGAAATGAGATTGGATATGTTTTAGAGTAGTCAGTGTACAGCTTGTGTAGAAGTATAAATTTACTGTACTCTGAAAGCACTTTACATTTACTTTTGTATACATAGCAGGCCACAAAAGTGAGTACACCCTGAGTGATAAATGTACATATCAACCATGCAGAGATGCTTGTCCAAGTAATAATGTTCAAGTAAATAATTTTGTATTTGGGTCTGTTTGCCTGGACCATACAGTACACATTTGTATATCATGTATTAGAGCTATTAATTTTAGTTCCTTGGATCCAATTCTCCCATGGAGAAGTGTAACATGGCAAAAAGCTGTTTGAGGATTCGAGAAAAAGAACTGTTAATCATCTATAAAACATCATTAACACCATGAACCTACAGGTAAGCTACAGCAACGTGGCCAGGGTCATAACGGTGCTCAGTGTCAGATACAGAAGTTGGCCTTAAAAAAACAAAACAAAAAACAAACAAATGCATGAGTGCTGCCGGCACTGCTGCAGAGGTTGCAGAGGCCAGAGGTCTGCATATGCTACGCACTGCAACAACTTGGTCTGCATGATCATGGTCCCAGAGGGAAGCCTCCTGTGAAGCTGTGTATTATACAAGAGTAAGATACACTCTTTTGGCTCAAATGGTATCCAGCATGTTAAACAGTGCCTAGTTGAGAAGTACCATTATTATTACCTGGTCCCCTGGAGGGGATTGGTACTAATTTCTACTAACCATCTCTTTACATAGGTACCTTTGATGTTCTCTACACATCTGTTAGCTATTATGTCCTCTTGTAAGTCGCTTTGGATAAAAGCATCTGCTAAGTGTAATGTAATGTAATGTAGTGTTTGTGTCCGCCCACACTGCAATGACCCTGTCCGTCCACATGGGGGACCAGGTTGCCATCTCTGATTGCACTTGTGCCTTGCCTACAGTTAAGCTTGGTGGCGGTAGGGTTATGGTTATGCCGGTATGGGGGCTGCAGTTCATTGAGAGAATCGTGGATTCCAACATACGCTGTGACATTCTGAGGCAGAAAAGTGATGCCTTTTATTTGCACACTGTATAAGCACTACACCCAAAGGCTCATTTTTAAGTCTCAATCTGTCCATTTCTTAATTTACTGAATTCTGTTACTGACCTCTGGTACCTAGGCTTTGTTGTAGGCTTTGCCATCTGCTTTGCTGTAGGCATGTGTGTGGGTGTGTATGGGTGTGTGTGTGTGTACGAGCACATATTTATGTCCAACTGCTAGGGATGTGTGTTGGTTGCTGGCTGTGTGTGTGTGTTTCTGCTTTGACGTATGAATGTGTGTGGGTGTGTATGGGTGTGTGTGTGTGTATGTGCACATATTTATGTCCAACTGCTAGGGATGTGTGTTGGTTGCTGGCTGTGTGTGTGTGTTTCTGCTTTGACATATGAATGTGTGTGGGTGTGTATGGGTGTGTGTGTGTGTATGTGCTCATTTATTGATTTATGTCCAACTGCTTTTATGTAGGGATGTGTGTGGGTGGGTGGCTGGCTGGCTGGCTGGCTGTGTCTGAAGGCAGTAGGCTTTTCCCTCAGCAGCAAAGTGCGCAAGTGTGGGTGTGTAAATGGGAGGTAACGACATGAGTCAGTCAGTTGCAATGCTCACTTAAAACACAGACCAGATGTCATTAATGTCGTCTCAAAGGAAGTCTGCATCCTCCCACCTTCCTCTCTTCCATTCTCTCGCCCGCCGCGTTCCTTGCGTTCTTTCTTGGGCTTTTTTGGAGCGGCCTCGTCAGCAGGGCAGGCTCCAGGTCCCAGGCTGTGGACCCCAGGGGTGACGCTCGGCCCGGCCCCACAGGAGTTGAACGAGGCTGTCGCGTGAGCACCTCCGCTGGGCCCGCTGCCAAACTCTGTGTCAGACACCGACTGGTACTGCAACAGCGTCTTTAACAGGAACCTGGGAGCCAGAGGTCAACGCATTCCATTCACATTTCCATTCTCTAACCCAAAAATCGTTAAACAGACATGCACATTCCAGACTAGACTGTATGCTCTCAAGTAGATGTTTTTTTTTTTGGTGCCTCAATGGTGAAATAATTGACACCACTGGATACAATTACTCATATCTCTGAAACCATACACATAAAAAAGCCTGAGAACCTATCCTTTTAGTTAGGCCTACTTAGTTGTTTAATTAAATTTAGTGTTTTTCTGGACGGTAGGACATATGTCTGAGGGGGTGCTCGGTAGGACATATGTCTGAGGGGGTGCTCGGTAGGACATATGTCTGAGGGGGTACTCGGTAGGACATATGTCTGAGGGGGTACTCGGTAGGACATATGTCTGAGGTGGCTGCTACAGGGGGTGCTCGGTAGGACATATGTCTGAGGGGGTACTCGGTAGGACATATGTCTGAGGGGGTGCTCGGTAGGACATATGTCTGAGGTGGCTGCTACAGGGGGTGCTCGGTAGGACGCATATCTGAGGGGGTGCTCGGTAGGATGTATGTCTGAGGGGGTACGCGAAATTTAGAAGTTTAGGAACCATTGCCATATACAGCATGTCACAAAAGGGAGCACACCCTTCACATTTAACCAAAAAAATGGCTATATCTTTTTAAGGGACAATATTTCACAAATGAAACTTTGATATGTTTTTGAGTCGTCAATGTACAGCTTGTGTACCAGTATTCATTTGCTGCCCTCTGAAAACAACTTTACACACAGGCATTTTTGTATAAATAGCAGGCCACAAAAGTGAGTACACATTGAATGATAACTGTACATATCATTCAACCATAAAAACCCACTTGTCCTATTTATCATTTTTGTGCTTTGGTCTGCTCAACTGGACCATACAAATTCGTGTGCGTTGTATTAGAGCTATTCATTTTAATGTTTTGGCTATAATTCTGTCATACTATCCACTGGATGACCAACATGGCTCCTCATGGCAAAAAAGAAAACTCAGGACTTGAGAAATGGAATTGTTGCTTTGCAGAATGATGGCCTATGCTACAAAAAATCAGCAACACCATGAAACTGAGCAACACCATCATGGCTTGAGTCATTAGGTGGTTTTCCAAAACGGGTGCATTGTCAGAACAGGCATTGACAGGATCAGTCAAAGAAGTTGGGTCCACACACTCGGTGTCAGATGCAAAAGTTGGCTTCAAAAAATAAATGCATGAGTGCAGCCAGCATTGCTGCAGAGGTTGCAGAGGTGGGAGGTCAGACTGACAGAGCTAAAATAATATGGGACATAGTGCAACAACTTGGTCTTCATATCCTGTGGTCTGACGAGATTTAAAGAAACCTTTTTTTGGCTTAAATGATGTCAGTCATCTGAGGCAGCGGCCTGTTAAACAGTACCATTATAATTGTGCCTTGCCTACAATCAAGCCTAGTAGTGGTAGCATCATGGTTTGGGGCTGCTTCAATGCTGCCAGCACTGGGCAACTGCAGTTCACAAGGAATCATGGATTGCAACATGTGCTGTGGCATTCTGAAGCAGAACATGATGCCCCCCTTCAGAAACTGGCACACAACAGTCATCATGGTAACAACCCCTAACACACCTCCAAGATGACCACTGCCTTCCTGAAGAAGTTGAAAGTGAAGGTAATGCAGTGGCCAAGCATGTCTCCAGACCTGAACCATATTGAGTACCCGTGGGGCATCCTTAAACAGGAGATGAAGGAGCACCAGTGTCTAACATCTCCCAGGTCCATAATGCCATAACTGAGTAATAGAAAAGGATCACAAAAACAACCTGTGCTTCTCTGGTGAATTTCATATTAAGGCAGTGGTAGATAACAATGGTGCTCACTCAAATTTGACACAATTTGGACATTCACTTATGTGGTCTGCTATGTAAAAAGTAATGCCTGTGTGTAAAGTTGTTTTCAGAGGACAGTAAATTAATACTGCTACACAAGCTGCACACTGAAAAACATATTGAAAATTCATTTGTGTCGTATTGTCGCTTAAAAAGACATGGTCCATTTTTTGCTGAATTGTGAAGGGTGTACTCACTTTTGTGAGATACTATATATAGGGCCGATATTCAGAAAATATACTGGGAAAAAAAAAAAAAAAAAAACACGACGGCACCAAATAGCTATTTTTTTAATTACGGAGACAGTGTTTGTCTTTGATTTGAACTTTGGAGTAATTTCATTTAAAATATTCATGCTTATTTCAATCAACAACACGCATACTCTTTTCACTTTCACAACAAAGGCAATAAGCAAGTCTGGCTGTGTCTATTTTTGGTTAAAATATTTATCTGCCTGATTTCTCCCAGTGTCTATCTGCCATCCTCAGCGTCTATGTGTCTATCTATCCCAAGTTTGCCTGTCTATTTGCCATCCTCAGCGTCTATGTGTCTATCTATCCCAAGTTTGCCTGTCTATTTGCCATCCTCAGCGTCTATGTGTCTATCTATCCCAAGTTAGCCTGTCTATCTGCCATCCTCAGTGTCTATATGTCTGTCTATCCCGAGTTAGCCTGTCTATCTGCCCACCCCAATGTCTATCTGTCTATATGTCCATCTTAGGTGTACATCCTCAGTGCTTATCTGTCCATTTTTAGTGTCTCTGTCCATCCCCAGTGTCTATCTGTCTAACCCCAATGTATATCTTCCTATCTGTCCATCACCAATGTTTATCTTCCTATCTGTCCATCACCAATGTCTCTGTCCAAACAATGTCTCTGTCCACCAATGTATTGGGCCATTGTTAGTGTCTCTGTCCATCCCTATAGTCTATCTGTCTATATTTCCATCCTCAATGCTCATTTGTCCATTCTTAGTGTTTCTGTCCATTCCCAGAGTCCATCTGTCTATCTGCCCATCGTCAGAGTCTATCTGTTCGTAGTGACTATCTAGTGACTATCTGGACATTCCAAGTGTCCACCTGTCTATCCAGAGTGTACTTACCTCCGCTCTTCTTTTGCACGCACAAACTTCTCCTCCAGGTGTGCCACTTCGTCACACAGAGCAGCATTCTCCTGAAGGTCAAACAGCAGAGATGTCATTCATACACTAAAATACTAACAGTTGTTGACCTTACTTTGTGTTACAAACTATTCATAAATGTGTCAGTTCCTGAATGTCTGCGGTTACAAATAGCCCTAAAGCCCATTAGTCCACAGACGGTTCTGTCCTCAGCCAACATACCAAGTGCACCAAGTGCATAATGTCATGTATAAGTGTGCAGCTGTTTGGGGATAAATGCGCCTGTCAAATGGTAGGAAACAACAAACTTTACTTTCTACTTTCCAGTAAAACACCCATTTATAATCAGCCTTCCTTCAAGCAGGACGAAAGGAAGTTGCACAATTTGTGGGCAACTGATACGTGGAGGCATTTAGGATAGGATAGTACAGTGTGACGAAAATGAGTGGAGACAGCCACCTGGTAAGATCAAGAGAAGACCTTGCATCAGCCTAAAACCCAGGTCCACAGATTTCTAGTATGGACAGCTTAGCCAGCTTGAGCTGTATCTTGTATGAATTGTGCTATACAAGTGCAGATTATCATTATTATTATTATTATTGTTATTATTATTATTATTATTATTATTATTATTATAAGTGAACAGTGCCTGGGCGAAAAAATGTATGCACAGTGCATAAAGGATTACGGCTGGTAACGCCACTGGGCCCAGACAAAATCAAGTAGGCCTAGCCCAAAACACATAGTTCACCATTATTACTTAAACCAGGGGTGCTCACTAATTTTTGGCTCGCGAGCTACTTTTAACCTCTTAAAATTCCAGCCCTATTTCAAGTTTTTTTGCGAAAATGGAATGCCCAAGTTATAAGTAGCACAGTTCCTACATAGTTTTAGACTCAGATGTGTTCTTGGTATCATTGGAAAGGTAACACTCTGAGGGTTGTTTCTAAAGTATCTGGGTGATTCTGTGATGCACTATTACAGAGGTACAGAGGTTAGAATGAAGGTTTTACTTTCCATCCAACATTTGAGCCTATAAAGGAACTGAGACCTATAATTTCAGGAACCTGTGGTGAAAACATAGGTATAATGAGGCCACAGACACAGGTCTTACCCTCATACAGTAAAAAAATGGAGGCAAAAGATCAAGGCCTGATTTTTTTACACATTTTTTTCAATAGGTATGTCCATGCGTTTTTCTTTTGGAAACTCCAAAAGGACATTTGGTTACCAAAGCTGTATAACCTCTAGGCCTATAACTTGAGAACCCCTTTGCCTAGAAACAAAATCTTGGTCTCTAATGAAAGCCAAGACTTTGAGGATTCTTGCTTGGATTGGATGTCAGTCATTCTGGAATAGAATGACAGAAGCATAAACACAGTAAACATCATATTCATATTCCATATTCCATATTCATATTCCACCTATAGGATATTGATAAAAAAGGGCAAAAAGTGCATTGACAAACAAACTTTCTTTATAGAAATATTAGAAAATACAAATACAAATACAGATATTCAACAAGGAAACTATTATACAGAAGCAAACTACAGTGTTACACTGTATTATACAAACAGTGCAGTCACTAAAGTGTACAAAAAAACCCTGTCCAAAACAAAACGATTCAATAATCCACTGCACTGCCTCCTGTGCAGTAAATTTCCCTTTACTTGGCAAGCTACTTGCCTTCTTGCTCACTTTTTTACTTGTTTTATTATTATAATTATTAGTATTAGTATTATTATTATAATCTTCTCTGCTCCGTCTCACTTAGTGGGGTCGCCTAAAACTTGACGCACCCGAGTGCGCACGGCACTAACTTTCGACAACCAAACCTGATAACGTGGTGTCATATATCGTTCGAAAGCCCTGACTATTGGCTATCAGAATAGGAGGGTCTTGTCACTGGAAATTTCCATTGTCTCGAAGTGCTGTCAGTCAAACCACAGGAGGTCAAACTCACGTAGTCGGTGCTCATTGGCTTTCAAACTGGCTATCTCCCCACCCCATGCATCAATTGGCTCGTGGATGGTCTTGAATGACGTAGAACAGCTTGAAGAACATCCCTAACCTCCAATCACCAATCAGAAAACCTTCATGTAAAGCGTAGATGAAGTATTATTCGGTTTTCGCGTTGGGCTGGTAACGCGGAAGTCACGAGACATGCCGATTATAAAATGGCTTGAATATTTCATATCCATGGACACTTCATGGCTTTGCATAAAAATCTTGTGCAGTAATATGGTCGCTGTGGATAAAGAGAAGGTTTTGAAGGTACGTAGGCATTTTGTCAGCCTATACTGCAGTTCGGTGGCATACCGAGAAGATCAGATCACTTTTAGCACTGTAAATAACCTTTGTTCTTCGAGAATGGGCTTAAATGAATCCTGACGATCTAAGCTTTCCAACAGTATGTGGCATTACCATATTTGTTTTTATCTGAGCACTAAAACAACGAAAGACCTGGGTGCCCCCCCACCACCTCCCCCACTTCCGTACCGTATATGGTACAGCGTGCATTATGAGGCTAAAACGGCCATGTCGCCGCGATCTACTGAGGATGATGATGATGAAGACGACGATGGTGAAGATGAAGACGATGGTGATAAATCACTCAGTATGCGTTTCATATGTACCTTTATGCAGTTTGTTTATTGATATACATGTTGCATTACACATGCAACATAGTTAAAATATATGCATCCATGCATAAACCTTCAAAGCACAACTTTAATGCAATTGTATTATGATATAATGGACGTTTACAGCACAATTATAATAATACATTTGTATTACTTTTGAATGAACCTTTAGAGCACAACTCTAATACATTTGTAATTATCTATTGCCAGGACTTAATTAATCTAATGATGACCTGCACTGGAGGGAGTCAGACAGGGTTGCATAGGAGCTGCTGTGTGTAGCGCGCACACTGACAATTTGCGAACACGCCCTCCCTGCTTTCTCCAGCTCCGATGCGAGGTTTCGGAAGTTTCCCAAATCATAGCGCTGCAACTTTGAGGACAGCAATTTTATTTTTCGTTTGAATGCATTAGCTGAGCTGATCATGTCTCATGTCGACCACGCTTTAGTCTTTTCCTTGCAGCTCCAAATTAAGTTCGTTCAACACGTTAGTAAGATCAGTTACAAACGCCAAGTCTAGCAGCCACCGATTGTCATTAAGTTGCTTGTGTTCCGCATGTTTAGTGACAGGAAGAAACTCCTTAATCAACGGACAGAGCTGTCGAAATCTCTGCAAGAATTTCCCCTTACTAAGCCATCTCACGTCGGTTTGTAGCAAGAGGTCAGAATAGTTAGTAAGCCTCTTCCAACAGGCTTTTTGGTTGCGACGTCAACGATCTCTTTTATGCATTTTCCGCATAATGAAGTGACTGCTGCCCTGTAAATGGCATTTTTATTTTCCTTCACATTTCTCAGTTCGCTTTTCACGGGGAAGGTACTGTCATAGTTTTTATGAACAGTATGGGCTAGATAGCGAACTAGCTAGGGCTCCTTCTTTGCTGCAGTTTTCCAGTAGCCGTTCTAAACCTTACAAAAAAAATTAGACAACAGGCGATCTACCAGGACTGCCTTCGCGATCGACTGGTAGATCGCGATCGACGTAGTGGGGACCCCTGACTTAAACAGTCAATCAAACAAAGGGAGTCCTCTGATTGGGTGTGGGCCTGATTGACAAGTTGGTGGGCAAAGGCCCACCCCAGCCCACCTGTGGCTCCGCCTATGGCCTCAGGCCCTCCCCTTCAGGGTTACTACACCAGTGTGTCTGCTCCAAACCTTTGCACTGAGGATGGGGGTCACCTGAAACGTTTTGAGCTTGTGTGTGAGCTTCTTTTTGCTTTGGTTTCCAACCTTTCCCCTTGGCTCAAATGGTGCCTAGTTGTAGCCTGGTAAACCAGCCCCTCGTACTTCATTTCATTTTGTACAGAGGGTCTGGCCTTGCTGCTGTTGACATTCATGTATTCGGACAAAGCAAATCTGAGCTAATCAGCGAACAAAGGGAGTGTTCGTGAGTGATGACGTTGACTTGTGTGCTACATTTGAATTGTAATGCGTAGGTAGGCTAATTGCATTTGTAACGACCAGACGTTAGCAATTGGGTAAAGGCAGAGGCCACTTGTTTTAAACTTCAGCACAGTCCACACCTCCAGAAAGAAATCGTTTCTCAATGCAGCAAGGCCAGACCCTTTACTGGCCAGCAAGGCCAGAAGTACGTAGGGCTGGTTTACTAGGCTAGCTCAGTTGTGCTTGAGGCAGGGTCAAGGTGGAGGCCAGCATTTACTAACTGTGGCTGAAGGCCTGAGTTGTTCGTGCATTAATGAGTGGACAGATGGTTTTGAGTTTTTTTTCCCATGCTAGAAACTACATAATGTTAAAGGTAGCCTATTTTCAGCTAAAGGCTACAACAGTGTTACAAATGTATAATCAAGTAATGCTGTTTTTATTTTTTTCCAAATGTTTTCATCAATGCGTTTTGCTGTGTGGCTGCTACATGGTGAGTTTACTAAATTGTGTTCTGCAGCACCTTGGTGTGTCTTTAAAAAAAAAATCTGCATATCAGTTTCTGTATTTGTAGAATCATCTACCGAAACACAACGCAATCTGCAGTTTTAGTTACACAAGTTGTATAGGATGGACTATGTGGTGTTTTGCTAACTTGCTTTGTTTTCATTCACAAGTGATTTTGTCTGCATCCGTCTTCCACAAGCCCTCTGCAACAGGGATGAAGGATGTTGCCTCTTCTGAAAAATGTTGTAGGCGGATGTCGGATAAACAGAGAGGCTACTGACCAGGGGCCGCATTACAGAAAATTCCTAACTTAAGATTATCTTATCTGTCTAGTTCCTGTGGCAACGGCACTTTAGGATCATATTTAGAAAAAGGCTATTACAGAACAGCCGTTCCTAACTCTGTTGTCCTATCCTATCTCAAGTTAAGAAAAGTGTATTACAGAAGCATCCTAACTTCAAGAAATTCTTAAATACCTGTCCTAACTTTAGGATATCGCCACCGCTGTCCTGTCATTTTTACTGTAGTCAGCTAGTAGTCTATTAGACAGAATGGCTGGTATTTTGCTTTTGAGGCGACAATAACAACGTAACCGGAATTTGTTTATTGAAAGGCAGTTGGTAGACCAAAACGACGTTTTAAGGTTTGATAACAAAACTTTGATGAATCGCTACCGGTTACCCCGGGCCATGATTTTACAGTTAGCCGATAAACTGCGGCCAGATTTAGAGAGGCCGACTCGTCGACATGGGGCTCTCCCGGTTATACTGCAGTTAACAAATGCGCTACGTTTTCACGTCTCTTGCTGTCCCGTGTCAAGTCGTCACTTGTAGCAGGGTATTGTAGCAGCTAGCCAGAGATCACTGGACGTTACTTCACGAGACACAGTGTAGCTTTCGTTGCTAGGTAACAGACATTAAAGGCGATCATAGATGTTTCGATCGGTTATTTAGGAATCCTAACTCGAGATAAGAATCTTAAAGGAAGTTAGGATTTGCTTCTGTAATACCAAACTGAAAAGAATCCTATCTCACAGTCGTCCTATCTTAACTTTTGACTTAAGACGGGAAGTTTCTGTAATGCGGCCCCTGATGTTGAAAAAAACTTTTTTTCAGCGTAAGGCAGGCTAGACATTTGGGTCATGAGCAGCATTAACCTTTATAGCAGCCCTTTCCTAGCCAGGCATGACAGTGGGTAAGTGGCTAGTCTGCCTTTGCTCTAACTTTTATGGCATCGCCACTGTGGAACTACAGAGTTGCTGCAGCAACTGACGTTGAGTTGTCTCACACCAAGTTTACTGTTCGAAACAGTGTCTCTACTGTGGGGTGCTCATATGGGTATATGGGGTTTGTGGTGCTGAACTCACAAAGATCATGGCACGTGCAGCCTTGCGCAGCCTCATGTACTTGAGCCGGTACTTCTCGTTCTGGTTCTTGCGGGCATTCTTTTTGGTCTTGGGCCGCACCTCCGGGGCCCCTGCTGTGGGTGAGGGCATCGAGGGGCCCCCAGAACCAGCACCAGAGAAGGCCGCCTGCAGGGCCTGCTGACGCTCGTCATCCGTCTGTAAAGTAACACACACACACAGTTCAGCAACGTACAGTCGCTTACACATGTGCACACACATACTCTTGCACCAAACCACAGCTGAGGTCAAATACACACATAGTAAAGAACAAATGAGTCTGGCCTGGGCATGTAGACACAATAAAAGTACTGTATTACACTTCACACATTCAGATCCAGTGCTGCTGTCGCAAATGATGGGCTGTGCAACTTAATCATGAGTCAACATGGCAAAACAAAACAGAAGGGGTGAGGGGGAAAAAAACACCTGGATCATGGACTAGTCTACACTAGTCCTCTACCTTTTCCAGCACTAGGCACCCAAGCGGTGTTTGTCCCACAGTTACGCACTCTGTCTGATCAGCACTTACCAACAAGGCAAAGACTCCATTCCTGCTCTCTATCCTCTTGAACCGTCTGCTCCCTTTCTGAGTCTGGAACATAGTAGGAGACTGAGGCAAGTGGTCTAGGTCACTCTCGTCAACCCTCCCGATTTTCCCCAGGATTCTCTCTCATCATACAAATTTTCCTGCTGCCTTCCTGTTTCAGTATTTTTTTTTTTTTTTTTAAAGAACGGAATTGGTTGTATGTAAATGACGGGGACTCAAGTCAATGAGTGTTGTGATGTGGCTTGTTCCCTTCCACAAAAACATGTGAGTAAACTTATGTGAAGGTACCTGCCCACATGGGAAGAGGCCTTTTAGTTTTTTTTTTTTTAACCAAGAAACTTATCGATGTTAATCACGTTTTGCAATTTGTGTATGTGCCAAATCGTCACACAGATCATTACCATAAATGTGAACTAGATCATAACTACTTTTTTTTTGCTCTGGTTAACAAAGACACTTCACTGACAGCCTTGCCTCTCTCCCCATCTTAGAGGCTGCCTCTCCATAGGGAAACAATAAAGACTTCTACAGGGCAGTAGTAGCTTGGCGGTTAACGTAATGCAAGTTTCCAGGATCGAATCCACAAGGATCGAATCCACATCCATCAACTGCCAGTGGTTCCACTGAGGTACCCTGACTATGGTACCATCCCCACACACTGCCGCCCCCCCACCACCCCACTCCACTCGCTCACATGTGATGGGTTAAATGCGTGGGCAGCTGTGGCCTAGTGGTTAGGGAGTTGGTCTTGCAACTGGATCTGGAACTGGTTGCTGGTTCGAATTCCACCCTACCCATGGTTGAGATGCCCTTGAGCAAGGGGTCTAACCCCACACTGCTCCAGAGACGGTAACTCAAACCCTGTAAATATCTGTAAGTCGCTCTGCATAAGAGCGTCAGCTAAGTGTAATGTAATAATAAATGCAAAGGCTAACTTTCATTGTGTGAGCTGTGTGTTGTGTAATAATAATGACAAATGGGAATCGCTTTCAATTCCGCCATTAATTTAAAGGTGTACTTCCATCGTGTTTTCATTAATTTTGCGGTGTTCTCTAGTATTTATAATTGCCCTGTGCGCTGGTTTTAATGAAAAAAATGTTCTAGTGCTTCTGTTTCAGGCTGTTTTAGTTTGGTAGAGGGGGTGGGGCCGGGAGAACGGCACGATTTCACCAGAGGCACGCTCTCTGCAGCTTCCTTTGCCCCACAGTCAACTTGATAGCAGAGTAAGGTCAACTTGACAGCACTAAAACTGCACACAGAATGTCTAAGAGATACAGCCTTATGTGTTTGATCCTGAATCCGAAGAGGAAGGAGAGATGGCACAAGCACAGTCGCTTCCTGACCGTTTGTAATATTTGCATGACAAAACAGTGCAAGTACCCGGCTAAATGCAGTTCAGTCATTCAACTAGCCTGCTAATCTTATGCGAGTCAGTCAAACAGGCTAACATTATTTAAAGCCCATTCGGTCAATTTCTCTTATATGTATTTTCGCGTCTACGTCACGCCGAAGGCCCTTTTCGCATTGGGTCGTTTTTCCGCGTATTGTCTTCTTTTGACTGATATAGAAAACGGGGATAGAAAAACATTTTGATATGCAGCATGCATATGCAACTCGGGGTGACCTATCATATTTCAAAAGAGCAAGTACTAAACGGTTTCTCGTGGAAGTACACCTTTAAATTATTCGTGGCAGTGCTAGTAGGTGCTGGTGTGAATGTACAGTGAGACAATGGCCCAAGAGCACCAGCAGCAGTGGCTGCCAAAAACCACTCAGGAAAACTTTACAAATGTCATTTTTTTCCAGACTTACAACCCCAATTCTGATGGAGTTGGGATGTTGTGTTAAATGTAAATAAAAAAGAAATACTATAAGTTCTCAAATCATACAAGCAATATATGTGTTTCAGAATAGTTCAAGGACAACATATCAGTTATTAAAACTGGATTTTTTTGTTGTTGTATGGGATATTTATGGACATTTCAAATTTTAGGCCAGCAACATGTCTCAAAAAAGTTGGGATGGTGTAAACAATCTGGGGGGCATCGTCTAGCACCACACAATGCTACTTGGTGTGTGGAAAACACTGATTTCTATTCAACACAACATCCCAAATTCATCGGAATTGGGGTTCTATAAACAGTTCCAGAGAATAAATTGTTTTATGCCATGTGGCAGCCATCATCAGATTTTTTGGTCGATTTTAAAACTGTTTAGTGTTGTTACTGCAAGCCCTCATTGTCCTTTCTAGAAATACTTTCCAGAGTTCCATGTCCCTGAGTTCCAAATCCCACCTCTGGGATTTACATGGCGGCATAGCGGAATGTTCATACTTTCTTTGCAAGGAAAAATATCTATGCTGGGCAAGGTTGAAAACTCAGACATGTGGTCATGATTCAGAACAAAGGGTTCCATATTTACCACACCCCACCCTCTCACAAAAAAATAAAACTTTCTAAAAGTATATATTGAATATAAAAAAGGAAGATAGAGAAAGCAAACTGGAAAAAATAAAGATGTGGTCAACAGAAGGGTTTAAAGAAAACCATACAACAATCACAACTAAATATGCATGATAGGTCAAGCCTAATGTCATGAAAAAACAGCCAGAATTAGAAGACTGTTGTGTCGTTTACAAAGTCAAGCTTACCTCACGATACATTACTGCTTCCAGGCTGGACTTTGCACTGTTGGGGGGGAGAAATAAAATAAACTGGCTGACCAACTACTTCTTGGATAAAAAAAACATTGTTTGACAATCCAACGTGAAACTGTATGGTGAGACCTAAGTAATCATTCCAATCACTACATCTATTTCAACCATGCCTTGAACCATCACCCCAACCTTAATGCTCTTCTGACTGATCCTTTTCATTGTTTTGACAAATTCCGAATCGTATGTAGAAACGCACCATTTATGTAAACATGTAACCGATTGTAAACAGAAATGCATGTCGTTTTATTTAATTTTATATTTGATCAATTTAATAAAACGAGACAGTAGTTTACCATGTGTCAGACAACACTATCACACCAAAACAGACGAGTGCGCAAGGGTCATTCCGTGTCAAATCAAACAATGGCCGACAGTCACCCTCTCCAAAAAATCTGAAAAAAATCACAGCTGTTTGTACATCCAACCTATGTATAAATCTTAAATATTAAGTCTATCACTTATAGCTCCAAAACTACAGCCCTTTGAAATTTCAGGTCATTTTGGGAATTCTGGTGAACAAGCCTTTTGCTCAACTTCCGACATTGCTGGCTCTTTTAGTATTCCACACACATTAGTGTAACTATGTGAAAAGAAATGCATTTTCCTGTAGAATTCAAAAATCAAATCAGATCAGATGTACCTTGTGTAATTCTTCCTCTCCAAAGCTGTGAAAATGGCTATAGATTCAATATGTCAAATGGACACCACCACTTTTGAGGGCTTCTTATTCAGAAAGTATTGCACACAAATGTATCAGATTATTTCTCCCAGTCATATACAGATGATAATGTCATGCCTATGCATTAACCTTTGTTGATATTGTTTTCATATGGTCAGTGTATTTTCTTGAAGTTAGGCCTGATTTTCAAAAAGGCTGTTTTCATCTTGTCATTTCACCATGTGGACAGTTCACAGGATTTTTTAAACATTTTTCCACAATCATCCTGTAGGTGAGGATCATTTGTCCAAAACTTGGATTTGTTGCTGAGCCTCTTTATTGAGATATGATGTTTGAGAAAAAAATGTCAGTAATTCCATGGAGTTGGATTGATCAGCAGTACCTCTTTCCACCACATGTTGTGCTCTTTTAATACAATGGAAGTCAATGATAGGGTAGCATGTCATTTGCAGGAAAAGCTGCCAAACAAACTTTGTGTTACAACTAGATGTACCGCATAGCGGTACATGGTATGACCGCCGCAGTATAATGAAATGTGGGAACTGTTGGCATGATAAGTGTGTGGTAGAGCAGTGTTGTGAGGTGAGAATTTCTGTGAAAATGATTTTCTGAAAGTGGGCATGGATGTGGGTTTTGAATGAATGACATTGTGTGTGTTTGTATAGTGTGTAGGAGTGATTTGTGAAGGCAAGGAATAGGCAAAATCAGATTTTGTACAATTACAGCGCCCCCTATAGACCAAATTGTATGGCATGTGCTGTGGTTTTAGAGGTCTTTGTGCTGACCGTGCATGATGTATTTTGTGCAGTTCCCACTTTCTCGGTCCAAGATATTGGCAGTTCAAAATCCCAATTTTTGCATTTACCCACATCACTAGGTGGCGCTATGCTTCAAGTGAGTGCCTTTGGGCTGGGTTGATACGCCTCTGTCACACCAGCATACTAACACAAAATCGTTGTCTTGGGCAAAATTGTTGCAGAGTTATTTAACAAAAACTGCTTTTCAACACCTAGCTTCGGCGATAAACATCGCCCCCTATGACGAAATGTCGCAAAATTTAGTACACATGAAAAGAAAGCTGTTTAGAGATGGCATGTCAACTTTGACCAAATTAGAGCTATTAAAAGCCAAGATATGGACATTTGAAGAATTTTAAAGGGCATGTTGAAGGGTTCATAAGTAACAAATTAACACCACTTTCTTGTTGATAACACACATTTAAACTGCTATCCATTGTATTTGATTTTGATGGGTATCACAAAACAGAATATAATACGAAAAAGTGTTGCAATGCGCAGCCCCTCAAAACATCCCGTGACGTCACATTGGGGAGACGACCTGCAGATGACAGACTGAAAGCCATAGAGACAGACGAGAGCAAGAGACAAGCCAGCGTGTTTAGCAGCAGTAGATAGATAAATACGATCCATATACAATACATACAATCCATATATATATGTAGATAGATATATAGATAGCCTAGATAGACTGATACATATTTATATAGAGAGAGGGAGGGCGATAGGAGACCGCTAGATAGCATAGTATAGATAGCCAGATAGCTAAACGCACATTTTATAGGCAGGTGGGTTGGTAGGATTCATATAAAATGGTCAACTATTGAGTTTATTCTGGCTATAAAAACACAAATCTAACAGGGCACATGGTCCATGACTCTCGACCAGCGATCAAAACGCACTACCTTTCCTACATCACAAGCTTTCCACAGCAGTTTCCATGGGGCAGCACCGCCCACACAAAACGTGAAACACAGCAACACGAACGCTTATTCTCTCGTTGTCGGTAAGCGGTGATGATAGTGATGAGGAGTGTATGAAACATGTGCTATATAGATAAACTTGTCTTGCCTTACGAAATTAATCATACTGAAGAAACATTGTGAAGATATGAACAGCCTATTCGGCGGCGGCAAAGTTTGCAACATTTAGCTAAACTCTACTAGATGAAGATGTTGGAGCTAGTAGGCTGTCACTGCAAATTGAGATAACTTACGTGGATCTTCCAAATAGAGTAGACCGGCACTTATCTGGACTAACAACATAACCACTGTCACTAGATATAAAGACAACTTGTTACACACTCAGTAAAACATTTTATTGTATGCACTGCTGATCGTACATTAGGTCCAGCGTTCATTGCTGCGTTGCTAAATGATAGCAACTCACCAGGAGGCGTCACCAACTCTCCACTCATTCTCCGACCACGAACTGAATTGGCTTTGATGACCATCAGTTCTTGGCAATTGCTCATTTAGACACTCACGTCTAACAGGTTCAAAACTGTGTGGCTATTTATACTATTTATGGTTCTTGCAACCTCTTCCTCATCCCAGCTAGTGGCAGTTCTAGCAAAGATCGTATAGATTAGAACCAGTCTCTGCTGAGGCTACCTTCTCAAGTCCCCAATGTGACGTCATCACCAAATTCGTTAAAAAACAAAAAGGACAATAAATGGTCTTAAACAGATTTTGGAGATTTTTTTTTAAATGGTATACATATCTTGAGTGCTTTAAGTACCTACTAATCGACAGTTGTGGTTAACCTGCAAGTTGCCCTTTAAGCTACGTGCTATTTGTTCATTGACGTGTAACTTCGGAACGGTTTATCTCAAGATAAATCCTTTGATACATTTTTGTCAGCATTGTCTGTAGATATACCAAATTTGGTGAGATTCACATGAACAGCCTATGACGAGTTCGTTCAGATTTGTTTTCGCAATGTAAAAATTTCACGGAAACTGTTCTCGTTGGAAGTGGGCGTCGACCAGTGTTTTCAATGCGAGAGGGTCAATAGATTTCACGATAAAAAAAAAATTGTTGTAAACGTTAGCATTCTCTAGATAATAGGCAAAATGACATTTTGTACAATTACAGCGCCCCCTTCTGACCAAATTTTATGGCATGTGCTGTGGTGTTAGAGGTCTTTGTGGTGATCGTGCATGACGGACCTTCTCGGTCCAAGATATTGGCAACTCAAAATCCCAATTTTTGCATTTACCCATATCACTAGGTGGCGCTATGTTTCAAGTGAGTGTTTATGGGCTGGGTTGATACGTCTCTGTCGTTTATGTCGTTGGGTGAAACGTTCATTGAGTTATTCAGCAAAAACATTTGCCGGTCTCCCCCTCTTTGACGGACACTGGCACAGCGGGGGGGGGGGGGGGGGGGGGTGGCCCTTGGGGGCCAAAAACTTCTAGTCGCTGAAGAAGTTCTAGGGCTACATGCCTACAAAGATTCATGTCCCCCTGACTTCCAGTGTCCCGGAAACCGTTGACGGAAAATTGCTGGGGGAAAAAAAAAAAAAAAGGGAAAAAAGTCACAGCAACACTATAATGACATAATTAAACCAATTGCACTGTCAAGGTCATTTTTGAGCAGGGTTTTATTGTACAGCACACAAAAAGCAAGGCAAAACTGAAAAAATGGCATTATAATACAAACACAAAAGGACCATAACCAGGAATGCTATCAATTTAAAGATCATAAACAGTAACAATATGCTATTCAAACATCAAGAATATTTTTCAATGTTTAAATTTAAGATGTGCATAATATTGTGATCATGAGTGTGAATGTCTGTGTCTTGCGTTTCATTATTTAAAAAATATGAGATCTTAGTTGTCACATTCTTGATGTTTGCATAGCATATTGTTACTGTTTATGATCTTTAAATTTTTAAAGATTTTTTTGTTTATGGTCCTTTTGTGTTTGTATTATAATGCCATTTTTTCAGTTTTGCCTTGCTTTTTGTGTGCTGTACAACAAAACCTTGCTCAAAAACGACCTTGACAGTGTAATTGGTTTAATTGTAACACAAAGTATGTTTGGCAGCTTTTCCAGTAAATGACATGCTACCCTATCATTGACTTCCATTGTATTAAAAGCAGGGCTTTGAACCGGTTCAAGGAACGAAAACGAAAACCGGAAACTTTTACCATTTTGCTTGGAACAGAAACAAAACCAGAAACTTTATTTTTATTTTTTTTCCGGAACAGAAACGCCGGTTTACCGGTTTATTTCGTTCTTTTAAAATTCTATATAGTCTAGATCAAAGTCATTCATTCAAAGTCAAAGTTTTTCATTGCCATATAGTCTACAATAAATGTGAATGGCATTTTTGTTAACAATACCTGGCGGATATGGTAAGGTAGGCCTAATTGCAATATTTTGTTTATATAGACTAAGCCAAGTTAATCTAAGATAATTTTTGCAAAATGTTTGAATACAATAAATAGCACAATTCTTGAAGAAACAATTCTTGTCTGGTTCTATGAAGGTTGTATTATAAATTATCTATATATGCAAGTCACAATATAGCTATAAACTAGCAGTATATAGAATATATGCCTATTGTTGTTAAACAGCTGACAAGGAACGTAATTAACCGTTCCGGGAACAATATTATTTTGTTCTAACCGGTTCGGGAACGTCAGTTTTATGGTGGAACCCAAAACCAGAAACATTAAAATTCTGTTTCTGCTCGGAACGAACCAATTGGCAAAAAATTCTGGTTCAAAGCCCTGATTAAAAGAGCACAACATGTGGTGGAAAGAGGTACTGCTGATCAATCCAACTCCATGGAATTACTGACATTTTTTCTCAAACATCATATCTCAATAAATAGGCTCAGCAACAAATCCAAATTTTGGACAAATGATCCTCACCTACAGGATGATTGTGGAAAATGTTTTAAAAATTCCTGTGAACTGTCCACATGGTGAAATGACTAGATGAAAACAGCCTTTTTGAAAATCAAGCCTAACTTCAAGAAAATACACTGACCATATGAAAACAATATCAACAAAGGTTAATGCATAAGCATGACATTATAATCCATATATGACTGGGAAAAATAATCTGATAAATTCGTGTGCCATACTTTTTGAACAAGAAGCCCTCAAAAGTGGTGGTGTCATTTCACATATAGAATCTATAGCCATTTTCACAGCTTTGAAGAGGAAGAATTACACAAGGTACATCTGATCTGATTTGATTTTTGAATTCTACAGGAAAATGCATTTCTTTTCACATAGTTACACTAATGTGTGTGGAATACTAAAAGAGCCAGCAATGTCGGAAGTTGAGCAAAAGGCTTGTTCACCAGAATCCCCAAAATGGCCTGAAATTTCAAAGGGCTGTAGTTTTGGAGCTATTAGTGATACAGACTTAATATTTAAGATTTATACATAGGTTGGATGTACAAACAGCTGTGATTTTCAGATTTTTTGGAGAGGGTGACTGTCGGCCATCGTTCGATTTGACACGGAATGACCCACAAGCATCTTGTTCCCCTCATGAATAGCCTGTCATATCATGAATATAATAGTTTAGAAATAGTGTGCGATAGGTCTGATATATAACCATTCGCAACTGAGTTTTCATGCAGGATAGGACTACTTGTATTAGTTACAACAAGTTATTTTCATTAACACACAGAAGTAACCTGGGCATGATTTACTTTGACTGTACCAGTCCGCGGTCAATGATTCTCTGTTTTATCTCTTTGATGTGCATTGGACGTCCAGCTTCTTCAAGCACTATCTACAGATTACATGGACAGAAAAAGTCTTCCTTTAGCAATACATAACTTTGTATTTAAAAAAAAACGGATTAACACAAATACCAGCATAATACCATCATTATTTACATCAGTAATAGTTAATAATAACACTCACGTTTTTTTATGTGACATCCTTAAAACTACAATAAAACGTTAAAGACTGCAATTGCAAAACTGCTTACTAAAGACCTCAAGCTCTGAGCTCGACTTGATTCAGCTCCCGCTTAGAGTGCACCTGCGTGCAAGATAAGGCCTATGGATATTGTGCTCACAGAAAACACTTGTAGGTGGTGGTTGAAAGACTGAAAAGTATTTCCCAAAGCTAAGACTGGCATTTTGCAGTTGTCGAAACGTGCTGTGTTCAGTAGAGTACCTGTGCAGCATCCAGCCAGGTAAGATTGGGTTTGTCAGCAACATCGCTGGTTTGTTCCCTGAGAGGTAGTCACAGACAACAGCTCGTGAGTTTTAACCTCGAGAACATCGTGTGTTATCTATAGCATGTTCAAAAAGTCAAATGTTACTTACGTTTCGAGAGTGTCCGAAGTTTCTACAAGACCCGTCATGCTGTCTAGGGCAGGGAACAACGAATAACTGCTCTGACTGTCGGGTTCCATCTCTGATTCAAAATTCGACAGACTATTCAAGGGGTCCATATCTGTATAGAAGGCCCCTAACGTAACGTTTGCGGATCAATAGCACATGCAACAACCACACAACTTATATTTTTTAACCGCCACACAACTCATATGTATGTAATATCAAAACATTAGCATTGATTAGGCTACTCAGTTAACTAGCCAAGCTATAGTCTTCTCATTTTCACGTGAAGCATGCTAAAGTAATAGCGCAAACATTGAACTACCGTTATTTTGTGTTTTTATGACTACACATAGTTTACCAGGCTCGTAAAGAAATACTTAACATGAGCCAGACTAGCCAGAAGTCATCTGGCTTCACGCATCCATCTTTTCCCGGATATAACGTCACGAAAAACACGGTAAAGGGTATTTTCACTATGAAAATTGTTTTACTGCCACCTGTTGGAGTGGGGTGTCTTGTGATTCCACAAGCGCAAGTCCAGATAGGAGACTGTGAAATACACAGGTTGTGTGCAAAGGACTGAAACCAAAGACTTTGCTGAAACTGATTCTGAATCCTTATCAGTTTCAACAGCGGATACACAAAATATGCTACAGCTCACCAGGGCCCCACCCGGACCTCGGAAATATTTGAAAGCTAAACATTAAAATTGACGCTGAATATTCTGTTTGCTTTTTTCTAAAGTCAGCGGTGAAAATGTCTTCGTGACAAGCATTCCCAGCTAACACAAGACGTATCCGCAACGTCGCTTTAAAGTTGACAATTGGTCATGGCGACATTACCTAATGGCCACTTATACGCGAGGTCGCAGCAACGTTGCTGGTAGGATGTTGCCATAACGTAAACAAAACCCATCGCTGCAACGTTGCGATGTGGTCACCGTTTGACGTTGCCATTTGGTTGCCTCCGTGACGTTTTTGCCACGTCGCGGTATGGTAACCTGACAACGTTGCCATTTGATATCAGAAACCGCGTTGCCGTGACGTCCCCACTTGGTTGCAATGCGACGTGGCCATTTGGTACCGGAAATACAATGCCGCGACATATACAACATGAATACAGTTTAGTGTATGAAAAGTTTGTAAATCGTAACATGCACTTTGTCAGATCAGATGTCATATGAGTGCATGCTTTTCTCCTGCATCGACAGAAACAGACCCTGAATAATTGATGTTCCCTGGCCAAAAATACATTTATGCATAATCATATTGTTGAATATGCTACAGCTTCCAAAATACACCCTGAATGATGGGGTTTTCTTGGCCAAATTCTGAACAAAATACCACAGTTCCTTTCCTTGCATTGCTATGCATGCTATAGGGATGATGATCATATTGTTGAATTGTTCCAAAATATGAGTTTTAATCATTCCCATTGTGTTTCCACTGCCCTAGGGCCGGTGGCATGGGCTGTGCAATTAGATTGAAATGGTTTACAAATTGTGTGATATACAATTTTGTGTGTAGCAGTTGAAAACAACTGTGATTGAAAAAAAAAGGAAAACCAAATCAATATCAAATATCACCACATTCAGTTGTGTACATATTCTACATATTCTTCAATGAAAAATTCTTAAAGTTTCAGTGTGGTCTGAATGCAGCCCCCCATCACCGATGGGCCATTAAGTTCACACTTCCCCTCAGCAATTAGCGGGCTATCGCTCTCACACAAAATGCAAAAAAAGACATTTGTGTGTGTGTGTGTGTGTGTGTGTGTACATCTTCCAAAATATGATTTTAATCTCATATTTCCAATGGTGCTATTTGCCAAAACCATATTCACAATTTCAGTCTCCTGTTCTTGTGTGAATATAGCTCGTCGTCCCTTATTCTGTTGTCTTGTCTTTCTACTCTAGAAACCAGAGGCTGTGTAGTAAGACGCTGTACCCCGCCTACAGTGTAATGCAGGGGGGCTGTGCAATTTCATTGAGATGTTGTAGAAATTGTGTGATATTAAACAATTTTGTGTGAAAGCAGTAGAAAAAACTGTGATTGATTGAAAAAAAACAAAAACAAATCAATGTCAAACATCACCACATTCAGTTGTGTATATATTCTTCAGAAAATAAGAAACGTAACCAAAAATTCTTAAAGTTTCATTGTTCTGAATGCGGCCCCCATCACCAATGGGCCATTAAGCCAACACTTCCCCTCAGCAATTAGCAGGCTATCGCTCTCACACAAAATGCAAGCATCCTATGTCCTGCGAAATGAACCAGTATTCCAACAAGTCTAGACATATCTCAAAAGTAAGCATTTGTCTCATACCATACATGTGTTAACTCATTTCCCATAGTATACCCCATATGTGTGTATTATTTACAACTCTCATTTACAACTGACAACACCCTGTTGCTTTAATGGATTTTTATATTGCAATACAAGAGTGCACATAGAGTATGCAAGTCACTAAGAAATACTTGCAACTGTACAACATTTGCTTTTCTGAATAAGTCGGTTGCTGTTGTGAATGCAGTACCGTACAGCACAAAAGCAAAACCAGACAGTGTGTGTGTGTGTGTGTGTGTGTGTGTGTGTGTGCGTGCGTGTGTGTTTTGATGGAGATTTGGGTCGGTATGTTCTTGACTTAATCCACATTTTGTTATATGTTGTCTTGCCAAACATCAATCTTCTTTTGTGGCATACCTTGGACGGAGGCAGCATGTCACCATATGCAGGCCATCAGGCTAATCAACACAATGAAGAAGATTCCATGTATTACTTTGATAGTCCTACGTTTCAATAAAACCCTAAAATACAGCTTCCAAAATACACCCTGAATGATGGGTTTTTCTTTGCCAAATTTTGAACAAAATACCACATTTCCTTTCCTTGCATTGCTATGCATGCTATAGGGATGATGATCATATTGTTGAATCGTTCCAAAATATGAGTTTTAATCATTCCCATTGTGTTTCCACTGCTCTAGGGCCGGTGGCATGGGTGCTGTGCAGTCAGATTGAAATGGTTTAGAAATTGTGTGATATACAATTTTGTGTGTAGCAGTTGAAAACAACTGTGATTGAAAAAAAAGGAAAACCAAATCAATATCAAATATCACCACATTCAGTTGTGTACATATTCTACATATTCTTCAATGAAAAATTCTTAAAGTTTCAGTGTGGTCTGAATGCAGCCCCCCCATCACCGATGGGCCATTAAGTTCACACTTGTAAATTTAGTTCAAATGTGTAATTGTGTCTGCTGTGTGCGCGTATGAAAAAGAGCAACGGACAACGACTAAAGCGAACGTGAAAGCAGTTTGACGTTTTGTGCGAGTCATCATCGGAGACGTTGGGCGTGGGAACAATAGACCGCACTGAGAATGACGACTTTGAATCTGAGAATGAAAAACGTTTTTCTGAGAATGACGACTTTGAATCTGAGTATGACAGATATTTTTCTGAGAATGACGGATTCGAATCTGAGTATGACGGATATTTTTCTGAGAATTATGACTTTGAATCTGAGGATGACAAAGGTTTTCCTGATAATGACGACTTTTCATCTGAGGATGAGAAAGGTTTTTGTGAGACTGATGATTTTAACATGCTTCGATAATGAGTACGATTATTTTGCTCTGTAACGTATACAAGGTAATCAGCAAACGATTGTTTTTTTTTTTTTTTGCTTTTCTACCCGTTGCAATTAACTCTGCAAATGAGGCCAGTGTGTGGGAGTTTTTTTCTGTGACTTAGGTGTACTTGTGGCTCTCATCCAACGCACCTGGCATAAGGAGGTGTGCAAGAAATCTTTCTTAAAAATTGCTTTTCTACCCACAATAGCCTACTCTAAAAATAAATAAATAAATAAATAAATAAGTAAAGACACTTGTCCATGTGAGACTTGCAACCATGTATTAAATGTTAAAATATGACCACATTACAGATTTGTGACGTACGATGACGTATTCAGCACTACAGGTCCTCCAGACAGTAGGCTACACATCTCTGTATAATAATAAAACACATAATTGGAAACAATGAAGACGGCAAAGAAACACAATGGCCTTGTTTAAAAACAGAAACTATGTTGCTGAATAATGCTTTTACTCAAGAAAACACCTATTAGATTCTGATGAGCCAAGGGCAAATGCTGTTGCTGGCTGGTAATAGAAAGGGAAAGGGTAGCATAAAACCACATATAAACTGCTAGTATTTTCCTGTAGAGGAGGTGTGCCTCAATGCTTAATTTCATCTAGCTGCCATCACTGGGCGAGTGTGGGAACGGCATGTAGTTTGCGCTCCACCTCATTACAGTATTTCTCCGCCAGGCCTGCAGCCCTGTTAAGACAAGAAGTCAGGCTACAGTAAGACAGAAGGCCATTGTTCAGATATTTTACCAATGACACAGGAAACAATAACAGGAAACAGGAAGAAATAGCAAAACTCGTGTCAGTGTGTACATATACATGGACCTCACGCATAGATTTACATTTCTACTCTTATGTATGCAATCACACACACACACACACACACACACACACACACACACACACACACACACATACCCCAATTCTCAGAACCGTTTGAGGCACAGGATCATATACATGGACCTCACTCATAGATTTACATTTCTACTCTTATGTATGCCATCACACACACACACACACACACACTCACACACACCATACCATATTCATTGCATTATATGCCTTTTTGCACCACTTTTGCACCTTTTAGCATAGTTTATTTATAATTAACTAATTTATTGATCTGGGCTTACTGCAGTGTTCAGGCAAAATATTACTTACTATGATAATCTTACATATTACACTTAGAATAGGTAAGAACACAAATACCATATTGTCTTATTTTAATGTCCTGTCTTGTCTACGCATGGGATAGTAAGAAACGTAATTTCGATTCCTTGTACGTCTTAAACATGTGAAGAATTCACAATAGAACTAACACAACACTAACACAAGTCCTACATAAACCAACCTGAGTTCCTGCAGTTTCTTGTCCTTGATCTCATCGAGTCGCTGGCGACGCTCGCGTGCTTCCTCGTCCAGTCGCTGGCCCTCACGGAAACGCTCGCGGCGCTTTGTCACGGCGGCCATCTCGTGCTCCCGCACCTGCTGCCGCACGCCCTCCGCGTGCCTGAGCACCCGCTGCTTGTGCTTCTCCTCGCGCTCCTTCTCGCGCTCTATTGCCTCCAGCTGCACCCTGGGAAATCAGGAATCCAAATCCGATTTATTGGCCAAGTATACCAGCCTAGAAATCCAGCTGTACCCTTGCGGTGGCAATTTACATTTCCATCCTGGATACAGTCAAGCCACGACCCATTGAAGCTCAGTAGCTTTTCTCCTAAATCTGGACAGACCAATCAGATTGGCCTTGTCCTTGTAGAGAATCGCTGAGCGGGCTTAGTATACATTCATTCAACATGTAGCCAACATGTAGTGATTCAATAGACAGAAAGTGATATGTAGACTTAACTGTACAGCACTGAAAACAATAAGCAAATAACATACTATACACACAGGGCACCCATTCTACAAGTGAAAGTGAAAAGTGAGTGACTCCCATTTGTCATTGTGATTAGACGGACCATAGCACACAGTGCACACAATGAAGTTTAACATCTGCATTTAACCCACCACACACGTGAGCAGGGGGGAGCCATGAAAACGGTGCCCAGGGAGCAGTATGTGTAACCAGCCCCTCGTACTTTATTTCATTTTGTACAATATCATACGATACGTTTTGTATCGTATGTGGGGATGGTGCTATGGTCAGGGTACCTCACTGGCACTTCTGGCAGTTGGTGAATTCGAACCTGCGACCCTCCGGTCAGAGGTCCGTTACCTTAGCCACCAGGCCACCACTGCCCCAAAAGTACAAATCTATACATAATATAAAATTATGTGTGTAAAATCCAGTTGGAGGGTATGAGAGACTGTGCAGTTAACATTACTGACAGCACTTAGCCTGCTATTGTTTTTTTTTTTATTTGTAAAATCCTTTTGTTGTGGCGTCCATAATGGCAAATAAATTGTCATGGTACTTATATGACATGAAAGATTACATGAAATTTAGCATGTTTGTGTTCTGTCATTCTTCTTGTTGTACAGTAGCACATATTCAGAAATGAAGTGTCTAAAAATAGGTTTGGATGCACATCATGTGTTTTTTGTAACTAGATAAGGAGGGAGCAATGAGTTTTGTGTGTGTGTGTGTTAGTGGTGTGTTCAAAATATCGATATGGCAATATATCGTTCTGGGCCTCTTCACAATACACGTATCGTTACGTAGGGGTCAGTATCGATATTTCACATTTATTCATCATTCATTCATCATTCAGCATTCATATTTATTTATAGTCACTCCTTTTTACAGTTCTTTGTCCTACATTTACATTTACAGCTGAGAGAAGTGTTTTAAAACCAGATCATGTAGATCAACTGTTGTTGTTATTGCCACTGTTTATGAGTTCAAAGGCAGCATTACATTGTAACTGCACTGCAGTCTGGCATTTTTGCTATCCAGCATAATAAAAAAAACATTTGGGTATACATATGACTGGTTTCTTAAAAAATGTATGTAAAGTAATGTAAAATATTGGGATATGTATTGCCTTGAAGGTCATGTATTGGGATAAACATGTATCGCAATACGTATCGTGACCCCTGTATCGTGATGCGTATTGTATTGTGAGGTTGTTGGCAATACCCAGCCCTAGTGTGTGTGTGTGTGTGTGTGTGTGTGTGGGTGCGCTTGCTCGTACGCTTGTGCTTTTGCCCACCTCAGCACCCTCTCAAACTCAGCCCTCTCCCGGCCAGCCTCGATGGACAGGAGGTGCTCCTTGTGCGTGACCTGCTCCAGACGAGCCTCCCGCAGCCGCGCCTCCTCCTCCGTCTTCCTCCGCACCTGCTCCTTCTCCTTCCTCCGCCACTCGCGCTCCGCTGCCTCCTGGTTACGCCTGGCCCGGATCTCATCCTACCGGGGGGGGTGGGTGCAGTGGGGTGGGGAGGCAAAGACAGGTCAGCTCCCAAGCTCCAACATTTATAGGCCAAAACAATGTAGCCAGAGGTCAAAAGCCAAAATGTTTTTTAAAAGTTGTGGTTGTAGTACCACCGACGACCAGTGGAGGCTGGCTGCGGAAGTGAGCTAATTGCTCCATAGACCCTTGTCAAACAGTTCAATTTTGACAGCAGGAGGAGGGAAATAAATAAATAAATAATATGTTTAAACAATTTTGGTGTCTTCCTGTAGTTTTTAAGTCAAGGACAACTGTGTGGGAGTGAATTCTTCTTATTATTATTATTGTTATTATTATTGTTATTATTATTTTTATTATTATTATTATTATTATTTAGTTAAATGCACAGATAATTCACAATGTTAAATGGTCTGTGCCACTGGACCTCACTGCCCCCTCTATCACCCAATTTAAGATAATGGTACACTAGGCAACCGTAACAACATAATATGTACCTTGTGAATTACCCACAGCTCTTTGGTTGACACATTTCAACCAGAGATTTGACAGGGTGCATTACCTGCAGCGCTTTAGTTAAAGGAATGCTCCACAATTTTGGGAAGTAGGCTCACTTTCCAATAGATTAAAAAAGGTAAAAGTCAACTGTTTAGCTGTAAGTGAATTGAAAAATGAGCCCACATCCCAAAAATGTAGAGTGCTCCTTTAAACACACTTAAACTTTAAAGAAACCTTTTACATGGTGGATTGCCTGCCACACTTCAGAACCGCCTGCAGAGAAAGCTGCCAGGTAGCGGTTGAAGTAATAGAGTCTCACTTGTTCGGCTTTGTAGTCCCGGTTTTTCTCCTGTAGTGCTCGGAGTCTGGCCACCTCCTTCTCCTTCTCCCTCTTGATGCGTTGCTGCTCCGCCTCGTACTCAGCCTCACGTTGCTTGTAAAAGGTCAAAGAGGGACGCGGTTAAGGGGAGAGGTAGGTGCAACGACCGAAAACATAAAGTCAAGAGAATGCTTGCACAGCCTGGAGGGGTATACAGGGTTCCCACTCTTTTTCACTGACAAAATTTTAAAACTTTCCCATGACTTTTTCATGACCTAAAGTGAATGTTCCATTACTTCACGACACCTTAGGTGTGCAGAGTTTAGCATACTTTTAGGGCTAAATATGAAATGTTTAACATTCAAAATAGTCAATGCATTTTTTGTCGACTCTAAAAGCATAGTGATTACAGAACGCTGTAGCTGCGTTAGGGAGAAACTAAAATTCCATGACTTTTCCAAAACTTTAAGCGAACTTTAAGCAAAATTCCATAACTTTTCCAGGCGTGGAGAATTACATTTTCAATTTCAATTCAATTTCCGGGATTTCCATGACCCTGCATGGGAAGCCTGAGTATATTGTAGGTGCCGCTATATCACTGACCACAACTTAGGTAAAACATTTCTTTAAAGTGGTTTGTTCATTGCCGTAAGCTGTGTAGTGCTCTTCGTTTGTTTTGCATCAGCACAAACATAAAGTGATCTGACACTGTGCCTGCACCAAGCTTATAACATGGCCAGCAAGCCACTCTTAAGTCCAATTTACAGTCCAGGTGACTGTATTACATTACATTACACTACACTTACCTGACACTCTTATCCAGAGCGACTTACAGATATTCACAGGGTTTCAGTTACAGTCCCTGGAGCAGTGTGGGGTTATATGCCTTGCTCAAGGGCATCTCAACCATGGGTAGGGCGGGATTCCAACCAGCAACCTTCCGATTGCAAGACCAACTCCCTAACCACTAGGCCACAGCTGCCACTACATGTACGTGTGTGTGACTGTATGTGATGCTCTACAAAATATGACATAAAGGGGCAAGATTTCTGTCTGCCAAGGTGTCACAGATAGTTTCACAGAGCTTGTCATGTACAACAGAAAAAAAAATTAAACTATGTTGTCACATACTCTGACTGGGTAGCAACTGAAAGTTCTGCATTCTGGAGTGTTGCCTTAGTCATGGGCGACATGGGTCTTGTTTAGATGGGTTTGAAGGATTATTTGAATCTATAATCATTTTTTCGTTGCTGGTGCAGCCTCTAGCGCCCCAACATCTGTCATCAACTTTTGTGAAAGGTCAAGGGACACTTCATGTCGAGTGACCATAAATCGGCCCTCATGCAGTGATCGTAATCACTGCACACCGGTATTAGTCTCTTCGCTTGTTATTTTATTTGGGTAAACAATGTGTTTTATGATTTTTGTGTTTTATCAGGCTCACTCTCCTGTATGACCAATATGACTATAAGTTGGCCTTTGAAATGATTACATTACTCATGTTATGCACTCCCTGCTGATGCTGCTCAAAAAGAGAAAAAATAGTGCACACATCTGTAATTAAAAAGGTTCTTGACCAACCAGCGCACAGGGCAATTATTAATACTAGAGAACACCGCAAAATTAATGAAAACACGATGGAAGTACACCTTTAATAATATATCCTTTATTTAGGTTCCCATTGAGAGTGCAGAGTCACATTTCGATTATATACATAGACTGTGCAAGCCTGATGAAGAGAGGAATATGCTCTAAAACATCAGTGTGCTCTCTCCTAAATGAAAGAAAATAAGTTCTTAAAGGTGTACTTACATCGTGTTTTCATTAATTTTGTGGTGTTCTCTAGTATTAATAATTGCCCTGTGCGCTGGTTTTGATGAAAAAAATGTTCTAGTGCTTCTGTTTCAGGCTGTTTTAGTTTGGTGGAGGGGGTGTGGCCGGGAGAACGACACGATTTCACCAGAGGCGTGACACGCTCCCTGCAGCTTCCTTTGCCCCACAGTCAACTTGATAGCAGAGTAAGGTAAAGGGGAAAAGTCAACTTGACAGCGCTAAAACTGCACACAGAATGTCTTCGGAGATACAGCCTTACGTGTTTGATCCTGAATCCAAAGAGGAAGGAGAGATGGCACAAGCGCAGTCGCTTCCTGACAGTTTGTCAATGAACGTTTCAGAATGGTAATATTTACATGACAAAACAGTGCAAGTGCCCAGCTAAATGTAGTCAGTTTCTCTTATATGCATTTGCACACGTCTACGTCACGCTGCAGGCCCTTTTCGTATTGGGTCGTTTTTCCCGCCTATTGTCTTCTTTTGACTGATATAGAAAATGGGGGTAGAAAAACATTTTGATATGCAGCATGCATATGCAACTCGGGCTGACCTATTATATTTCAAAAGAGCAAGTACTAAACGGTTTCTCGTGGAAGTACACCTTTAAAGGAGCTAAAGTGTGTGGACTTCTGTTTCTGCTTTGTGGATACTGCTGGTGTTGCTCCAGGCATCTCTGGCCTAATGGTTACAGGGTTGGTCTCAGGATCAGAGGACGCAGGTTCAATTAAAAGTTGAAGTAGGAAAAAATATGAGTGGGGGCAGTAAATAACCAGTGTTCTCCTGCAACCTCATCCATTGCTGAAGTGCCCTTGGGTGAGGCATCTAACCCCACGTTGCTACAGTAAAGAAAGAATTTCATTGTGCAGGGGAAACGTTTTTTTTACGTACATATGACAATAAACTTTAACATGAACTCCAGGGGGATTGTCCCTGTACTGTACCTAATTAGCTGTAGGTTGCTCTGAAAAAGAGTGTCAGCTAAATGTAATGCTCACCATCTTCTGGCGGGTGTACTCCATGGCCCTCAGGTCAGCAAGCCTCTCCTCCTCCCTCTTGCGCTCCTTGGCCAGCAGGCTTTCCTCATTGATGCGCTTGATCTCCAGCTGAAGCCGGTGCTGGTCTTCTCTCTTCCTCTCAAGGGCCTACCAGGGTGGGTTTGTAAGTATGATAACATTATTTCATCAGTAAGCATTCTCTCATCGATGCCACATGGCAATTATTTCAATGCTTATAACTGGAGACAAGTAGATGTGGAGAAAGAATGTTGGGGAGTGCGTGGATTGGAAGTGGGCCGGGATTCCTTCTCGCCTATCTATGTGAGTTAGCCAAAAGCACAACCAGAGTGTGTATGTGTGTGTGTGACAGTGTGTCTGGAATGACCTAGTTAACGCACATCTATCCCCCTGTGTTTCGTCCACCACTGCTTCATCATAATTTCACATGGTATCACCCGCATACTTCTGCACTGACTCTTAAGTCCCTGAGTTCTTCAATCCCTGCTGCCAGGGCCTATACTGGACTCTGTGCAATGTAGAGTAGAGTAGAGAGTAGCGTAACTTTATTGATCCCGAAGGAAATTAAGGAAAAATGTGACTCTATTGTGCAATTACATTTGACTCTGTGCTATCTGACTGTGTCACATACTCCACTTTTGCTGCTAGCATATCCTGCACCTTATTTATTTTTCATATTGTTTTATAGTCCTGCTTGTATATATTGCTGTAAATTGAACCTATATTTTAAACTCTACCCAGCCATTTCTATTTCAATTCTATTCTTATATACTGTGTCTTCTATGCACCTGTTGTTGGCGGCTCCAAATGACCTCTCACTGAACTTCATATAGTGACAATAAAGACTCCTACTCTACTCTACCCAGAGTGGAGAGTTTGTGTGTGTGTGTGTGTGTGTGTGTGTGTGTGTGTGTGTGTGTGTGTGTGTGTGTGTGTGTGTGTATGTGTGTGTGTGTGTGTGTGTTTTAAGCCATGAGAAAAACCTCAAGCTCCTCTATCTGCATCCTCTCCAGGTTCTCCAGCATCTGTTGCCCCTCCTGCTCACGCAGCTCATCCTGCAGCAAACGATCCTCTGTGCGCTCCTCAATTTGCTGCAGAATACACATCTTACCCCTAATGCCAGAGAGAGAGACAAAGGCAGAACATATCTGCATTAGTGTACACGAAAAGATCTGGCATAAGCATATCTGGTCTCATGTGGTTATATACAGTAATGTGCAAAAGTTTTAGGCAGGTGTGAAAAAAATGATGTCAACTAAAGATACCTTCAAAAATGGAAGTGTCAATCAATTGACAAAATGCAGAGACTGAACAAAAGGGAGACCTAAGTGAAATCAATACCTGGTGTGACCACCCTTTGCCTTCAAAAGAGCATCAATTCTTCTAGGTCTATTGCATAGAGTTTTTGAAGGAACTTGGCTGGTAGCTTGCGCCAAACATCTTGAAGAACTAACCACAGATGGTCTGTGGATGTAGGCTTCCTGGCATATACAACCAATTTGGTGTAATTGGTTGATTATACACCTGACTATAATCCTGCAACATCCCTGACTTTGTGTGTACCCCTTTGTGTAAATTGATGCTGGTTTGAAGGCACCTGCCTAAATCTTTGCACAGTACTGTATCTTTTTAGCCATCCACATGTTTAATGTTAAAACACCCATAAGGCTGAAAGGACTTGATGAGCATAAGTTGTTTTTTGACAAGTTTTAGGCACACAAAGGTACACACAAAGTCAGGGATTTTGCAGGATTATAGTCAGGTGTATGATCAACCAATTACACCAAATATTGATTTGATTTAGGTTTCTCTTTTTTTCAGTCGCTACATTTTGTTAATTGATGAACATAAATAATGAACACCTCCATTTTTGAAGGCATTTATAGTTGACAGCATTTTTTCACACTTGCCTAAAACTTTTGCACATTACTGTATGTATCAAAGTTGATTCTTGTGTGTGTCTGTGTGTGTGTGTCTGTGTGTGTGGGTCTTCTCACTGGATTCTCTGCTGTTTGCGCAGCTGATCTATCTTGTCCTGGGTCTCCAGCGCTCGGACACGTTCCACCTCCATCATGGCGTCCAGCCTCCGCTCCTCCTCCTGGAGCTCAGACAGGATCTGCTGCTTCTCCTGGATCTGCGTGTCACGAACCGCATGACACTGTGCCCCCAGGATCAGCTACACAGTGCAGACAGACACACACACACAAGAATCAACTTTGATACATAGTAATGTGCAAAAGTTTTAGGCAAGTGTGAAAAAATGCTGTTAACTATAAATGCCTTCAAAAATGGAAGTGTTCATTATTTATGTTCATCAATTAACAAAATGTCAGAGGCTACAGAAGGATAATTCAATGTTCTGAACTTTTAACCCCGTTTCTAAAATATATCTTTCCTTAAAGGAAGACTACTCCACAAATATTACAGAGCTGGAAGGAAAACTGATTCCTGTTTACTGTTTCCTGCCAGAGGAAGCCGCCACTGTTTGACTTAAAGGGATACTCGGGTATAAAATTAACTCTGAGTCTGTTAAAACATTATAACGAGTTTGTATGTTTGCCAGTTTTCATTTTACACTTAATTGGGCCACATCCGACAGGACACAGCAGACAAAAGCACACTAAGGGAACACAATAATAGTCATCACATGTGGTATGTCAGCACAATTCTATATCCCAATAAATGAAGCTAGTGATGAAACCCTCCAGAAACATGAACCACCTCCCACTGGATCTCTGTCATTGGGAACTCTGGCATGACATTTGATCCATTTTTGACTGTTGGTTCAAGATAGTGATGTAACATTTATATTAAGCAAATGAATTTTTGACCACTTTGTCAAGACCGGAAAAGGTTGTAATCATATGTTATTGAGGTCCTAACTGCACGCACCATCAGTCAGTGATACAGATCCTGTGTGGGACTGTGTGTTTATGTGTGTGTCTGTGTGCGTATGCTTATGCAACGCATGTGTGTGTGTGTGTTTGTGTGTGTGTGTATATATAAGTGTGTGTGTGTCGTGCCACTCATCTCACCATTGTTCCTCAACACACCTCTGCATTTCCCCACAAGTTCCGTGTGTTACTCCCACCACCCACATCCACCCCCCACCTCCTGCAAGGCCCCCAGACCATACGGTCATCCGGCTATTAGTGTTTTCCGGAGGCATTCCGGTGCAGTTGGCAGAATGCCTGTCTGCGTATTTACAACTGGGTGTGAAGTGAGGGCCAGGACTCAGGCACAACTTTAAGGCTGTAAGCTGTGTGTGCGTGCGTGGGTGCGTGTGTGTGTGTGTGTGTGTGTGTGCGTGTGTGTGTGTGTGTATGGGCTGCACCTCATTGAGCTTCTTGACCTCATCCTCCTGCTCCATCCTCATGGCGTTGGCTCTCTCCAGCAGATACTGGGCACGGTCACGGGCCTCAGCTTCCAGGTCGCTCAGTGTCTGGTTCTTCTGCCGCGACAGGTCTGCCTGCCGCATTCGGGCTTTTCTCTCCTCGGCTGCATCCTTTAAGGATAAACACAGACAGAGCACTTAAGCGAATTACACTTTTTAATATGCCCAAATGAGCGGCTTACAGCTTTGCCACAAATGTTAGGTTACATGTGTTGACCCAGTTGAATCAATACTCAAAACGATAACAACAAATCTGGGTGTTGAAATGTTGTTATCTGATGATTAAATTCTTATATTTGACAACTGTAGCCTAATTATATATTTAAGCAGAGTATAACAAACCAAATTACACTGTAACTAGTACCCGCTGACCTAAATAATGGAAAAACGAACTGCAGAGCAACAAACCCAGTCTAACTAAAGCATGTATCTTCTATATTGTGGATGTGTTGAGCTCAACCATCCCAGAGCCTGTGGGTAAGACAGCTTCGTAGAGTATTATCCTCACCACCACTGCCTCCTTCTCTTTGCGTTGGGTTTCCAGGATAGCCTCTTTGACTTCCTTGGTGGCCACACGTGACTTGCCTGTGATACGTTCCATTTCAGATGGGCAGAGAATTATTGACAGGCCGGAGGGGTCTTTGGTAGGGATTCTAAAAAAAGATAGTTTTTTTTTCTTAATGAAGTCAAAAACGTCAGCCACCAATTGCTCCCTGTTCCTTTTGAACTTGTTTGGATGTAGGCTACCAGACACTAACTTACACCCAGTGTTAGCCTACAAAACAAAGGCAGAGATGGGATCAATCAGTGGAAATGTGCTGCTTTAATTAAAAGAGGGGGAAATCATAGGCCTACATGTGTGACAATGTGAAAAAGGCAAACGGAAAGGAGACACTTGCTTTAGGTCGCGGATGAGGTCCTTTGTGATTATTCGAACAGTTTCTGGGTTGGGTGCTTTTTCTGATGGTGCACTCTGAGCCCTGGCATTTGTAGTGTCGTCGAAGCTCTTCAAGGAGTAATGTTCAAAAAGAGAATCAAATGCACATTCAAAAGCTTAACAACTTATGCTACGTTGTTACTTTTCTAGTGAATCTTTTGTTGGTCTGCTGGCTGTTAGCTTATTTTACTTTAATTTTGCAGATCTACAGTCATAAGCACATTATATTTAGTAAATCAACTTTACTGAGTGTTGGTTACAAAACTGCCGTGCTAAAAAATTATACTGTAGAAACCCTGTCATGTTAGACCTTAATTTTGGAAATGCCGAAGAGCGTCTCGTCAACATGGGACTTCAAAGCACGGGTGCGATAGCGGCGAGAATGCGAGCTGCTCCCAGACAGCCGCGCCGAAGATGACACCAAACTTCGGGACTGTGGATAAATCAGCACAGTTAATGATGCAGCGTGCACACTTTAGCCTATGTACCCGTCGTACCGGTGTAAGCTGTTGTTAAGCAACGTACCAAGCCATATAGCCACTTACCATGCCTGATGAAAAACTAAATGGAAAACCGTGAGAAATGAATCGTTAACCAAACCTTTCGCCTCATCGAATTATTTTGATGTTTAGGGTCATTGCGCATCAACAAGCTTGCCGTAACTGTAAAGTAAGTAATGGTAATTGGACTTAAGCCCAAGGTACGAGATTTTATCACTTACAAACCCTGCTACCTTACGAGTACACAGTTGTTTTGTTATTGCGTTACCATGCCTACAATCCCCATAGAAACGAGAATCATCCACACCCTTTAGTTGCTGTTGCTACCCCAGTTTAATTTCAACCACTGAACGTGTTTCCAGCAACGATTTTCGATTTTCGGACAGATCAACATAACAGGTAACAGTGAGGTACAATAAGCTATTGGGAAAAAGCCCAGGGGGATGGGAGCAAATCGGCCCAAACGAGACTGTCAGCGGGCCTGTTAACAGGTGTGAGACGATTGAGTCCTATAGTCATCATCACCCAAAGGCTGTTGTAATGCCATTTACAAGGCCAGTGGGCGTGCAGAGGAACATATAGTATTTCATGAACAGTGAGGTATTTCATGAAGCCTCTGACCATGACTGACACTGTTGAAAACCATAAATCAGTGGGAAGTTGGCACTACTTTTGTTAGTGTTGGGAGTTAGTCTGTCAGCATGTATTGTCATGTCAAAATCTTTGGGTGTATGCGTGTGTTTATGTTCACATTTGGGAACCTAATTCTGAACGTGAAAGTCTCATTTTTACACCCGCGCATAGCGATGTGGGCGTATTGTAATGGCGGGCATCTGTCCGTCCGTCACAGCGAAAACTAGAGCAGTTTCTGATCCGATTTGGATCAAAATTGGTAGGTAGGTTGGGACGGGGATTAGGACTTGCGCTATCGATTTTTTTTAATTGGTCCAAGGCCATGGTCCCAGGCCAAGGTCAAAGTTTTGCCCCCATGTTAAGTGCATGGGAATACTTTGACAGCTCATATCATTAAAGCGCTTAGAGATACAGTAATGGTTTACATTTAACAGTTATGTAAAGTCATATATGACATATACTTTCTAAATATCATGTTAAATTTGAGATTCAGTGACCTTGAAAGGTCAAACTCAAGGTCAAGGATACAAGGAGTTTTATTTGTTACATGCATAGACATACTGGGTAGTAGGACATGCAGTGAAACTGTTGATTGTGGGTCTAGACTGTGCATGGGGAGTGGGCAGTAAAGTGCGTAGAATGCATTTGGGAGGGACTACCATAAGAAGGGCAGAGGTAGAAAAAAGGTGAAGGGGGGTGGGATAAAGTGCAGTTATGGTTGGGAGGAAGGACTAGCAGTGGTGGCAGATGACGGGCTGTGTGGGGGGTGGCACTGCGTGTGCAGCTGACAGCGCTGAAGTGGGGTTGGACAAACTTGTGTGGAGAGGCCTGGGGAGCAAAGATATGTGCTGCGTGCGTGTGGGAGCCGTGAAGGCTGTGACTTCTGTGCTAGTTGTGATTGTGATCACATGGCACAGCACAGTATACAGTGCACACAACAAAATTCACCTCTGCATTTAACCCATCACACACACGTGAGCAAGGGGCAGACAAATGGTGGGGCTACTGGCGACCTGTGATTTGAACCTGCAATCACAGGTCTGATACCTTAACAGCTAGGCCACCACTTCTGCTAATAACAATAATAGTAATTCTAAATAAGTTGACCACTTTTGGGAATTACAGTCTGCTAGTATCATAGTTTGAATTACAGGGGGTACTGGGGCGTACAGTGACCCCAAAGAGACAAACATAGCAGAGCTGAGGGGTACCAACCTATTAATGTAGAGTAGTTCATGTTAAACGTAAAGGGTTGTACCCACTGTAAAAGGTACGACCCCCCAATTATGGAGAAGTAATTCACACTGTGGCCAGCATGTATTGTTATGTTTTATCTGTCTATGTGAGTCGTTGAAAAGCACCTAGGCAGTTTGAGTGTGTGTGAGTGTGTGTGAATGTGTGTGTGTGCGTGTGTGTTGGATAGGATTGGGGTGGAATATTTACTGTCTCTCTACTATGGATTAGTTTGTCTAGAGGACAATAGGTCAGAGGTCCACAAGTATCCTGAGCTTGTGAGCCGCCCACGATGGTCCTCTTAAAATAGCAAGTGACTACCTCAGTCTTCCTATCCTATTTTTAGTGTTGTCTTTTTTAATGTTCGCTTAAATTGCACTTTATTTCTTGGCCGTTGTTAATTAAAAGCAAATAATCATACATAGTAGTGTTATTTTAAAGTGACTTTTCAATTGTTATGTCCCCAATCCTTGGTGCGCGCCTATAGTCTTACTCACACTCGGCTCCCCCTGCTGGTGGTGCTGGGTTTTGCTTATGTGTCTCCTTCAGCAGTTGTACCTGGTTCACCTCACCTGTGCTTAATTACCTATTAAGCCTATTATTCAATCCCGTGCTGGCCATAAAGGGAGCCCTGAGGTTGCAGTTCGGCAGGGTGTTGTCTTGTGAATGGTCTACTCCTACAACTAGTCGTCCCTGGTTTCCTGAAGATTTTTGACTTGGATATTTTTGTTACCTGTTTGAGTCTGTTGCCGAAGGGCTCTACTTTTCCTCCTTTTGACTTTTTTTCCCCTTTTGTGTTACAATAAAACAAAACCCCTTGTTTTAAATGAGCCATATTCTGTCCGACTCCCTTATATTGCGCTCAGCAGTGGTTGATCATAATATCAATGCATATTGAATACACACAAAGAAAATGATTAAAGGCTAGATTTAGGTGGAACAAAGTCTTGACACACCGTCTGGAGAAATTCCAGCTATGCCCCTCAAATATGAATGGTCAACTGACAGATATCCAGATCAAGTTCCTGCTATTTCCTGAAATATAAATGTAGACTTAGGCTATCAATAGCTAAAACAAATGACACAAGATTCAACATTCATGCCCACACATTTATATTTAATGGATACAAAAATAAGGTCCATCATCGTACATTTTATTCTGTAATATGGGACCAAAAAAGTGCATGAGACATTTTTATCTACATTCAGTTCAAACTATTTGAATAGGGGCCACCTTAATGCCAAAAAAAAAACATACATTACATTTAGGCTTAAACGTGTCAGAAACATGCACAACTTTCACTATGTCAGTAGACATTTATTTTCTGTTTCTATTTAAAAAAAAAACACAGACTATTCAAAATTGTTGTTGAAAGGAGTGGTACAATATTCTTGTCAGTTATGGTAGATTTTTAACACAAGGTCTACCATATAGTAGCCTCATTTCTGACTTCCAGAAGCATTGCAAACAGTGTAGATTGGATGTTAGCATGAGCATACTCACTTCTACACATAAATAAGTTGAAAAAAATGTCTCATATGTAAATTAAGAAGTTAATTTGTTTAAGAATATATATTATATATTTATGGTTTTATTTTCAAGAAACTAAGCTTAATAGGGGGTATTTGTTTAGCCTTTAAACTGGTTTTAGCTTCAGATGTGCTGTGTTATAAGGTTGGTGTGATATCGTAGCTATATTGGTATAGCTATTGTTTACATTTAAATGTGTTCTCATTAGGTTTGAACATGTTTTGGGTATGTTAGCTTATTGTCCACTAGGTGGCATGTGTGAAATCCTTGACTCCTGTCTTGATTAGTTACCAGCTGGGCCTACCTTAAAAGGAAGACGCTAGTTAATATACGGAGGTCACGCACGTAGTATGTCTGTTACCTGTGTAATGGTGATGTATGTAATGACTGGGCAAGTAAACTGAGCAACGGAATACTTTTTGTGGACATTCCTTTATTGGGTTACAACATCTTTTGGCGACGAGGATGAACTTTCCTGGATTTTCGTTTTGGATTTAACGCGGATGCTCCGAGTGGACTTTATTGAAGATTGGATGCACGGTTCCTGTCGGTGGGGGGAGAGAAAGAGAAGGCATTAATATTGAACTAAGTAAGTGACCGAAATGGCTACTACAATTGGCACGCTTGCAGCATTTGATGCTAAAACCCAAACGTGGGAGGAGTATTGTGAAATATTGGAACAGTTTTTTGCGGCCAATGAAATAACTAATGGAGATAGGCAACGCGCTGTGCTCATAAGCGTAGTGGGGCCATCTACCTATAGTTTGATGAGAAGCCTTCTAAGCCCATTGAAACCGAAGGACAAAACTTATGAGGAACTAGTGCAATTGTTAAAAGACCACTATCATCCGAAGCCCAGTGAAATTGTGCAGCGTTACAAGTTTGATTCCCGCACACGGAAACCTGAAGAGTCGGTGTTGGAATATGTAGCAGAGCTGCGTCGATTGGCACAAGATTGCAACTATGGCGATAAATTACAACAGATGCTGAGAGATAGGCTTGTATGTGGGATAAGTGATGAACGTATTCAGAGACGTCTCCTGTCCGAAAAGGAATTAACCTTCGATAGGGCACTGTCTATTGCTGTAGCTGTAGAGACTGCAAACAAAAATGCGCACGATCTGAACATTACAGGCACGTCGGTGAAATTCATGAAGACGAAGAAGGGCTCGCAGGGGGCTGGGGGAGTCAAAGGAGCGACGGCGGAGTGTTATCGGTGCAAAGGAACTGGGCATTCAGCTGCAGTGTGTAAATTCAAACTGTTAAAGTGTCATGTGTGTGGCAAAATTGGACATATTGCAAAAGCCTGCCGTAATAAAGATGCCGGGAATCCCGGGAGCGGATACAGAAATGGAAAGAAAAGACCAAAGCAAGGCACCTACCACCGCTCGCACCAAGTGGATGTTAGACAGCACGAAAGTGACAGCTCCTCTGAGGATGCATTATCTTTTCATTTCATGACTTACAAATTAGGACAGATGAGCGATGTGCATTTAAGAAGAGTAGAGCCCTATGTGTTGCAGTTACAAGTGAACAAAAAAGATGTTCAATTTGAAATAGACACTGGCTGCAGTCTGACTGTTATGAATGAACACACATTCAAAAAGTTATGGGCAGACACTAACTTTCCAGTCGTAAAGCCAGCCCAGCTTCGCTTAGAAACCTACACAGGCGACTCTGTTAAAGTTTTAGGTGTCGCATCAGTCAAAGTTAAATACAAGCAGCAGCATCATAAATTGCCCCTAGTGGTGGTCGGAGGAAACGGCCCTAGTCTTCTAGGTCGGGGCTGGATGGAGAAAATTCACCTGGACTGGAATGAAATTAAGGCACACCCCACAGCCTGCAAAGTCCTGAATGTACAACCAGAGAAAATGACACTACAGAAAGTGTTAGGTAAACATGAGAATGTCTTCAAAGATGAATTGGGCACTCTAAAAGGCACCCAGGCCACTCTACATGTTAGGGCCAACGCAGTCCCTCGTTTTTTCCGTCCTAGATCTGTCCCGTATGCCATGCGCACCAAAGTTGATGAAGAAATAAACAGGCTGTTGAAAGAAGGCATCATTGAACCGGTGAAGTGGTCGGAATGGGCAGCTCCAGTTGTCCCAATTCTGAAACCGGATGGCCATATTAGGTTATGAGGCGACTACAAGCTAACCGTAAATACCGCTTCATCTTTGGAACAGTATCCAATACCTCGAGTAGAAGACCTCTTCACAGCATTGTCCGGAGGGAAGCAGTTCTCTAAATTGGACATGAGTCACGCATATTTGCAAATTCTCATGGATGACACATCTAAGAAGTATCTCACTGTAAATACCCACAGAGGACTGTTTACTTATAACAGATTGCCCTTTGGTGTTGCATCTGCCCCAGCTTTGTTCCAGAGAACTATTGAGGGCTTGTTAAGGGGAATCCCCCATGTTGCGTGTTACCTGGATGACATTTTAGTAAGTGGGGTGGACGAGGCTGATCATTTGAAAAATCTCCACACGGTGCTTACCAGACTGGAGGATGCTGGTCTGCGGCTGAAGCGCAGCAAGTGCACATTCCTACAAGAGGAAGTGGAGTACCTTGGACACAGGGTGGATGTGCAGGGACTTCATCCTGTGGAGAAAAAGGTAAAAGCAATCATGGAGGCACCCGCCCCCACAAATGTTACTGAACTGAAATCCTATTTAGGATTATTGAATTACTATGGAAAATTTTTGCCAAATTTAGCAACCTTGTTGGCACCACTGCATGAACTCTTAAGGCAAGATGTTGCCTGGAAATGGAAGCAAAGGCAGGTAGAGGCGTTTCAGAAGTCCAAGGATCTCTTGAGTTCAGCACAAGTACTAGTTCATTACTCAGCTGATCTAGAGTTAATTCTCTCGTGTGATGCTTCGCCATATGGCGTGGGCGCCGTTTTGTCACACAGAATGAAGGATGGCAGTGAACGTCCTTTGGGGTTCATGTCTAGAACACTGTCTCCTGCTGAGAAAAGGTACTCACAGCTAGATAAAGAAGGGTTAGCCATCATTTTTGGCATTCAGAAATTTCATAAATATCTGTATGGGCGTACATTTACTATCTATACAGATCACAAACCCCTGATATCCTTGTTCAACGAGAAAAAGCCCATACCACAGATGGGATCTCCACGAGTTCAGCGTTGGGCAGTGCTCTTGAGTGCCTATGAATACAATCTGGTTTACAAACCAGGGAAACATCATGCCAATGCAGACGCACTCAGTAGATTGCCGGTTGCTGCACCAGTGCGTGAAGAAGACAAAGAGCATGTCTTGATGATGGATCTATTGGATGATGCATTGTTAGATTCCAGGCAGATGAAGCGCTGGACGGCTAAGGACGTAGTGCTGTCTCAAGTGCATGAGCATGTCCTGAGGGGTTGGCCTGCCAAAGTAGATGCTTACCTGAAGCCATATCATCAAAGGCGCACAGAACTCAGTGTTAAGGATGGATGTGTAATGTGGGGAGCACGACTGATTATACCCTCAAAAGGCAGAGTGCAGTTACTCAAGTTGCTCCATCAAACACACTCTGGCATGTCACGGATGAAGGGCTTGGCGAGGTCCTATGTGTGGTGGCCAGGCATGGACCAAGAGGTGGAGAGGGAAGTACAGTCGTGTGAGGAGTGTCAGAAACATAAAAAGTCACCACCCACAGCACCGTTACATCCTTGGGAATGGCCAGATTCACCATGGTCAAGAATTCACGTGGATTACGCTGGTCCATTTCAGGGTGAGATGTTCTTGCTGATAGTTGATGCTCACAGTAAATGGCTAGACATCTATCCAGTAAAAACAGCCACATCCCAGGCTACTATTGAGAGACTGAGACAAAGCTTTAGTGTTTTTGGACTTCCTAAAATGCTTGTGTCTGACAATGGTACATGTTTTACTAGCACAGAATTTGAGTCCTTCATGCACCACAATGGCATTCAACATGTGAGGTCAGCACCCTTCCACCCTTCTTCTAACGGACTAGCAGAGAGGGCAGTCCAGACCTTCAAGGAGGGGATGAGGAAGATTAAAGGTGACACTACGCAGACCAGGTTGTCTAGGTTTTTATTCAGTTATCGCATTACACCTCATGCAACAACTGGCCTGTCTCCAGCAGAGTTGATGATGTCAAGGAAACTCAGATCTGTGTTTGATGTGATGTTGCCAGATATAAAAACAAAGGTGCAGAGCAAACAATTGAAACAGAAACAAGCTCATGACACAAACAAGCGATTGAGAAGCTTTGAACTAGGTGATAAAGTTTACATCAGGAATTACTCCTACGGTCCTAAATGGATCCCGGCAGTCATTCAGGATAGCTCAGGTCCTTTGTCCTATACTGTGGTCACCGGAGGTGGTCAAACCATGAAGAGACATGTGGATCAAGTACGAGCTAGACTGTCTGAGACGGTGCCCAAGCAGGATGTAAAGAGGGAGATAGAACTGGCAGTGGACATGACTGAAAGTGCTACAGACTCTGCGCCAGTAGGAACTGGTATGGCGGCAGTGGAGGAACTTCCTTCACCTGAGTGTCCATCATCTCCAGATAGTCAGGATTCAGAGGGGCATGTACCTCCTGACTCCCCTGTGCCAGCAGAGGTGCAACGCTCCGGACAGCAAAGACATTCATCTGCCGACCCTGCTGTGCCAGTGGAGTTGCGGCGCTCCGGGAGAGAAAGACGTGCACCTGCATATCTACGATTTTAGTTTAGAGTGAGATCTATTCCAGGAATAGAGCAACAATGCGCTCTGATCTCACTGGAAGGACGTACCTTCCTAGATTGGAGATAATAGAAAAAAAAAAAAATAATGTCATTGTATTGCTCCATGTTATTGTACTGTGACTAGGGTGATGCTGTATGTCGTACCACTTAAGGGGAACGCTGGGGTATTCACTTAAAGGTGGGGGAGATGTGATATCGTAGCTATATTGGTATAGCTATTGTTTACATTTAAATGTGTTCTCATTAGGTTTGAACATGTTTTGGGTATGTTAGCTTATTGTCCACTAGGTGGCATGTGTGAAATCCTTGACTCCTGTCTTGATTAGTTACCAGCTGGGCCTACCTTAAAAGGAAGACGCTAGTTAATATACGGAGGTCACGCACGTAGTATGTCTGTTACCTGTGTAATGGTGATGTATGTAATGACTGGGCAAGTAAACTGAGCAACGGAATACTTTTTGTGGACATTCCTTTATTGGGTTACAACAGTTGGATAGCTCAATGATTATATATACATACAGTACTGTGTAAAAGTTTTAGGCAGATGTGAAACAAATGCTGTCAACTAGGAATGCCTTCAACAATGGAAGTGTTAATCATTTATGTTCATCAATCAACAAAATGCAGTGAATGAAAGAGCATCAATTCTTCTAGGTACTCCTGCATGTAGTTTTTGAAAGAACTCAGCTGGTAACTTGCTCCAAACATCTTGAAGAACTGACCAGATCTTCTGTGGATGTAGGCTGGTTGATCATAAACCTGACTATAATCCTACAAAATCCCTGACTTTGTGTGTACCCTTTGTGTGAATTGATGCTGGTCTGAAGGCACCTGCCTAGAACTTTTGTCAAAAAACAACACGTGGATGGCTAAAAAGATACAGTACTGTGTACGTTTTAGGCAGGCGCCTTCAGACCACCATTGATTCAGGACAATAGCTTTTAATGTAGCTTTTAGTAACAAACTAGTTTCTTTGGCAGATTAATTAAGATCAACAGTAGGCTATAGGAAAATAGTGCATTTCTAACCCTTTTAATCCCTTCTACTTTCTAACTACTTTTCTGATTGGTCTGGGACATTCTCACAGACATTCTATCTGTAAATTGTAAAGTGCAAGCAGTTTAGTGCACAAGCGACAGGCTTGGGGGACAATGCCCCAGTACAGCTTAATTCCTTGTAACATCCCTGATTAACCTCCTTTCCATCCGATGTAGCGTTCAACTGATTTAAGCACAATATAAAAGTTACTTTGGATTACACTGTGTCTGCTAAACAACAAAAACTTGAGATTTCATTCCCTGAATAAATATAAAAGTATGCTTAAAAAGTATAGAAAATGGCTTTATAAATGGAGATGATCAGGATTAAATAAAACAAATTGACAGCTTGGTAATCTACGCGGCAGACTTTTACAGTAAGTGAATTGAGGAAGTACACTTTGGAAATTTGGGTAGCAGGTAGCTGAACTGGACACACACTAAAGGATTGATCACCTTTAGTGGGGCCGCCTCAGGGGAGGGTGTACAGTGAATAAAGGCCCGAAACACCCGTTGATCCTGAGGTACACTGCTGAGGATGTGTCCCACATAGTGTATGGATAATTGTAATGGCTGTAGTTAGGAAAGCTTGAAGTGTGGTACAATGGGTGCTCTCCCCACATGTGCAAGTGTCTTGTATTTTTATGTATTTATCTAGTTATTTTAATTGTTAAGGAAATGTTGGAGGAAATTGCAAAGGCTTGCCAGTGGTCCTGGATGAGATGCATGTTGTTGGCATGGTGAAAGCCATGGGGGAAAGCGATAGGTAGGTGCTGCTGAGTGGATCATGTAAACGGCCCCAGCAGCCCCAGTCACTGTAACGGTAGCCGGCTGGTTCAGGTTAACCCTTGTTGAGCATCTGTCTGTACGGCTCCAGTTGGCCACCCCCTCAGCTGCTCTGTCCTGTACAGCTCACATGAGGTTGCGTGAATAGCTGTAGTCAGCGGCCAGTTGTGCGTGTTACACCTGGGAGTAGGGACTAACAGCCTGAACTATTTACTTGATTATAGATAGTGTAGGGGTAGGTGTAATAGCTATAGTTTCTCCCTAAGGTGCTCTTCCTACATGCACAAGTACTTTGTGTTCTTTGTAAACCAGTGTGCTGTGTACTGTTTGAGAAACACTGCACTATACCCAGGAAAAAGTATGTGTTCAGCACACAGACTGCGCCGTTAAAGCAAAAGCTTTTAAATAGCATTTGCCTAGGTTGTTTCATAGTTACATTTTCTACTTTAACTGCGAAGGACTAATATTTTTAACAGTTAAACAAGCACACTAAAAGCAGTAACATTACACTAACATTTCAAATGACAAGAGAGTCGACTGTCAAGGCGTCAACGTGTGTTCTGCTGAGTGTCACACCTGAGGCTTTGCCGGCGGGAAAGCACGGCATGCACTGGTGACACTAGCACACTGATGTTGGAGATCAGCCTGGCTGGACAGTCTCCCTCCGTCCACAAGAAAGCCTCGCCTGGTCGCACGGAAGGGGGGTTGCAGCGGAGCGGGATCCTCAGGTGTCGCGGACGGGCCTCTGGGGTCACTTGGGAACTGTTGACCCTCAGTATGTGTGCCATAACAACAGTCAGCTCCTGGGTTTTGGCCACGCTCTCCACCATACCCAAAAAAACTAAAAGAAATGGTGTGTAGACACACATACATGTGCAGGCACACGTGTACGTACAGACGTACAGACACACACACACACACACACATTCAAATAGGAAAGCTACTGTTAATATACTGTATTGTTAATATACATGACTTCTGTGAACCTGCAGGTTGTGTAACGGTATGCACATCCAGGAAGTTGAACTCTAAAAGTGCTGGATCAAACAAGAGAACAAAGTCTGCTCAGCAGAATATGCTTCCAGAAAACTTAGATGCAGGCTACTAGTACTACAGTGTGACGTTGCGGGCCACTTGCCCATCTTCAGACATCTGATGACACCTGTTAACTGATCACTAATATGCATTACCCTATCATCATATAATTTTTAATGTGTGTGCGTGTGGATGTCCTATAAATCCTTTGGTCTCACATGACGTCCTGCTCTGAATGACTGCGATGCACCCACCCACCACCATGCTACAGATCATGTTACAAATTCACAAGACTTAACAAACTCTTTTTTTCTTTTCCATTTGCGCTGAGGTAACACATCCAGGAAAGTCATAAACCCTGATTCCTGAAACACCCCCCTGGACATAAACTCAAACATACAAAAAATGAGACATCTGCTTTACCTTGGCAGCACACGTCCTCTCTCTTCCAATGGTTCAAAGGACGCATCTGCAATCCTGCAAAAGTCATTATTCACAAGAACATTTAAGGTTGCAACGTTTTCTCTTTGATATTTACACAAATGCTTAATTTACTCTGTGAAGCCCCTTAAAGAAATGCTCTGATACAGACTTTGACTGCTTTTGATTCACTTTGTGCGAGTCCCTGCTGTAAAGACCCCAATATCACTGGCAAAGTGCCTAAAGAACCTGTGTTAGTAATGTTATCTAACAACATTGTTTAAAACACAAGCATCTTTATTTGACCAATGGTTTCTAATCATTTAATTCCCCAAGTAAACTTCTGATGTTTTACTTTCCAGCACCTGCACAGATCTGCACAGACCTGCACAGACCTGCACAGTCTATCTAGCTCTGACAGATAAGGATAATGCACTGTGAATAATCCATGTCAAACAACCTGCACATGTGCACAGATTATATAGGTTTGTTGTGCAATGCACTTACAGGAGGCCATGTGGGTAAAACTACCTTTCTGTCACTTCTTTAAGACCTTGGTTCTCAAGGTGGGGTCTTATGGGGAATAGAGACAAAACAGGTGGGGGTGTGAAATACAGGAAGAAAATATTATTTTAAAGAGCCGTTCACACCTAGAATCATGACTATAAAGATAGCTTTTTAAAAATAGTTTTAACTTTAGTGAATGGTGCCGTTCAACTACAGTGGCAACAACAGGCTGAACGATATCGTTGGGATGCACTTCACACCAGCAGAAAGAAGAACGTCAGGAAGAGTGGTGACGCAGCGAAATCTGTGAAATAGGACTGCACAATATATCGAAAATATCGTGATACCGCAATATACAATATCGTGATATACATATCGCAAAACATGGCTTAACTGCAATAAATGGGACATTACTGTAAGATGTTTCACACTCCACATATGAAGATATTTAGGAAATCAAATGGAGTCCTATTGCCCTTGATATCCACCCCCATGCTGCGCACTAGCTACGGCTTAGTGGTGAAGATTAAGCTAAAAGATGTTAAAACTATATGTAAATATTTAAATGTTTAAACAAAAATTTTAAATGTAAATGTTTATTTAGCGCAAAACATAAGGGAATAAGGGAAAGGTGGTATTTCAAAATTCCCCACCTTTCTTAATATGTAATGAATAGAATAAATGGAAGACATTTGAGAACCCCTGCTCTAAGGTAAGGAATGACGTAAAATCATAGATTGACCAGAAATCCAAATATCTCTTCCACACATCATTTCCTGATGAATCAGCACTCAATGTTTCCTGAACTCCTGAACAATGTTCCTGTTTCCAGTGCCTTTAAGCCACCCTTTCACCACTCATTTATGACTCAGTGCTTGGGACACAGTCAGTTAAGCTATGAAGTGAACCACTCAACTATGCAATGTGGGTGTTGGCAGATCTGGAGATGAAGGAAAAAACCCTGATGGAAAAGGGAAATCTTCACACAGCACACATTGGCTGCCAGTAGGACTTTATTTTACAGTTCATTTCATAGTGTATCTCCATATGACAACATGTAATATTATATACTTACACTGTACACACCTAACCCTAACCCTAACCCTATATACAGTGTAAGTACATAATGTCACATATTGTTACACACACTGCACCTAATTGATGTAACAGAGACCGTAAAATAAAGTGTAACCCAGAAGTCTTATTTTTAAGTTCTGTCTCAGCCTACTAGCTAGTTTTTCTTGGCTTCTTTCACATACCTGAATCACACTCCACTGAGGCGGTGGTAGAAAAGGTCTGTGGGCTGCTAAACCCCCTGCAACAGGACGTTTGCCGATCACTCCAAGGGTTAAAGGCATCAGAACCACAACATGACGTTTCAGGTGACCTGCTGTGACTGACAAGCAAGCAGAAGATTGAAAGATCTGATGTCAAACCATGATATGTCATAACCACAACATGATGTTTCATGCAATCTGTGTCTGACCCTACAGCAAAACACAAACAACAAAGCACAAAATGACTCATTTTGACTCATCCAAGTTTTTTTTTTTAAGATTTTAAGATCAGCTGTCAAACAACCTATTGTCTCACTCCCAGAACATAACATCACAACATAAGTCACCTGTGCCTGGATGTTCAACAAAACTCAAAAACAATTGTATCATCTCCTGTCAAACACTCTACTGTTTAATACCATATCGGTAAGCCACCTGGGCCTCAAAAATGAGAACCATACCTTACAGCTATAACCAGGTGGGCTGAGCTGTGGCTTTTTCCCAGTGCATAATTTTCCACAAAAATTAAGCCAAAAGTCACTGACAAATGAGGATCTTCATACAATATTTGCATTACATGCAACCATTATTAAAATCTGGCTTATCTATAGGCTAACACACTCACTGGCCACTTTACTAGGTACACCTTGCTAGTAAAAGGTTGGACCCCCTTTTGCCTTCAGAACTTCTTCAAGGTTCGATGTGTTGTGCATTCAGAGATGGTATTCTGCACGCCTTGGTTGTAACGAGTGGTTATTTGAGTTACTGTTGCCTTTCTATCATCTCAAACCAGTCTGCTCATTCTCCTCTGACCTCTCACATCAACAAAGCATTTTTGCCCACAAAACTGCCGCTCACTGGATATTTTGTCCTTTTCAGACCACTCTCTGTAAACCCTAGAGATGGTTGTTTGTGAAAAATCCTAGTCAGGGGCGTTGGACAGGGGGTAATAGTGGAGCAAAGTAACAGGGGCCCTGGGTGGGAGGGGCATAACGATATTAGGTGTTTTACGAGTGTTGTGAGAGGCCCACTTCCTTTGTTGTGTGACCGGGGCCCAAAATTTGGTGCTACGCCTCTGATCTATAGTTACTGAAAGACTCAGACCAGCCCGTCTGGCACCAACAACCATACCACGTTTTGAGTCACTTAAATCACCTTTCTTCCCCCTTCTAATCCTGTACTGTCTCATTTTTGTCATATACACATCTACTGCATTCTCTTCACATACAAAATGCTTTATCAGTTCATCTTTGAGATCAGTAGAGCATTCATACATAATTAAAAGGGCATTTGTTATCTTGCTATCTTTGTATAACTTAGCCTGTTGAGGTTTTCTATTTAATTACACAATGATTACAAGTGTTTAATTACATACACTACTATCAAGCCTTCATGACGTGTTAAATGTGCTAAATGTGTCTATTTGATCCCTAAACAAGCACATCTGTGATAAATAAGTTTCTGTGATGCCCAAAAATACAAATGGATATCAGCATGTATCTTATGGCACATTTGTATAAATCCTACTAAATGGGGACAGCTTATGCTATGTCAGACCATTTTCTGGGATTTTCCCATCATTTCCAGCAGCAGACAAGGTCAGTGCCACTGGGAGCATGAGGAGCCAGGAAACACAACTCCACCCATGTCTAAGCATGCAGTTATGTCTACTGCAGTCTTACGGAACATTCACATCTAGAACGATAACTATAAAGACAATTATAACTATAACTTTGTAAAAATCACGTTAATTTTAGTAAATGGTGCCGTTCACACATCCACTATAACGACAATGACAAGCTGAACGATATCGTTGGGATCACTTTCAGAGCAATTTTATGAACTATAAAAGTACTGTCAGCCAATCAGAATGAATAAGAATTCACAGGACGCCATGTTCTGTTACATGTCTAAGCATGCAGTTACTGTATGTCTACAGTCCTATTACACCACTACTGCATCAACATGGGTGAAAACAGAATAAGAACCAAACTGTCTTTTTTCTCTAAACTTGCAGTGTAGAGCATTGCAGATACCAGTAGCACTGTCCAAAAAAAAAAAAAACAAACAAACATCTGGTAGGATTTTTTACAAACTATTTTAGGAATGTGTCTAGACATTGATCTCATCCCTTCTTCCAGACAGGATGCTTTTGTGTTCAGCCGTGATATACTTGCACCAAAGGAATTAAAGTAGTTCCCAGAAACGCATGCCTCTCATGTTAATGAATACACACTTCAACCACAGACAAACAACATCCTGCTGGAACTAAATGATTTGTTCGGTTCATGCAGATGATTACAGTGCACTACAACAAGGGTTTTTTAGCAATGGTTTTTGCTATGTTTGACTTCCGTAACAGAATCATTAACTGCAGCCGAGCCTTAATTCTGAGGCTGTAACTTCAACCATTATCCTTTCGCAATCGCATAACATTTTCCTTGCCAGTTCAGCAGTTATAGATATTATAATATATATATACCTAAAGATATTTTACTAAGAGCCCTCTGTTAGTCTGTGAAAAAAGGGCCTGTAGTCAACATCTGTAAAATCTGAACCTTGCACAAAGAGACCACTGCACTACAGACCAGCTTGCACTACAGGCCAGTTTGCACATCACAGAAGCTTTATTTAATTGTACATCTTGCTTTTACTATGTCTTATGTATTTTATTATGTCTTTGTGTGTTTTATTACACATGGTATTCAAGTGGACAGCAATAAAAGAAATTCATTTTACAGGGAAACACGTTTTCTAATGGCATATATGAAAATAAACTTAAAACTTGAACTTAACTTGGTGCCATACCTGCGACCACTGCAGCAGATCTGCTCAATGGGGTCGTACTCGTGTTGTCCACAGCAATGCAGGCCATGCTGAGGGTGCACGTCATGGCTGCTGCAAACTCTGGTTCGGGTCAGCGTCCGATGGACAAACTCCTGGAGACGGCCAGCGGAGCTCTCTCCACCTCTGTGGAGGACTCTGTTGCAGCAGCGATCTGTGGCTGGGTTGTACAAGACTCCGCCACAACACTGACGAAGGATGACAGAAACAGCTGAGTGAGGAAGAGGGCGGAGGGAAACAGGGAGAGCGAGAAAGAAAGAGAAAGGGGTAGGAAGTGTGGCCCAACTCTACTGTGTTATGCGCTCACTCCATTGGGTGTTCTGCTATGAACTTCAACGCATTTATGCTTCAGGATTAGCTTATCCCTCCACTCCGACATAAAATACAGTACTACGGACACAGTGCCATGGCACATCATTGCTAAGATAATACTGTAACACAGGAGTAGAAGCACTCTGAACACATTCAAAATTCTAATTAAAAAATCTAACTTAATACTAAAAATTACTCTTCAGTTCATTTATTTAATTTTCATGTCAGTTTTATATAATGCATACTTTACATAATTACATAACACAATACTGTGTGTGTTTTCCCATGCAAGAGAAGGGTGGAGGCAGAAAGAGAAATCAGACCACAAATGCCTACTGACCCCTCTCTGCCCATCCTCAGGTCTTTGAAACAGCTGAGCGGCACAACACAAATGGGTGCGGGTGTTGTACCCCACTAAGCCACAAAAACCTACCGCCACTGGGTAAAACGGAACAAGACAGAGAGAGAGAGGAAATAAACAGTTACGTGGAGAAATGACAAAAGACAAACAAACCACGTTCTCTTGGATATTTAGGATATTTTGGAGTGGTCTGCAAGCATGTGATATAAAACAGGATGCCCTACTGCAATAAATAAATAAATAATAAAACCTAAGAACAAAATGTTTAGACTATTTCTCATGACTTAAATAGATTCAGTGGATGCCCAAGCTCATTGACTAGAGTGACCAGATGTCCCCATTTTCCAGGGACAGTCCTTTCTTGGTTGTCTGTCTTGTGCCGTTACATTCTATTCCTGCAGTAGGGCAACTATTCGAACATTTGATTGTTGATTGTGTGGGTCCGCTGCCACCATCGAAATCGGGGTGCGCATACTTATTGACTGTTATGTGTCTGTCCACAAGGTATCCAGCTGCATATCCTTTACGTACTATAACCACTCGTTCTGTAGTAAAGGCTCTTTCTCAGTCCATGTCCATCTTTGGTATCCCTAGAGTCGTGCAGAGTGACCGGGGCAGTAACTTTACCTCGGGTTTGTTTAAGGAGGTTTTAAATCAGCTCCAGGTAAAGCATCAGGTAAGCAGTGCGTATCATGCACAGAGTCAAGGCGTGCTAGAGCGCTTCCATTCTACATTAAAAGCTTTATTGCGTGCTTACTGTGTAGAGTTAAACAAAGATTGGGAAGAGGGCCTGCCTTGGTTACTGTTAGCTGCACGTGAAGTGACACAAGAGAGCACGGGATTTAGTCCCAACGACCTGGTGTTTGCTCATAAAGTGCGTGGCCCGCTCTCTGTTTCAAAAGACGGAGTGGAGCCAGTGGAACCACCTGTTAATATTATTGATTATGTGCACGGTTTTAGGCGTAAGCTGTTTCTTGCGTGGAAATTGGCAAGTGAAAACCTGTCCAAAGCTCAGAAAAAAATGAAACGGTTGTATGACCGTCGCGCTGAGGAGCGTTCATTTCATGCCGGGGATCAGGTTTTGGCTTTACTCCCAGTGCCTGGTTCGCCTTTTTGCGCTAAGTTTTCTGGTCCTTATATTGTTGTACGTCAGGTGACTGATTTAGATTATTTGCTGTCTACTCCAGATCGGAAAAGGTCTACCCAGTTGTGCCACATGAATCTTTTGAAACCTTTTTATGCTCCCTGTCGGCAGTCAGGCTTGAGTGGTGAGGGCACTAAGTCTGTTGGTCTGGCAGTGAGCAGTGGCTATGGTGGTTCTCAGGAGGTGGCAGATCCTGAGGATGCTTCCTTCCCTGGTGGGTGTTTTGCAACCGCGCCTTAAAAATTCTGAAATGTTGTCCAATCTGGATAGTTTATTGAGTCACCTGTCCACTGAGCAACAAAATCAGTTAAAGTCTTTAATTTTGGAGTTTGATGTCTTGTTTTCGGATGTTCCCAGCCTGAACTTCAGATTCTAACAGTTTTTCTTTCTCAAGTGGAACCCGATAAAATCGCTGACGTATAGGTTGGGCAACTACAACCACAATGTCGTGTTGAATTACCTCGGTCCCAGGTGCACTGATGTAATTCAACACGACATTGTGGTTGAAGTTGCCCAACCTATTCGTTTAAGGAGGTTTTCTGGGTCCCAGACTTGTGTTTCAGCCTGTCTTAAATTGCTGCCTGGTGCCAAGGTTTGCTGATGGGTTGGGATGGTGAGATGCATGACAGAAAGGATTTTTGACGGTGTTATTTGGTCTTATTAGTATGATAACTGATTGTTTTCATAATGCTTTTGTTAATGTGATGCTTATTATTCGCTGTGGCCTTATGCTATTGAAGTGTTGTATTTTGTGCCCAAGTGGTAAATTGTTTGGAGACCCACGGTGGTGTGTCTCTATTTTAAGGAGGGGGGTGTTATGGCCCTGTCTGTTCCAGGAGTACTAATTGGCAGGTAGATTGGTGTCCAGGTGTGGGTGTTCATTCCAATTGAGGCCTGGCCCACAAAGGGACTCCTGGCCAAAGTAGGCTGGGGCTTCCTCCTTCGTCGTTTTGGGTTTTGTTTGTCACTGCAACAGACCATGCTCATGCACTTTTCCTTCTTTACACGTTACTGACTTTTTAGAAACATTTAAAAATAAACCAAAACATATATTCAAAGTATTACTACGTGTGGTCTCCCATTTATGTTGCTCATGCTTCGAGCCAGCGTGTGTAACATCTGTAAAACATACAAAAACTCACTTTATCAATGTTTTTGTAGCTAAAACATTGCTTACGTAAATATTACAAAAGTTACAAAACTTGGAATGTTCCTATAGTTGTTAAAACATCTGGAGTCACTCCTTTTTGGAAGATGGCCAGTGGGGGATGGTAGAATTCCTGGTAGCTGCTAAACAATCAAAGAAGCCAACAGGTGCATGTAGGAGGGTATCTTTGCTGCCAACAACTCAGCCGTCAGAGAGTTTAGTGTAGGTATGTTTCTGTAGTTGACAAGTCAATACCAGCTTTAATGAAGCATGTCTGGCATGAATGGTGGACAACACAACACTGACAAGACAGCAGCAGTGGCTTGTCCGTTTATCATTGGACATATGATTCAAAAGTTGCATGCATAAATGTACCTCTAATTTTGACTAGTTGGTGGCACTAAAGAGGTTGAGGTGCCGACATGACGCTTGATGAAAAAAGAATGATGGGATTGTCCTGGTTGTCCAGGTTGCCAAATTTCAAAACCTTTTACTAATTGGTTCTATGGGCTACTACCATGGCAAAGATTATGCAAGCCATGGCATGGGTATTATGAAAACACTTGAAAGTTCTGTTCCTTAACATTCCGAATTAAAAAAATGGCAGTTGGTTCAGGTCTAACCTATGGGTCTAACTGCCACAGTATTTGCGTTCTCTCTCTCTCTCACTATTTTTTTCTCTCTCTCAATTACTCCCCTCCCCCACACACCATCAGTTTATAAGAGGCCATTTATGCTTGATATAGCCTTATTTTTTTAGGCTTTGGTCAAGTATTGCTTTCTCTCTGACTGAAATGTCATTAACATGAAATACAAAAACTATTGCTCTTTCTTTAGCTTTTTAACATGGTTAAGACAATCGTAGAAACATGGGAATAACGAAAAAACAACAAGAAGCAGTATAACCATTTTAACAATGATTCATGTCCAGATCAGGCGGAATGTTTTAGAGTTGGAACGACGTTTCTATCTCGAAAGTCCTGGGACTAGCAGTCATGACAAGAAATGGGTGAATGAAAGAAAAATGATAAACACTACTTAAGAAGATCAATAAATGTGCTCGCTGAGCAAGCACACTTAAATATGGCCAAGATCCTACAATGACATTATTCTGTCATAGTTTGTATGACAGGAGTCTTACAAAAGGATTTCTGGAATTCTACTGTCTGGCTTTAACCAAACCTTCACATAGGCTTAAGTGGATGGAATGGTTTTCTCTGAATGTGCCTGACTACATCTGCAGATGGATCACAATGCCCTACAAAGCCAAAAGGCAGTAACTAAATATTTTGTCAAATTGAGTTTAGAATGGAAATTGACTTTATAATGCCTTCTTTGTGTTTTGATTAAATCTCTTGTTTCTTGCTATTAAGAAAGTACATAAAACGTCACCACTATTTTACCAACACCATGCTTGACATGGCTGCACCAAAACTAACCAAATATTCATGCATGATGGAGTTAAATGTTTTCAGTCAGTACCTGGTAGCCTGTTGTTCTTACAGCATTCACTATCTGGTGTTCGAGGCTCCACTCGACTCTGTCCAGAGCTGTCAAAACAGCAGCATTCGTGTGTTTTACTGTACGACCGAGTGCCACAACACACGTGCTGTGGTGACTTCTTTGGCCAAGCGACTTTGCACTCATGTGGTCCACAGTACAGCATTTCCTGTTCTGTGAATAAGCAGTGCACAAAAATAAAATTATCTTTACAGCAACACTACAGTGGACATGAACTTGTGGCAATTTTTCACAAGACCACCATTTTTGTTATTCTTTAGGCCAGGTAACATCGAGCGTGAGGTGGCCCGAAACACAACATTATCTAAATAAGCAGTATACATGAATAGAACTGTATTTTTACAAAACAACTAACTGCTACAGTGGATGTGCACACATGAAAGGTTTTGTATGGCACCACTAAGTTGTTATACCTAAGGCAAAGTAACATTATCCTACGGTGTTCCTCATAACAACATTGACTAAGTGTTGCTGATGACATTTTTTACAACCTGTGCATAGGTTCAAAATGAAACAAAAAATAACAGCAATTGCTAGATCATTGTCATTGTAATATGTCTGCACTGAAACTAACTACATATTCATAAAGATGTTAGGGTGTATTCGAGTCAGTACCTGGTAGCTTGTTGTTCTTACAGCATTCACTATCTGGTGTTCGAGGCTCCACTCGACTCTGTCCAGAGCTGTCAAAACAGCAGCATTCGTCTGTTTTACTGTACGACTGGGTGCCACAACAGACGTGCTGTGGTGACTTCTTTGGCCAAGCGACTTTGCACTCATGTGGTCCACAGTACAGCATTTCCTGTTCTGTGAATAAGCAGTGCACAAAAATAAAATGATCTTTACAGCAACACTGACAGCTACAGTGGACATGAACTTGTGGCAATTTTTGACAAGACCACCATTTTGTTATTCTTTAGGCCAGGTAACATCGAGTGTGAGGTGGCCCGAAACACAACATTGTCTAAGTAAGCAGTATACATGAATAGAACTGTATTTTTACAAAAAAAAACTAACTGCTACAGTGGATGTGCACACATGAAAGGTTTTTTTATGGCACCACTAAGTTGTTATACCTAAGGAAAAGTAACATTATCCTACGGTGTTCCTCATAACAACATTGACTAACTGTTGCTGATGACATTTTTTACAACCTGTGCCTCAGTACCTGGTAGCTTGATGTTCTTACAGCATTCACTATCTGGTGTTTGAGGCTCCACTCGACTCTGTCCAGAGCTGTCAAAACAGCAGCATTCGTCTGTTTTACTGTACGACTGGGTGCCACAACAGACGTGCTGTGGTGACTTCTTCGGCCAAGCGACTTTGCACTGATGTGGTCCACAGTACAGCATTTCCTGTTCTGTGAATAAGCAGTGCACAAAAATAAAATGATCTTTACAGCAACACTGACAGCTACAGTGGACATGAACTTGTGGCAATTTTTGACAAGACCACCATTTTGTTATTCTTTAGGCCAGGTAACATCGAGCGTCAGGTGGCCCGAAACACAACATTGTCTAAGTAAGCAGTATACATGAATAGAACTGTATTTTTACAAAAAAAACTAACTGGTACAGTGGATGTGCACACATGAAAGGTTTTTATGGCACCACTAAGTTGTTATACCTAAGGCAAAGTAACATTATCCTACGGTGTTCCTCATAACAACATTGACTAACTGTTGCTGATGACATTTTTTACAACCTGTGCATAGGTTCAAAATGAAACAAAAAATAACAGTAATTGCTAGATCCTTGTCATTGTAATATGTCTGCACTGAAACTAACTACATATTCATAAAGATGTTAGGGTGTATTCGAGTCAGTACCTGGTAGCTTGATGTTCTTACAGCATTCACTATCTGGTGTTCGAGGCTCCACTCGACTCTGTCCAGAGCTGTCAAAACAGCAGCATTCGTCTGTTTTACTGTACGACCGAGTGCCACAACAGACGTGCTGTGGTGACTTCTTTGGCCAAGCGACTTTGCAGTCATGTGGTCCGCAGTACAGCATTTCCTCCTTACTGATGTTGCTGCTGCTACTGCTGGTATAGCCTTGTGCTCCTGTGAATAAGCAGTGCACAAAAATATTATTATCTTTACAGCAACATTGACCGCTGCAGTGGATATGAACTTGTGGGAATTTATGACAAGACCACCATTTTGTTATTCTTTAGGCCAGGTAACATCGAGCGTGAGGTGGCCCGAAACACAACATTATCTAAATAAGCAGTATACATGAATAGAACTGTATTTGTACAAAACAACTAACTGCTACAGTGGATGTGCACACATGAAAGGTTTTTTATGGCACCACTAAGTTGTTATACCTAAGACAAAGTAACATTATCCTACGGTGTTCCTCATAACAACATTGACTAACTGTTGCTGATGACATTTTTTACAACCTGTGCATAGGTTCAAAATGAAACAAAAAATAACAGCAATTGCTAGATCCTTGTCATTGTAATATGTCTGCACTGAAACTAACTACATATTCATAAAGATGTTAGGGTGTATTCGAGTCAGTACCTGGTAGCTTGATGTTCTTACAGCATTCACTATCTGGTGTTCGAGGCTCCACTCGACTCTGTCCAGAGCTGTCAAAACAGCAGCATTCGTCTGTTTTACTGTACGACTGGGTGCCACAACAGACGTGCTGTGGTGACTTCTTTGGCCAAGCGACTTTGCACTCATGTGGTCCACAGTACAGCATTTCCTGTTCTGTGAATAAGCAGTGCACAAAAATAAAATGATCTTTACAGCAACACTGACAGCTACAGTGGACATGAACTTGTGGCAATTTTTGACAAGACCACCATTTTGTTATTCTTTAGGCCAGGTAACATCGAGCGTCAGGTGGCCCGAAACACAACATTGTCTAAGTAAGCAGTATACATCAATAGAACTGTATTTGTACAAAACAACTAACTGCTACAGTGGATGTGCACACATGAAAGGTTTTTATGGCACCACTAAGTTGTTATACCTAAGGAAAAGTAACATTATCCTACGGTGTTCCTCATAACAACATTGACTAACTGTTGCTGATGACATTTTTACAACCTGTGCCTCAGTACCTGGTAGCTTGTTGTTCTTACAGCATTCACTATCTGGTGTTCGAGGCTCCACTCGACTCTGTCCAGAGCTGTCAAAACAGCAGCATTCGTCTGTTTTACTGTACGACCGAGTGCCACAACAGACGTGCTGTGGTGACTTCTTTGGCCAAGCGACTTTGCAGTCATGTGGTCCGCAGTACAGCATTTCCTCCTTACTGATGTTGCTGCTGCTACTGCTGGTATAGCCTTGTGCTCCTGTGAATAAGCAGTGCACAAAAATATAATTATCTTTACAGCAACATTGACCGCTGCAGTGGATATGAACTTGTGGGAATTTTTTATGACTACCATGGGAATTTTTGACAAGACTATCTTGTTAGTCTCCATCTAAGAAACACTGCAAGGCTTTGCCCCTTCCTGACCCAGCAGGACACTCATTTCCCCACACATTTATATCAAGCAGATTAGACTACTCTAATGCCCTATTTACAGGCCTTCCAAAAAAGTCAATTGTAAAACTGCAGTTTATTTGAACTCAGCCGCCAGACTGTTAACAAAAAAGAGAAGGAAAGACCAACTGGCTCCCGTGTCCTACAGAGTTGACTTTAAAGTACTCTTACTAGTATTCAAAGCTGTTAAAGATCTAACCCCATGCTATATTACGGACACACTGTCCTTCCCATCCTTCTCATACAATGGCCCAAACAGATGGAATACCCGACGCTAACACATCAGAGTGGCAGAATCCATGGACACCTTTAAACGGCAACTAAAGACCTGTACCTGTCAGGTAGAGGCCTTCCCCCTTCCAACCAACATTCACTATCTGACTATATATACCCTTACCAACCCTGACAGCATTCACCAGAAGACTATAATACATGCATGTTGTTGAGATGAAAATAATCTGTGTTGGCTGTTTAGATGAAATCTTGACACGAATCACTGCTAAACCACATGTGCGTTGGTGCCCACATATTGCCTACACTCGAACAAGATGTAGTGCCTTGTTGCTTTTTTGGCAATCTGCCTGCTTTCCATATCTGTGAAATACTTGCACAGGGGAGCTTCTGCAGCCAATACTCTTTGCACGTTTGTCACAGTATTCTAGCTTGATTTAATCTACAGCCAGAATAAGGTGTGTTCTTTTATTTAAACTTTAACTAAAATGCTTAAAACTGACATAAATAAAGGGACACGTTTCTTGTTTTCCACCACCAAGGCTATATGTTGAGCTATTATTAATTTCAGTAGCGGCATCCTGAGCATAAATATTAGTGGGGCAGACACTGACTCCGATGCCTGAATTACCATGACCAAATGTTATAATAATGTATACTGACAGGCCTATTAAAAACCTAATTAATGTAGTAATTCGGCTAAGCAGGTCTATAATAAATCTGTCTGCAAGCAGCACCGCATGTGTTTCAGAGTTCTTTTTTAAAATATGAACATTAATGTAGCGCTATGATTAACGAAGAGCAATGACATGCTGACCCAATGCACTAAAAGCAAACAATGCAACAGCCTCCCTCATAAAATAGGGGAGACCGGGGTTGGTTGTCACATTTTTTGCTTTCATTTGAATCCCTCAAAAACGGTGTTATGAATAGATCCCCGGTTAATGTGTAAGCTGTAATGTGTAATGTGTAAGTTAATGTGTAAGAACGTGTCAGGTAGGACTGGAGGGTCGTAAATCGCCTTAGATTCATTGTGTTGAAAAGATATGGGCTGCCAAATAGACACTGACAGCTTGTGCCAACCAACCACATCACAATGTTATTTCAATGGGGGGAGAGGAAATGATAACATAGAAATATTTTTGAAAATTATGCAAAAACGTGAAGTTAAATTTATTCCGAATGTAAGTATAACACACAGGCATCTTCTTTTTTCCCCTGTTGGAGCCACTCATCCTCTGCGCTCCGGGACCTCCCACTTTACAAATTAAGCACTGCTTACATGATAGCCCTCATCGAGGTGTGCTGCGATATTGACTTTACCTGGCATGGGTAGATTTATATCACACTGTAAATGTGTTTTGCTTGACAGTGTGCTGTTTTGTTACTTCGGAAAAGTGCTTCACGTCGTTAACTCCTGTAGCGCCCAAAATACATGCAAGCGAAATGTACAACTTTCTCTCCACTTGCTCCGCTTTGACTGGGCGTGTACGGAACGTCAGTTGAAGATATATGAAGTTTAAAAGGCTAAAGAACTGTGAATGGTAAGGATTTTTTACTTCTGGCATGTCAATATTATGTTAACCAACGGCACTGTTTCAAATTTTATGTAGGCCTACGTCCATTTTTAAATGTTCATCTCTCCACCTGCCGCCGTCCAACTGAAAAGTCAGTTGAAACGATGTCATTGGTTCAGAAAGCAAAGGTGCGATCATTTATCGGGGAAGCCAACTTTAAAAGGAAGCTTTTTATTTAAGCGGTTACATGAGATAGGAGACTATACTATTCAAATGCTAGTTTTTTACGACACTGTTTTTACCACTACTGTGTTGTTGTTGTTTTTTTTTTTTTTGTTTGTTTTTTTTTGCTTGTTTTTACTGTTCTAATGGAAAGATGTTATGTAAAGTGCTTTGAACTATAGGCCTATATGTTGTATGAGAGGCACTATATAAATAAACTATTATTATTATTATTTCACTTTAAGGGCGCATCAGGGTATGAAGAGAGACGGACGAAGTGATGCACCCATTATGCCTAGTGCCTACAAGGCCCGGTTTCACGCGCTAAGAGAGACTCTTTAGGACCCTTCCCAAAGTTGTTCACGTTCCTAAGTGTGATTCCTAAACCATCTCTTGGGAGTTCTCTTAGCTACGTCGTTCGTAACGGCTAAATCCATGTTTCTGTATCCAAGCCTATTTTTATTGTCTGAAATGCATTCGGGATTTATGTTCAATGGTAGCACAAAAACTGTGAGTCTTAAAGAATTAGGTCTTGAAAAAATAAATAAATAAATAAATAAATAAATAAATAAATAAATAAATAAATAAATAAACAGTAGCCTATATTTGTGCACCTGCCTTGTTGAGCAGAACATTCTTAATTCACTGTCGCATAACTATGATAACCTTTCTTCAATGAGATGTCACCTACCTTTTAAAATCCAGAACATGAGTAGAATACTTCCAAACAACATTTCATTCTTCATTGTGACCTAGCAGCCGTTCCTTCGTTAAGAACCATAAGACACAATACAATGTAGGCTACAGATGGAGGGCCCACAATAGGCTAACCAGACCTTCACACCAAACATTGGGGCTTTTATTATAGGGTAAAACCACGCCCCCTCACCGCGTTTGACTGGAATCATCTTATCATGATAGGCTGAGACCTCGAACGACATTGTTTATCGCTGTGTAAGGACGACTTGTCAAAGTGCCAGCACATTACCAACGTCATAGGCTACTTTTAATACTTGACACCTGTTACTTTTTGTAGTGATGACTTGCATGTTTTAACGTGGCTGTGACATAAATACGGAAGCCGAGAGAGGCCATGGTCTCAATCATTTTTTTTCCACCTTGTTATCCCGAGATAACTGGATAATTAATTACAGATCTCGAGAAAACAACACAATTAATTAATGATCTCGAGAAAACAAAACAACTATTCAGTGATCTTGAGAAAACAAAACAATTATTTCATGATCTCGAGAAAACAAAACTATTATTTCATGATGTAGAGATTGATTATGGGTCATTCTAGCGGCACCAAGACATGAATGCTGACTTCGGGCTATTTCTCATTCTTTGTAAACGCAACTTTAGTCGGATTCTCCTGGCCCGTTCATAAGTTTAGAGATAAAACCTACAACCTCAGCTGGATCACTGTATCTCCGTCGTTAGAGACGAAGCCGGGCCAGTCTTCTGCGGAGGTGGCGCGGACTGATTTTGACATTATCCCTTATTAAAAGACTTAATGCAATCTCTGCCTCTGTCAAACCCTGATCAAAATATTGCCTTATTAGGTGATCGATCATTCCAGACATTCTTGACTAAAGTTGCGTTTACAAAGAATGAGAAATAGCCCGAAGTCAGCATTCACGTCTTGGTGCCTGTTTTCTCGAGATCTGTAATTAATTATCCAGTTATCTCGGGATAACAAGGTGGAAAAAAATGATTGAGACCATGGCCTCTCTCGGCTTCCGTACATACACATGCAATTGGACCAGCATTAGGCTACCTGATGTTCTCAGCATCACGCGCAGAGAGTGTGTGTGTGTGTGTGTGTGTGTGTTTTGTACTATGTTCGTGTTTCTTGTTTTTCTTTCAAAATAAAGTACAATGCTAAACCACCACATTATAAACTAAACTACTTGGCTACAAGCCAAAGCCAAAGTCCTTCTAATAAAACCCATGTAGGCTACACCGATAAACCTAAGCTACTTGTCAGAACTTGCATTTTGTGAGGCAGTGCCGGTTCTAGTCAGTTTGGCAAACACCACCATTGCTCTACCATTGTAATTTTTTTGAGTGAGCACTATTGTTATCTACCACTACCTTAATATGAAATTCACCAGAGCTGCACAGGTTGTTTTTGTGAACCTTTTCTCCATTATGGCATTATGGACATGGGAGATGTTAGACTCTGGTGCTCCTTCATCTCCTGTTTAGGGATGCCCCACGGATACTTAATAGGGTTCAGGTCTGGAGACATACTTGGCCAATGCATTACCTTCCCTTTCAATTTCTTCAGGAAGGCAGTGGTCATTTTGGAGGTGTGTTAGGGGTTGTTATCATGATGAAAAAAACTGTTGTGTGCCAGTTTCTGAAGGGGGGGCATCATGTTCTGCTTCAGAATGCCACAGCACATGTTGCAATCCACGATTCCCTGTGAACTGCAGTTGCCCAGTGCTGGCAGCATTGAAGCAGCCCCAAACCATGATGCTACCACTACTAGGCTTGATTGTAGGCAAGGCACAATCATAATGGTACTGTTAAACAGGCCGCTGCCACAGATGACTGACATCATTTAAGCCAAAAAAAGTTTATTTAAATCTTGTCAGACCACAGGATATGGTTTCAGGAATTCATGCTTTTGCACTGCATGTCTTAAGCAAACAGTTTTCTGGCCTTTTTGTGATCAAGTTTTAAAAGAGGCTTTCATCTGGAAGGACGACCATGAAGACCGAGTTGTTGCACTATGTCCCATATTATTTTAGCTCTGTCAGTCTGACCTCCCACCTCTGCAACCTCTGCAGCAATGCTGGCTGCACTCATGCATTTATTTTTTGAAGCCAACTTTTGCATCTGACACTGAGTGTGTGGATCCAACTTCTTTGACTGAGCCTGTTCTGACAATGCACCCGTTTTGGAAAACCACCTAATGACTCAAGATATAGCATTTTTGGTAAAATGTCAAGGGTGTACTCACTTTTGTGACATAGCCTACACATTGGGCAAAACTACAATTCCACAACAAAAACAAACAGAACTTACAATAACACATACATGACATGGGTAGAATTAATAGTTAATGTTACTTAATATTTAATACATTTAAATTTAAGTTCTGTAAAAGGTATCACAAAATCAATTTAGTATTACAGTAAGATGACTTTTCTAACTTACTTAACCAAAAAACTCCTTACTACCCTAGGTAGTCTTGATGCAGAATACTCTCCTAAATACTGGGTAGCATAGTATGTAAACTGGTAATTGGGCTACACCCAAATCGTGACGCATCGAGGATGAGATCAGCAGTACACCTCGCACTTAATGGCTAGTTAATTATGCTTAACAAAATATTGAAAAACCTACATCAATGTCTGCAATTTACTGTGCACTGTTTACTATCATAGCATATAGAACAAGTGGCTAACAAACGTAAACAGTTAGTTATAGCTTCCCCTTACCCTATTATCTTATTTCATGATACACAGCCTACAAGCTGTCATGCAATGATACTGCCTATCTTGCGCTCATTTTTCCACCTGTTTTTTTCCTAAACTGCGCATATGATGGCTTGTTTTCCCTTTTCTATATTCATGCTTTCATGCCCACGTTTTACCGCTGCGAATTTGGGAGTATCAAAACGCATCCCTTAACATAAGAGTTATGCCAACGTAGACAGATTCGTTTAGGGAACGTGTAACATGTGACATATAGTCTTGGATTAACAATATTATAAATGAAGTCTGTTTTATTTCTAAGAAAATACTAGCGTGGTTTACTCATACAACGTGTGCCATAATTGGCTATTAGTTGCGGAGAAGGTCGAAATCCCCCCGCGCTAGCTGCTAATGTTTTTATGTTTTCTTTCCCTTGATGTTCTAATTCTGCTATGAGTGGGAATTACAGGCGTTGCTAGATGGCGCCTCCACCACATTTGGCGCCCTAGGCGACCCGCCTAATCTGCATATGCCTAGCGCCGGCCCTGCTGTGAGGCATGAGTGTTTCTCATGCAAAGTCAGGAGATTGGCCATATCAAGGCAGTTGTTTGCAACTCTTACACAGGGTTCAACTCCTGGGTTAGCATCTATCAACACAGAATATAACTCCCAAATTTGGGATTTAACGGCACAAACATCCAGGTTTATTTCTCGCAAATTTCGAGATTTGTTCTCGCAACTTTGCGACTTTGTAATGTCACAAATATTCGAGTTTATTTCTCCTAAACTTTTGACTTTTTTCTCGAAATATTACCCCCTCTCTGAAAAAAAAATACATGGCCTTAATAAGCCGTCGTAGAATTCGATAGGCCACCACACCGAATCGTGCGAAAGCCGTTTACTAGGCATCTTTCTGATTAAATCTCCTGCAACAATCTGGCTATGACGGACATACATTGTTTTACTATGTAGATGCTGTGCTAATATTTATACACATAAACTGCGTTCTTTGCAGCGCCATATGGCGCAATATGTCTTGGTGTTTTTAAAGCACTGATGACAATTTAGAATCAGTCATGCCAGGAGGCCTACCCACTAACCTAAGATTGGATTCGACCATTAAAAAGGTAAATAATTGTTTTAAGTTAAATGCTAATCTTAAATAAAATAACGAATAAGTTCCTTACATTTAAGGACTAAAAGTTGAATTGTGTCGTCTACCTCTGATATTGTCACGCGCATTTTTCTATTTTTCATTTCCCTAATTAAAAAGAGCAAAATGAACACACGCAGAAGTACGCAGAACTTTAAGCCTATTTAAGAAGTAATCGAAAATATGTAAAGTTAAATTCATGACTGTTTTAAAAGTATTTATTTTACTCTTTATTTAGCGACCGTGCTACTACAAATTTCTATTCTATTTCTTTTGTTCTGTTTTGGAAATCAAATCTGAAAGTCTTTGGAATGTCAACTTTTTAATGCCATAGCATACATTTAGTGAGCTGAATGGAGCTCGACTGTGCTGGCTTTCTGTCGTACACTGTAAAAAAATCCTGTTGTTTTTACAGGGAAACGCTGGCAGCTGTGGTTACCAGAGAATTCCTGTAAAAAATACAACAGCACAGTAGATCACTTTACTGACAAAATTAATTTACAGTGAAAGAAATCACGGCTGAAATCACATTGAAATACTGTTAAGTCTACAACAAAAAGTGTTGATTTTGCATAGGGGTACTCAGGGGCGTCACTAGTCATATTACTGTACTGAGGCACAACTGGGGCACAGATAATCAATGCGCAAAGCAAAATTTTTAGCACTTATTTATCATAAAAAATAAGTATATTATAAAATAATTAGTACTTCAAACTAAACAATCATATCAGATTATGTTGATATGCTCATCAAACATCGTAGATGTAAGATGGCAATCTCCAGAAACCGAGTGTGGTAGCTCACAGTGCTAGGCTTACCGTTACATAAATCAACAATGGTTAGGCATATCCCAGTTAGCTAAAAGACAGCACCTAACGTCTCTAGTAGGCTACTTCAATTTACAGCCAGAACTAGCTTGCATGACAGCTGCCTCATACATTAAACGTAAAAAGTAAAGTTGTAACATTTAAATCCACATGGAAATGGCGACACAGAGGTGAAAACAAAGAACAATGATGGGCAATTTACCCGGTACTAACCTGTAAGGCAGGTGGAAAGAAATAGCGCTCAGACACCGTTGTTAGACGTTAAGTCACAGCTAAAGTCGCGTGAGTAAATTGCCATATAAAGTAGCCATGTGTGCATTGTGTATGGAGTGAATAAAGTAGCAATGAGTTGCCATATTGAGTAGCTGTGTGCGCATTCTGTAGATTATGCTATGTAGACCTAAAAGTCTAAAGTGATTTTTTTTACTGGTGAAATTTATACTGGGGCACTACAGACCAATACTGGGGCATGTGCCCCAGTAAAATATGTCTGGCGACGCCCCTGGGGGTACTGTATACAAAAAACTAATTTAAAGTGGTTGACCAACAGTAAATCTTTGCATAATATATTCTATTTTTATGTTTTAATAACGAAGTTATAGTGTAAAACTTACTTATAAACCTGTTAAGTGATCACTATCTTGAGAAAGAACAAGAGAGAAAAATATCACTTTTGTGAACTTTATTTTTACAGCCATTGTCGACAGCTGTACACATTTTTTCATTTTCAATGTATAGAACATGCAAAGAAACTCTGAATACAAGTTCAAATGCTCAACAAGATTAGCCTCTTTAAATCTGGACATTTGTCACTTTACCAACTTTAAGTGCCATGCACACAACAACCACTCAGCCTCAGTTCAGAGGCCATATACAGGTTTGATCTGACAATGTAATCAAGACAACTTGGAAAACGATAGGAAAAATTATAAAGACAAATTTATATGATTTAAGTAATATAGATGAAACTGCAATACATTTCTCTCAAACAAAATCAATCCAACAAAAATGTCAGTCAAGTTTTCAAAAGGTAGATGGATAGAGGCATACTTTTTCATTACAGTTCTTTTCATGGAATGTGGAATGTGTGCTAAGCAACAGACTGAAACATGCAAAACAGTTACACACAAGATTACTCTGCCTGAAAATTCTTGGCAAAAATAAGCAATGGTCACAACACAGATTTTTGAGAGGAACATTTCTGCAAAGCAAAAACATGAAACAAACAGGCGGCAGGCCCTCAGCCACAAAAGTCACATAGTAAACCTTTACTGTGGATTGAAAAAAATAAAAAAACGTACACAGCCGTTTCTCAAACCAACAGAGTCCACAGAAAGAGTCCATATTTAGGTTTCACGCCACTCGTGATCGGAGATGTCCTGTATAAGGGTGAGGACTCGGGGGTTCACGTTGAGACGACGCTTTGAATTTTTGTTCTCCACTTTGGTCCCCTTTTCTGGATTAATCGAGAAAAAGCACCTGTAGAATAAAAAACATATTAAAGTATGCTAAGCCAGAATCTGAGTCCAAGTGTCACAGGTCAGAGTCTGGGAGAAATAAAACATGTTTACTCGCCTTTGAAGAAACTCAAGTGTTGAAGCCAGCTCAGATGGGTAGTGGACATTGAAACAGTAGTAGCTCCCGAACATAAGGCATAATGCAGAAATGAAGGAGGAGATACTTGTGTTGATAGGGTTCCGATCCAGACTCGGCATGTACCTTGTTGCAGAAAAGCAGGACTGTCTTATGAACAAATTATTTAAAAGTTATATTAGTAAGCGCTGCATTCACATGGCAAATTCTATTTAAACAGTGCGATTAAAAACAAGAGATATGAAGCAGACTTGCCACAGACAATAAGAGTGGGTGTCAGCAGCACTTGCTCCAATTGCACCTCTTCTGCCAGGCATGTATCCTCCACATAAGAGAACAGGGACTCCTCCTTTTCATCAAAGTAACTAAGCAGAAGCAGGAGCATCTCTTTCACATCATCGGAGCAGCCACTCTGCTGTCCCCGGATCCTCTTGTTCTTGGGGACCCATACTGTGGTCATGTAGTGTAGAAGCCTTTTCCCCTTCAAATCCAAATTTCTTGTGAATGTTTCTTTGAGGTCAACCCCAGTAAGTTCTTTGAAGTGGACTGACAGGCCAAGGTCATCAAACAAAAATGGCCACTCCTCTCTAAGCCACTTGATACTTTTTCCCTGATTGACATGTTGACGCTGTGTGTAAAACGTGGACTTCATGAGACATTTTACCTCGTCTGGATTGGCATCAGATTGTTGGAACATCACCTTGAGTTTTTCCATCTTTTGTTGCTGGCTCTGTTGAGTTTCTTCAAGGGGCAGAAATTTCATATTCCATTTAACACATCCATAAGTGTCCTGCATTGCTGCTCTTTCTTCTAATGGATCTCGTCTGTGTCATCTGAGTCATCAGTCTGAGGTTTTCTTTTTCTTATTTTGGGTGTTGTAGTGCGCCTCACATTTTCAATTCTGTTTTGCAGCTGTTTGACAAGGGAATGGTAGCCTGCTCCAACAATATCACCCTCTATTACATCTTGCAAAGAACTGGGATATTTTGCCACCATTTTTTTTGCAACAACAGTTGAATGCTTTTTGCCTACATGACGGCTTTTTTCCATCATCTCTGTCACAACAATTCGGACCATTTGCCTCCTCAGTTTTGGGCCTGGCCTTTTTCCTCTTTCCAAACAATGGATTAATTCCTCTGGAAACTTATGGCACGGAACTTCAAAGTTGTCGCCCCACTCTATGTCCAGTCCTGGGCTGGAGGAGGTTGATGATGAACTCCGGGGTGAAAAAGAGAGCGATGACAGTGATTGGGAGGGTGAGGCTTCCACAGATGAAAGTGAGCTGTTCTCGAAACACTGGTCTTTAAATGACAAAAAAAAAAAAAAATTATATATAAGAATTAACACTTTACAATATTACACAATGTGCATGTGTCTGATTTTGAATACATTACAGTTTTTATGTTGAAAAACACTGTTTGGCATTTTTACTTACATTTGTGTTTCCAAAAAGAGAGAAGCTTTCTGGCTTGTACAGGTCTTAATGCAGTCATCAAATCAGCCTCCGTTACAAACCGTTAAGTCAGCGGGTAGAATCGGGACATCTCGCCACTTTAAGCCAGAGATACGGATCAGTTCTCTGAGGTTCTCTCCTACTGGTAAGTGGCAACAGCCAGTTTATTATTATTATATAACAGTCACCCATAAAAGGCTCAATATGTGATTATTACTGTATTACTATAACTGAGCATTAGTCACCATTAGATTCAAGAGGTGTATACACTTAATGTTAAGTAAGTGGGTAGAATCGTCTTTAGAACTAGCATTGGCAGGGTTGTTTGTGTAATGGGATATGCAAAGTGCAAAGTGCAAAGTGATAGTATTTGTGGTAAAATGGTGGTAAAGTGCAAATATTCGATAATAAGTCCTAATTAGTAAGTAAGCAGGTCATTTTGGAAGTAAATTGTGGTGGTAGTTAATTTTGTAAGTAAAACTTTGGAAGTCGTGCAAACAGGTGGTAATGAACAGTAGGTAGTAAATTTTTGAAGTAAACTTTGGTTGTAAGTGAATTTAGGAAGTACATTTTGGAAATTTGGGTAGCAGGTAGCTGAACTGTGGACACACACTAAAGGATTGATCACCTTTAGTGGGGCCACCTCAGGGGAGGGTGTACAGTGAATAAAGGCCCGAAACAGCCGTTGATCCTGAGGTACACTGCTGAGGATGTGCCCCTGTGTATGGATAATTGTAATGGCTGTAGTTAGGAAAGCCTGAAGTGTGGTACAATGGGTGCTCTCCCCACATGTGCAAGTGTCTTGTATTTTTATGTATTTATCTAGTTATTTTAATTGTTAAGGAAATATTGGAGGAAACTGCAAAGGCTTGCCAGTGGTCCTGGATGAGATGCATGTTGTTGGCATGGTGAAAGCCATGGGGGAAAGCAATAGGTAGGTGCTGCTGAGTGGATCATGTAAACGGCCCCAGCAGCCCCAGTCACTGTAACGGTAGCCGGCTGGTTCAGGTTAACCCTTGTTGAGCATCTGTCTGTACGGCTCCAGTTGGCCACCCCCTCAGCTGCTCTGTCCTGTACAGCTCACATGAGGTTGCGTGAATAGCTGTAGTCAGCGGCCAGTTGTGCGTGTTACACCTGGGAGTAGGGACTAACAGCCTGAACTATTTACTTGATAGTGTAGGGGTAGGTGTAATAGCTATAGTTTCTCCCTAAGGTGCTCTTCCTACATGCACAAGTACTTTGTGTTCTTTGTAAACTGACGCTGTCAAGCCCGGCCCATTATTTATTTAATTATTAATCCCATTTCTATTTCATTGTCCGTGTTATATACCTACTTATGGTCTTTGTTTTATGGTTTTGCTTTCTTAGTTTTCATGTGTGTGTTGTGGAGCACTTTGGGGCAACTCGTTTTGTTCCAATGTTAATCTAAAGAATAAGAAAGACTCGACTTGAATTGAACTCTCAGTGCAATATGGAATGAATTCCCTGCCAGAACGTCTGTACTCGTAGAAATATCTTGTGCTCATGAAAAGAATTTGTGTACACGTGGAAATATTTTGTGCTTGTGAAAAGAATTTGTGTACACGTGGAAATATTTTGTACTTGTAAAAACAATGTGTCCTTGTGTGAAAAACTGTCATGTCTCTATAACAAAGTTTTGTGCTTGTAAAAAATAAATGTGTCTCTGCGTGAAAATCTGTTTTGTCTCTGTAACAAAGTTTTGTGCTTGTAATAAAAATTTGTGCTTGTAAATAGATTTTTTGTACATGTAAAAATACTTTGTATTTGAGAAAAAAACCAAATCTCTCACAGGCACAAATCCTATTCACAAGCACAGATTCTTTTTACGAACACAAAACGAGTCTGTGAAATCTCTGCCAAAACTTCTCAGCAAATAACCAAACGTCTTACTCACCGGCCAATCAAGTTGCCGCCTTTACTTAGAGCAATGAGCGGGAGCAATGGTACGTGAATTCTCTATGTAGCCATGTACAACAAAGTAGCCAGGTTAACGGCGAACTTGCTGCAGTTGTCTGGTGTTTTTAGCGGAGTGTCTATTTGCACCCTGGGTGTAAATTACGAAATGGACACGTTTCTTCTATTTACACCCATCTGATGACGGGAAGCTGGATGGGAGAATTCTACCGGAGACCAGACCACGGCACGGGACAAACTACTTCGCCTGTTTTGTAGCTAATGGGACCAACGAACGGGACAAAATCAAACGGAACGAAATGGGACAAGAGAAATAATTTCACAAAAGGTAATGTAATGTCGTTGCTACAAGATATATTTGCATCCCCAGTCCCACCGCGAATATTTGTGTAATTAACGTAAGCACAGCAATATGGGCATGTTTAGCTCGTCCCAGCAGTTAATATAGTTCAGCTCACCTCAGGTAAAACAATCGTAGCCTAACATTATAATTGTGGTCCAAATGTAAGCATTTGGTCCCTTGTAAGCAATAACTAAAATTTGCAAAAAGGTGTGTTAAATCTGTAAACTAACATTTAACTGACCAGTGGCCACAGCTCGCAAAGTTAGCTAACACTAACAGCAAATCAGTTAGCTAATCGATCTACTGTCAATGAAGAATAGAACATACAACAGATTGTTTAGGGAAAGCTTTTATAATTGGTGGTGGTCTGGATTTATACTGTTGTTTGTATCTTGGACGGGGTTTTAGTGGGTCGCAAACATTGTTAAGGCACCTCCTAAATTCTGGTGGTTTGCTACTTGTCAATGCTGCAATATGGCGTTCCACGTGTCTCAGCCACACTATCACACGTCAATAACGTCGTAGACGCATTGAAATGGCATTGAAACAAAACAAAGTGCGATTGTGGGCTGATTGAGTACGTCTTGATAAGGGGAAGGGAAACAGAACGTTCAATTTATGTATGGAACAAGATCTCAGAGTGAGCGAGTGACAGGAACACCTAGGTGAAGGGTGTGCACTGCACAAGATACCAGTCATGTAATGTGAAATGTGTTTATATTCTCATTACAAAGCAACACATTGTTTTACTTAGTCCAACTGTTGGACTGTTGTACAGTCTCCTCTGTATAATGAACTGAAAATGGTTAAACATTGTGTTTCAGATGAAAGATGAAGAAAGTGGTTCTTCAGAGACAGTCTGTGGTAAACAGCCCATCCACATCTGAAAAAAGGTGAAACAAATGAGACTGAATTGTCAATATATCCTAATGGATGTAACCTGACTCTTGTCATGTCCATTTTGGTCCATCAACCTACACACATTTATCTGAGATTGCTCAATAAGAGATGTATGTAAGAAGTGGAGGCCTATCAAAATCCTTTGATGTTTGGATAAACCACATGTATGTCATTATTTATTGGCATAACTAACTACAGGTAGTTGAATAGAGTTTTAGAGGTTTAATCACTGAATATTTTTATGGTTTGATGTTCGAAACAAGGTGTAACATGGTTGTGCCAAACAAGGCTGTCCAAGTTGAAATATGGAAAGGTGCAGAGGGCAGAATATTAGCTGTGAAAATTGTGAGCCTGACTGTAATATCAGTATAGTCTTATGCAAAGTTGTTGCACTATTGATTGACTTTTTATTCTTCAGAAAATTCATGAAAGAAAGAGGTGTTCCATCAGGGGAGTGCATTGAGGGCTGGACATTGCAACCAATGACGGGGTCGAAACAGCATGATGGTGCAAGCTGTGGCTTGTTTGTGCTGATGGTAAGTATTGTTTTTAAAATGTCTGACTTCTCTGTTGGGGTATTTATACACAGTGTGGTTCTCAATTAAACTTTTCCTTTTCATCATTTTCTATGTTTCCATCCAGAATGCTGAGGCCTTGCTGAAGGATGCTGACCCTGCAATGGTCAGCCAGGAGCACATGTCAAGACTCCGTCAATATATTCGGAAGAGACTGATTGAAGCCCAAAGGATAGGCTAGTGTATGTGTGTGTGCATGCATGCATGCGCATGCCTGCGTGTGTGTGCACGTTCAGGAGATAGTGTTTCTATGGGGTGGGGGGGTTACTTACATGTAACCTGTGTTTCTGTTAATGCTGCAGTATGTTTGTCTAGTAAAAGTTTGTTCAAACACTTTGTGGTCTTTAAGTTTTACTTCAGAGCATGCTTTATACTGTTTATACAGATGCCGTTTTAAGGTAATTACACATCATTGCTTATGAATGCCATGTACTGTGGACAACATTAGTACCATACAAAAAGTTGTAGCGTAGTGAATTGGTTAAAGGAAAACAGTAGATGTAACAGTAGATATACATGTACATGGCATGCCAGTGTGTATGGTGAGGAGTGATTCTGGGCTAGACTGCAGCATTTCGAAGTTGGCCGATTTCAGCTTTTGTGGAAATCACTGCAAGTACTGAGTGAACGGGGCCCTCAACAATCTTTAAGAACAATAAAACTCCAAAAAAGTCCATACTTTACCAGTAGTATTACAAAGGCTTCTTCAGTGAAACCGAGGCACTGATAAGTTAACAAGGTTTTTTACTAGCGAGTGTGATTTTGGGGACCCTGTTCACCCACCAGTTGCTATGTATGTCAATATTCAATTCAAGCTGACTTCAGTTAGGCTACACATTAGTCTATGTATGGTTGTGAATAGCACTTTTGAACACTCTGGTGTGGCTGCCAACGGTACACCGTTTACTCACTGGGTGTTAATAACATTATTGAGATGGGGGTGCAAATGGCATTATTTATTATAAAGCCTTGGGTATATAGCATAACTGACCATGATGACTCAGGTGTAAATAGCTTTTTTTTTGTCTAGGAAAACCTGGGTGTAAATAGCATTACTGACTATGAACACCCGGGTGTAAATAGTGTTTTTGTCTAGGAACACCCGGGTGCAAATAGCATCTGCCTGTTTTTAATCGGGAGTTTTAAGACAAGTTCTAAATTACATTATGAACAGGCGTGCTTGAAGTGGGCCGCGGTGTTCTGGCACCTCTTTTCATTTCAGGGGATGTGAATATGAAGGCACTGCATTCTCAAAACAGCCCTGTCTAACGGTTTATCATTGATTATTGCCCTACGCAACATGCGTCAGGAAAAGGCAAGTGGACTACACTCCCCGCTGTCACGCTAGCAAATGCTGACGAGGAGACCAGACTACTGACATTTCGTTTTTGAGCCTCATTTAACCAAAATATAAGAATCAGTAAGCACCAGATCACCATATTAAGTATATAATAAGGATAGACTTTTGCCCTGCAATAGGGTTGGGACTCAAATGGATTGTAAAATACATTTTCGGCGCTGCATAGTAGTGCCTTCATATTCACGTCCCCTGAAATGAAAAAAGGTGCCAGAACACCGCGGCCCACTTCAAGCACGCCTGTTCATAATGTAATTTGGAACTTGTCTTAAAACTCCCGATTAAAAACACCAGACAACTGCAGCAAGTTCGCCGTTAACCTGGCTACTTTGTTGTACATGGCTACATAGAGAATTCACGTACCATTGCTCCCGCTCATTGCTCTAAGTAAAGGCGGCAACTTGATTGGCCGGTGAGTAAGACGTTTGGTGATTGGCTGAGAAGTTTTGGCAGAGATTTCACAGACTCGTTTTGTGTTCGTAAAAAGAATCTGTGCTTGTGAATAGGATTTGTGCCTGTGGGAGATTTGGTTTTTTTCTCAAATACAAAGTATTTTTACATGTACAAAAAATCTATTTACAAGCACAAATTTTTATTACAAGCACAAAACTTTGTTACAGAGACAAAACAGATTTTCACGCAGAGACACATTTATTTTTTACAAGCACAAAACTTTGTTATAGAGACATGACAGTTTTTCACACAAGGACACATTGTTTTTACAAGCACAAAATATTTCCACGTGTACACAAATTCTTTTCACAAGCACAAAATATTTCCACGTGTACACAAATTCTTTTCATGAGCACAAGATATTTCTACGAGTACAGACATTCTGGCAGGGAATTCATTCCATAAGTGCACCCCACTACAACCATAGACTGTAGAGGACTACAACCCCCGCCCTCCCTCTCCACACATGACTTGTGTGTCATCTGCTACGAGATCGAGGAGGCGCGAGCCCAGTCTCGTCTAAGATTTGTGTTTGACTTTATTTTCAGCATTTAATGCCCACCCCTGCTGTGACCAGCAATTCTCGTTGACGTATGAAGCCAGGTGCAGACGGGCGGACTGGAGTCTAAAACACGGCTACTAACTCTGAGGTGGCGGTAGATGAAAGGGCTATCGTGTTGTTGCCGCCCCACATTACCGACAGCGATTTGGTGAGTCAAACGTCTTGCTCTTCTAGCCCTCTCCCCGGCCCTAGCTCACAGATGAGGAGCGTTGTGCAATCTCTCACAGATGAGGAGCGTTGTGCAATCTCTCACAGATGAGGAGCGTTGTGCAATCTCTCACAGACGAGGAGCGTTGTGCAATCTCTCACAGATGAGGAGCGTTGTGCAATCTCTCACAGATGAGGAGCGTTGTGCAATCTCTCACAGATGAGGAGCGTTGTGCAATCTCTCACAGATGAGGAGCGTTGTGCAATCGGTCCAACACAAGTTAATAAAGAATTCCCCAAAAATCAAGAGGGACGAAGATTCAGCAGTAATAATTACTGCATCCAAATGAAAAATGGGGAGAAAATTAATAGAACGTGGCTAATATATAGTGACTCAGGGGACTGTGTTTTGTGCTTTTGTTGCCGACTTTTTGGAGAGGGGGGCACACTTTTAAGTTCACATGGCTTTAATAACTGGAAAAACCACACACACACACACACACACTCACTTATAGACTAATCCAATTTTCTCAAAAGAAAGAGTTCTAGCGGCAAATTTGAGGAAAAGTTGGTAAACCATATTTTTTACATAATTTGAGGGTGCTGATTCTGAATAGTGTGTTTACCAAGCTGAATTCTGAGTTTTAAGCCTTCTAATTTGCATATTAAAATGAGATAAACGATTTTCTTCATTTTTTATGATTATTTCTAAACTAATCAGTTAAACAACATAGCATTTTTTGGAAAAGATGGTAAACCATGTTTTTAACATAATTTTAGGGTGCTGACTCTGAATATTGTGTTTACCAGGCTGGATTCTGAGTTTTAAGCCTCCTAATTTGCATATTAAAATAGAGATAAATGTTTTTCTTCATTTTTGTGTATTATTTCTAAACTAATCAGTTAAACAACATAGCATTTTGAAGAAATGATGGTAAACCATGTTTTTCTTATATAATTTGAGGGTGCTGATTCTGAATATTGTGTTTATCATGCACAATTCTGAGTCTTAAGGCTTCTAATTTGCACATGAAAATGAGAAACGATTTTTAAATTATTTCTTATGTAATCAATTAAACAATATAGCTTAGGCTCAAATTTCATATTTAAGTGCTACAGTAGTGCATAAGTCATAGCTGAATGTTTTCTTAACATATTGCATGTAATAAGGTAATAAAACAAGGTAGACCAGAAGTCATAATATGACATTTATTGATAATAAGTGGGCTAAAGTTAACAACAAAAGAGACCATGACAACTCCCCCCCTCCCCACGTCAGTCTTTCACTGACATGGTTTGGTTAGGGAGCCTTGAGGTCCAATACAACAGCTCCCACCGTGGTGATGTCCAAGTGTCACGGTGGTGAGACTGAGGAGATGCACGCGTCGGCGCCTGTTAGGTTATATTGGAAGTGCAGTGGGTTGAACCTCCGGCTTGGAGGATAAGTCCTGCGTGGGAGTGGTTGTGTTTTAGTATTGCTTTCAGTTTTTTCTTGTTATTAAGAGTCCATTTGTTAGTAGTATTATTTGTCCTTGTTTTATCTCAGGTGTAGATATTATATAAAAATGAGTGTTTGTAACCGGTTTGTTTTCTATGTTGATTTTGCCTATTCCACAGGGTCCTGGACTTGCGTCCTATTGGTCTGTTGGAGAATATTTAGGACACATCATCAGTAGTGTTATCTCAGGATCATCGGGTGTTTCAGGCCTTTCAACACTAGACACCCTCCTCTGAGGCGGCTCCGCCTTGAGATGATCAGTCCCCGGCGTGTGTCCTATGGCCAAATGCTAATCCAAGGGTCTTCAGAGCTATGGTGTTAGTCTGAAGAGAGACTGAGGTTTTCTGTTTTAATGTTGTAATGAACATGTGTGGTTAGGTGGTGTGTGTATTTTTTGTTGGTTTTGATGTTCAAAGGGTTTATTTGCCTTAAAATCCTTCTGAGGTGGATTAATAGATTCTGTGTTTATTCTTGTTTAAAAGGTGTCCAGGATTTATTTGGTTATGAGATGCTGTAATGTTATGAAAAGGTTTGCTTTGAATCCTTTGTATTAGAACGGAGCGGTTTCTTGACCTTTTGACCTTTAATGTCTGAATCGGTTTCTATTGAATGTTGATCGGTATATTTGGAAAATTGTACCTGCTGGTTCTGCACTTGAAGTGTTGTATTAGTTAGGGAGGCAAGATAGCATGTTGTAAATTGTATACAGAGTTGTGTTTTATATTTGAAGTTAGTTCCAGGTGTAGGAGAGTTTATATTATGATAAGCGTTTAATGGAGAAGCTGTTGGTAAATGTGAGTTCCTCCAAGATTTTTTTAGGGATTATGGATATTTGTATGGTTTTAAGAGGTGAAATGGAATCTCTGGAGTCATATTAAACAGGTTCTCCTGATATTTCTTATGGAGTTTGTTTAAGAATCCATTCGATTAAGTCTCAGTGCTCTTTAGGCCTAATTGCTTCTATAAGAAGTAAATAGTTAAAATAAAAAGATGCCTATATTGATTTTGTATAAGACCCTTTCTAATACTTAGAAGGGTAAGGAAACATGTGAAACATGTTAATTGGAGTTATTTCTATCTATTGAAGTTTGTTTCAGATGCCTGTGAGTTTATATTGTAATACGCTTTCAATAGCGAGTCTATTATTGATTGTGAGTTACACTAAGCATTTTAGAGGGATTATAGATATTTGTACGGTTCTATGAGATGGACTGGAATCTCTGGGGTCATGTTAGACAGGTTCAACTGATATTTCTTATGAGTTTGTTTAAGAAACCCTCCTATTAAGTCCCAGTAGTATTTGGGCCTACCTATTCCTATAAGGAGTAAATGGTTGAATTAAAAGGATGCCTATACTGATTTTGTATAAAAGCCTTTCTAATACTTAGAAGGGTAAGGGAGTATGTGAAAAATGCTAATTGGAGTTATTTCTATCTATCGAAATTTGTTGCAGGTGCCTGAGAGTTTATATTATAATAAGCGTTTAATGGAGAATCTATTGGTAATTGTGAGTTCATCTAAGTTTTTTAGAGGGATTATAGAGATTTGTATGGTTTTAGGAGGTGAAATGGAATCTCTGGAGTCATATTAAACAGGTTCTCCTGATATTTCTTATGGAGTTTGTTTAAGAAACCATTCTATTAAGTCTCAGTGCTATTTAGGCCTAATTGCTTCTATAAGAAGTAAATGGTTAAAATAAAAAGATGCTTGTATTGATTTTGTATAAGACCCTTTCTCATACTTAGAAGGGTAAGGAAACATGTGAAAAATGTTAATTGGAATTATTTCTATCTATTGAAATTTGTTCCAAATGCCTGAGAGTTTATATTTTAATGCGCTTTCAATAGAGAGTCTATTATTGATTGTGAGTTCCCCTAAGCATTTTAGAGGAATTATAGATATTTGTACGGTTCTATGAGATGGACTAGAATCTCTGGGGTCATGGTTAACAAACCATCTTTTTTACATAATTTGAGGGTGCTGATTCTGAATATTGTGTTTACAAAGCTGGATTTTAAGTGCTAATCCTTGTAATTTTAATATTAATTTGGGACTTGATGGTTCGATTTTTTTTTTTAAGTCGGCCACCTTGAAAGTCGGCCATCTTGAAACTGTTGGCTTCCAAAATCTAGACAATTCATGTACACATGCTTAGGCAGCAGCATACAAGATTTGGTGACAATCCATCAACCCTTTCAAAAGTTATCGCTCAAACAAAAATCTTTATTCGCCTAGTATGACTGCTATGCTATTATGCTAATTAGCAGGCTTAAAATGCAAATTTCAGCTTGGTAAACAAAATATTTGGAATCAGCACCCTCAAATTATGGAAAAAAGCACGTTTACCGACTTTTCCTCAAATTTGCCGCTAGACCCTTTCTCTGAAGGACTTTCTGAGATTTTTGCCCAGTCTATTACTCACTCACCCATACTCTCTCTCTCTCTTTCACACACACACACACACACACACACACACACACACACACACACACACACACACACACACACACACACACGCACACACGCACACACACACAATAATCTACATATGTTTGCAGAATATTTGTAGTTTGATAGTTTGAAACTGTTGAATAAACTGGTTTTCCTGGCATTTTGGCAAAGACATGTCACTCTCACACACACACACTCTTTCTTCCTCACACATTTAATCGTATGGGGGGGGGGGGGGGGGGGGGCACATACATACCTTCGCCTTGGGCCCCCAATTTGCTAAATCCGCCACTGGTTAGTTGAAGAGTGCAAATTAGTGGTGGGTCGGGTAGCTTGCGCTGTTGTCAAGATGCGTAACAACCGTTTCTGCAGAGAAACTATAGAGCCTATGTATTGGCGGAAGAACGACTGTTCATTTCAAAATATTTTAATTCAATTATTGTCTGCCGTTATTCAAAGGAACCATATAAGGCAGTAGCCTACTTTACGTCGTGACCTACAACCTCCTCTTCTATCCCACGCACAGTAAGACCACACAAACAAAATATGACCAGTGCTTGAAGTGGGTATTTCTTTGTGCATTGGCTGTTCATGTAAATATCACAATAGGAGTTACTGCTTAGCTCCCCAAATTAATCTGACTCACCAGCAGCTGCTCAGTCTTCATTAGGCACCACAATTGACGTGGAAAAGTGCAAAAGTGTTGCAAATTGAAAGTCAGCTTTATTGTCAATACTGTACTGAAATATGTACTGGATATATAGGCTGCAGTCAGTAGCGCACACAAATACACACGCACAAACAGGCACACACACACACACACACACACACACACATACACACACACACACACAGATACAGACACAGGCACGCACACATACACACACACACACACACACACACACACAAACAAACAAACAAAGGGACAGGCGTCCCACTAATTTTGGCTGAAATTCCCACTAATTACGGCGGTGTGAAAGGGGGTTTTTAGTCTGCTGGTCTTAACATTGGTGGGGACCTATTAAGTCCGCCCCCACCCCCACCACAACCACCACAAACTATAGAGTAGATGGCGCACTGAATAACCTTGAAATCATCATATTTCGAATTTCCACTGACTATCTATTTTACTCATCTGATTTAATACTGGTTATAGTGGTGTTTCAACACTTTGTAAATCGTCTCCCTATGTTAAAAATACCAACAGCATCTGCTACCACAATTGGAAATTGCAGTACAGAGGACCGCCCCCCTCGACGATTAATTGAAGTCCATTATGCCTCCTTGGCGGCTAACAGTAAAGTTCAACTGCTGTCCCTTGCTGTGCTGACATTAGTGTAACATGAGTAGGCCAGTGTGTGTTGAAAAAAAGTTATTTAAATGGCTTCTTAAACATATACAGCTCTGGAAAAAATAAGAGACCACTGTAAAATTATCAGTTTCTCTGATTTAGGTGTATGTGTGAGTAAAGTGAACATTTTTGTTTTTATTCTGTGAAAGACTGACAACATTTCTCCCAAATTCAACTGTCACTGGAATGTCATACAATGGCTATCATACATGTAGAGATGCTGATTTTAGGACAAATTGCAGTGGCCTCTTAATTTTTTCCAGAGCTGTAGATGGGCTTTCATCACACCAGACTCCAAATAAATCAGCTGGCTAGCTAGCACTCTGTTTTTAATTCTACCAATTTGGCTTTTGAACAACAGCATGCCGCATTTTAACCACTTTTTGTCATTTGTAAAACAACGTATGTTTTGTTAAGATGTTCACTTATGATCATGGATATGCATTATAGCTGTTTATGCTTGTTTGTTGTAGGACATTAACTTAATTTTCATATCTCAAAAACACTATTTCATGAATACACATTTTTCCGAGTTTTAAAGCTGGATGTTACTTTGCTATTGTGATGTAAGCTAAAGCACAGAGCAAAAATTCATTTTTACCAAGGCTGACCACCACCCCCACTGTGCTCGGAGAATGAATTAGGGCACCATTACTGATTACCACCACTACTGAGGGCTGTGAGCAAATTACACACATGGCATGAATCACCAGTGCCTCAGATCTGCTACTCATAACAACTCCAGCTGTCTAATGGACACCTGTGAGTTTTTTTTTTACCCACACATCCTGTGATACATCATTACGCTGATCTGCTAAGCTCAGTATTTCATATTCGCCCCAAGTTCCACTTTAAGAGTTTCCCTGGGTTTTCGACAAAACTTCTCCTCTTAGTAAAATGCCACTTTTAAAGGCTATGTATTCCTATTTAGTATTATCACCAAAGGTTTGTCACAGCAGTACCATGCATGTTATTATTATCTAGGCTGTAGGCCTCTTTTGACCTCACTATTGGGTTTGTAAGGTCATGTTACTTTTAAACTAAACAAAGTTGACGTTAATTGACCTGTTCTGCTTTTTTCCAAATGAGAATCGGTAAGAGAATCGATAAAGAACCAAATCCTTAAGCAGAATCGAAAATAGAATCGGAATCGTAAAAATCTTATCAATTCACTAACCCCCAATTATGGAGCCTGAAGGGGTAATTCACGCTCTGCATGCAACTGACTGAGAAATATAAAACAAATCAGCTGGTGCTCATGGAGTGTCGCTTATTGCTGTCTAAAATATTTGAAAGTGTTCTGTCAAGTGGAGAGTCCACACTTCCAGACTCCCATTTGTCAGCTGTCCAGAGAGAGGGCACTGACAGTATGATATGGACAAGGCTGTTTTAAAACTTGGGTTTTTATTTTCCTTTCAACAATTTTTTTTTGGAGGGTGGAGTAAGGGGGGTAAGCTGGGATGGGACAAGCCTCAGTGGGAACCGACACAGAGAGACACATCTGTCACGTCGTAGATTATGAGGAAACGACGCAAGACACGGTTTGACAGATATCAGGAATCATAGAGTGCTGGGGTGGACCTGAGACCTGGTAGAACCAGAGCTTAGGACACGTGTTTGCTTAGACACCTCGCTAAAGGAGCTATGTGTTCTTATCCGCACATACAGCAATTACAAGAAATTGCTGACTAACTTACTGGTCCTGTCAGCACCTTCATGGGTGTGTATGCCTGAGACACAGATGAAGAATGTATGAAGACATACATACACTTGTGTACATTTGATGGGTGCATAGTACAGGACAAGAAGAGGAAAAACAGATGGCACTTAGAGCCCACACTTTCAAAAAGAAATCGTTTCTCAGTACAGCACTGCCAGACCCTCTGTACAGAATGAAATGAAGTACGAGGGCCGGGTTTACCAGGCTACAGCACTGCCAGACCCTCTGTACAGAATGAAATGAAGTCCGAGGGGCGGGTTTACCAGGACCTATGATTGCCCAGCACTGCTCAAAAAGTGGCAACATGTGTCATCCCTTTCAGCCTGAGAGAAAGATGAATGTAATAATAAACACTGGATGATTGAGAGTACTTAACACCTCCTAACCTGTATTTGAGGGGGAGGGAGAGCAGCAGCCACAGGGTGGACACAGCAACCCGAAGAACAGCAGCAGGAGTCCCACTGCAGACTGCCGAACCACACTACCGTCAGGTACTTCTGCACAGCCGGGTGCGCCACCACTCCCTTCTGCCGTCACTCCATCAGGCAGTCCAGGACGCTGGCCCTGTGGTGGTCCACGACCCACAGGATGGGCCCCGCGCCCCGCCCCCCCCTGACGGCCGAGGACACGGTGAAGAGGTCGGAAGCCAGGGCCTCACGGTGCCTCGTCGCCACCTGGAGGTCGACAGCCCGCTCTTTCTCCCGCAGCACAGCGCAGCGCTGCCAGGCCCAGGGCGGGCACGGGTCAGACGCACGGCCGCATCCAGCGGAGCAGGGGAGTGCAGCACCAGGTCATCCAGAGCCAGGTTACCGTTCAGACGGCCGCACTCCATCGGGTCAAACACGAGCTAGAGGGAACCAAAAAGAAAAAAAGCAGAAAAGCCGAATGCTCTGGAAGTGAACTTGTGTTGACAAAATCCGAGGTGCTCTTGGAGTAAATTCTACTAGGGATCTCTCAAATGTATTGATAGCCAACTCTGTGCACTGTCATGCAGTGTTAAGGAAACAAACTTCAAATAAAAATGATTACTAATAGTTTAATAGTATGCAGTTGATGAGTTTATTTCATTGACTGCATGTGAGGGCCTGGAGTTGACTTGGCTATTAATATAAAGTGGAGGGATTTGAAGAGATGGAATTATTAGTATTAGTATTAGTAATACTAATTAGTATTATTAGTATTATTAGGACTACCCAGAGCTGTACGATATATTCCATCTCTTCACATCCCTCAAGTTTATATTGATAGACAACCCAGTTCCATGATTTGAGTTAGCTAAACTCTCTCTATATGCGGCTCTTGGACTACCAGTTCAAGGTTGCCCTCTAGTGGTGTGATACACCACGTGGCACCAATCAGAATTCCATTCAAAAACATGGATTTAGACACGGGCCTAGCTTTTCTGATAAGACCATGTCACGCAAGCATACTCTCCTAGGAAGCCAAGTTCTGGGATTTGTATGGCTTTTGAAATAGACAAATTCTATTCAAAGATCAGTTGATGTCTGAATGGGCCTCAACATTCACAAACCCAGCCCTTGAACATGACAAATAGAGTGTCGGAATCAGACAGCATGGTATAGATGGGTAAGCAGGTATAGCAGGGTAAGAGTTGGCAGGAGCCTAACAGAGACAGAAAAAAATGAAAACTCACTCATCGTCATCTCCGTCGTGCCGGTCGTGCTCGTAGCACAGGTCGCAGCGCTCGTCCGAGTCCGCATCCTCCTCCTCCTCTTCTTCGTCCTCCAGCAGCTGCAGGTGGGGCCGGCCCAGGCTGCCGTTGAGCTTGACCGAGGACATCAGACTCGGCCTCCTCATTCAGACGGTCCTGCTGTGGGCTGTACTGCTGCTCCTCGATGCTGAACAGGTGCAGGGCCACGGACACGGGGAAGAGCACGGCCGCGAACAGGAACAGGATCTGCTCCTGGGACTTGAAGGCCTGGCCCAGGAAGGTGTGGGTCCAGGCTTCCCACAGCTCCACCGAGGCCTGTGGGAACAGACAGAATCATCTTAAATGATAGAGCAGTGTGTGAGAGAGAGACAGGAGGTAAGTAGAAAAGCGAGGTGCGGTGGGATCGGGAAATCAAAAAGGGTCACACTCAAACCCGGTTCCCCAGATATATAGTATCAGTGGAAGATGAGGTAAGTTTAAATTTGAAGCGTCAACACTTTAATGTGTGTATGTACAGAAAACTGTCTTGCACCATCTTTCTGACAGGCACACTAAGCATACATGAACGAAAACATTAGGCACAACATTTAAAAAAAATATATATAAATTTATACATTAGACACAAAATGTGGGAAAAAACAGTTTTTTTGTGAGTAGAGTAACAATTGTCACCTGGGCTGTAGATAAGTTGCATATGGGACATAGAGCAATGGCAGGAAACAGGCGTCCTGGTTTCGCACTGCAGTGGTCCCTCGCTGTATCGCGGTTTACCTTTCGCAGTTTACCTTTCGCTGTTTCGCAGATTTTTTTAGTGCATGCAATCTCCTGTACAGTACAGAATGCGCTCAAGTGCTGTATGTTTGCAAGTGTGAACTTTGTCTGTCTGAGAAAAGTGTATAAGTGTAGTGAGGGGTTTTACAGCCTTAAAACATCTATAATAATTATTTTTAGAACGTAACTCCCGCGAATAACGAGGGACCACTGTACTGCACACCTGGATCCAGTAAGGTGCACGACCCGCTCACCCGGGTAAAGAGCACAGGCCACTCAGGCCATTAGCCTGCTCACTGGCTCACTGACCACTGCTGTAAGGCAAGAGCCTGACTTAGGTGCTTTCATTATGTTCATTATCAGGTGCCTGTTCCTTCTCCTTCATCCTAATGCCACAGACCTGGTTCGAAGCTAGTTTTATTAAGTATGTTCCATTAGTCTAACAGCTACAACAAAGGCATCAGGAAGGACAATGAGGAAAGAGGACAAAGGTCTGGTGAGCAGGTGCATTCTTTGCAGAGGTCAAGAGAGAGAAAGTGAGAGAGAGAGAAAATGTCAGATGAAGATAGCAATACAGAGAGGGAGAGAGAGAGTGAGAGTGAAAGGCTTATCTGTAGTACAGTACAGGTCACTGCCATTTCTCTCCATCTCCCTCCCTCCTCTCTCTCGTTTTCTCTCTCTCTCTCTCTCCCTCTCTCTATTTGGGTCTCCCTCCTCCTGTCCGTCACACATGTGATTGGCTGGAAAACACACTCTGGCTGCCTGTTTATCTATTTATTTAGCATTATATATCCGTCGCGCTCAGCAGAAACCTATTGCTGACAAGCTCCCGCAGCCATGCAGACATAGGGCTCACCTGGACTCACCGTGTGGTGTCTGACTAGCCTGGTAAACCCGCTCCTCGTACTTCATTTCATTTAGTGCAGAGGGTCTGGAACAGAGGCCGTCAGAAACGATATGCTGGAGGTGGGGACTCCGCTGAAGTTTTAAAAATGTGCCTCTGCCTTTACCCACTCGTTAACGCCTGGTCGTCACGTGTGCAATGCTAGTGTCTGACCTCAGAGGAACCACACATTACATGGTTTATAAAGGGACTTAGAACCACACATTATATGGTTTATAAAGGGACTTCAAGCCACACATGGTTTCCAACTTGGAACCACATATAGTGTCCAAATGGACTTGGGCCCACACATGGTCTCTAAAGGGACTTAGAACCACACATGGTAGCAAAGCAACATCCCTTGACCATTCAGTCAGTCGGCGCATCCACTGGTGAGACAGTTTTAGCAAAATGCGGGGCCTCCACATGTTTTGTTCCATACTTGAAGGTTTAATTAGGGTGGAATCAGGGTGTTTTTTGTCAAATCTATATTTATTTATGTATAGTATTTATGTGTAGTGAAGTAGACTGCCTTCCAACAAGACTCAGAGTTTTGTGTTGATATTATTAAATTACATTACACTACATTGCATTTAGCTGACGCTCTTATCCAAAATAACTTATAGTGAATAAGGTATAAGGACAGTCCTCGTGGAGCAACTTGGGGTTAGATGCCTTGGCTCAAGGGTCCTCCAGCTATGAAAGAGGGTGCAGGAGACTGCTGGTTATTCACCCCCGCCCCCACAACTTGCGAACCTGCGACCCTCCGATCCCAAAAGCAACCCTACCCTGGGGGGTGTTGATCAACCGTGCTGCTGGTCTTTGGCGTGGAGATCCCCTACTCTCCCCTCTCTTTACGACAGGCAACACAGCAACTTGGATGCTCCTGGTGGGGCCGGATTCCTGTCTGGTCATGATGGAAACTCCGCTCAGCTGATGGTGATCATCTGCACTGTACTGTGCGATGCTCTCCTACAAAAGCAAAGGATCTTATATCACACTCTGGCGAGGCCAGGACTCAGAGCATCTAATAATAGCTCCTACAGTGACAGAAGAGTGAGAGACCAAAAGGAAGACAGGAGACAAGAGAGATAGGCAGTAGAAAAAAAGAAAGAAAGAAAGAAAGAAAGAAAGAGAGAAAGAAAGAAGATGGAGGAGAAAGTTGAAACAGTGAGAAACAGAGGGAAAAACAGAGAGAAAGAAAGAGAGATAGGGTGCGTGAAAGAGAGAGAAAGAAAAAAGAGAACAACCTGAGTAGTCCAGTTTTATTCTCATCCCTGGCCTAATGATAACAGAACGCTGTAGTTGTGTTAGGGAGAAACTAAAATTTCATGACTTTTCCAAAACTTTCAGCGAATTTACAAAATTCCATGGCTTTTCCAGGCCTGGAAAATTAAATTTTCAATTTCCATGATTTTTCCAGGATTTCCATGATCGTGGGAACCCTGTGAAGTCTACTCTGGCTGCTACTTTAGCACATCAAGCTAAAATGAAAAAACACCTGCCCTAAAACACACCTACATTCCTTCAAGCAAAAATTTCCATGGAAAAAAAAAACAAAACACTACGAAAACAAACTTGCCACGGTCGGCGACAGCTAGCTGATGTCACCTCCCGTGTCAAGGCCGAGGCGGAGCCAGTGCGGTCGAGAGGCAAGAAGGACAAACGGCAGGGCCTATGGACCCCAGCAAGAGCCAGATGCAGGGGTGTGTTAGCCTGGTAAACCCACCCCTCGTACTTCATTTCATTTTGCACAGAGGGTCAGGAACGGAATCTCTTGAGGGTCATTTAGTCGGTCCCAGCAAGACCGATCCAATCAGCGAACAGAAGGTGTGTTTGTTAGCCATGACGTTGACCTTGTGTGCTACATTTGAATTGTAGTGCGTAGGTAGGCTAATTGCATACGTGACTACCAGGCGTTAGCAATTGGGTAAAGGCAGAGGCACTTTTTTTAAACTTTAGCAGAGTCCACACCTCCAACAAATCGTTTCTGACGGTCCCTATTCCGGTTCCTCTGTACAAAATGAAATGAAGTACGAGGGGCTGGTTTACCAGGCTAGGGAATAAGGGCCTGTGAGCTCCTTACAGGGCCGGTTCTGCACAGAACACTATTATTAGCAGGAGGAGCCGTGCATTATTAACAGCCAATCTGTTGAGAACTTTGTTTTTGCGGGTAGAGTAACAGTTGTCACCTGTGCTGTAGATAAGTTGCATATGGGACATTTAGTGTCCCACCTGACATTTAATTTCTTTGAGGCTTGCTGAGTCAGACATAGAGACATGACAGAGTGCCATGCCTTCCTGCATTGTTAATGTCCCCTCTGGTGTGGTATGACACCTGCAAACTATAGAGTAGAGGAGACTTGTCAGACAGGAAAAGGCTATGTTTTCTCTGAAAATCTCAAGTTGTGGCCATGTGAACTAACTAAGCTGCAGGGAACGTAAAGCCTAATGTACTATCTGTATCTTCTTTTGAGTTTTATTATTGTTGTTTAATTACTTATACAGCAGTTTGGGTCAACCCTGTTAAATGTGGTATATGAACAAATTGACTTGACATTAAATGACTGCATCAGTCAGTGTTTCTCCTGGTGACATTTCTACATGAGAGTTCAGAAACTAACAAACACATAATAAATGATCTATCCTCTATAAATAATTATATATATAAAGCAGACTAAGGCTTTTTTTTCCGAAAGAGGACAACAGACAAGGTAAACAGACCAGGCATCATGCCTCCAGGCCTAACTGTAAAAGTTTGAGGATCAAATATTTCACGGGTGTAGTCTGGCTTTTGTTACATTACTAAGCAGCCACCACTAAAATGTGGCTTTAACTGTCACTGAAAAGTAACTAGACTAGAGGTATTTTGCTTAAGTACATAGGTTTTTATTGAGTAGGCTACAGTTACAGTAGTAGACTACCAAACTTTGTGTTATTACCATGAGTCTTGCTTTGTACAAACTCATGTGAGAGGCTGTGAGATTACCTCAGCCTGTATGATTGAACAGGCACCAGGATTTCATCAGTTCTGTATTTGCACAAAGGCCCCACCGGGACCGCCACAACCCCTACATACACACACACACACAAACACACACTCACACGCCTCACCACCAAGGCACACACTGATTGATGCTGTCATTCACTCACTCACACACACACAAAAGTACAAAAACATCCACAAAGCTTTAAAAACTAAAATCTGCGAATGTTTAGACTGCACTGGGCACAGCTTGCCACAAAAGCCACACAGCCGTCACAGCCAGGCAGCAGGCACATCTGCTGAATTAGAAGGATTTATGTTGTGTGTGTGTGTGTGTGTGTGTGTGTGTGTGTGTGTGTGTACGGGCATGTGCACGTGTGTGTGTGTGCCTCTGTGTGTGTGTGCATATGTGTGTGTACCTCTGTGCTGCATGTGTGTGCATATGTGTGTGTACCTCTGTGCTATGCTGTGCTGTGTGTGTGTGTGTGTGTGTGTGTGTGCGTGTGTGTGTGTGTGTGTGTGTAAGGTCACTTTTCCAGCACCCCTATGGAACCCAGAGCAGCACAGTCACACAGCCAGGGCAGCTGGAAAACTCACAACCAAAGAAAAACAAAAAAATTTCCTCAGCTTGGCTTCACAGTCAATGCAAATACAAATAATACAAATGATCAAATTAGATACAAGTGATTCAAGACTCAGAAAACAGAGTTAATTTGATTCCAAGACAAATATAAAGACATACAATCTATCTCCTTTTGGTAGTGTCAGATTACAATGTTGACACAGAGGAATAGCCTAGGCTATGAGACTGATGTATCGATTTTGTTTTAAGTTTTCACAATGCTGTCACCTCATCCACATCTAATAGTTTGCTAGACTTGTACTCCGCTTTAATTTTACACAGTACACCACTGGATGTTCCCACATCTGTTATAAGTGGACAGTGAAGCCTTGTCATTATATATAATACACAACATTATATATAATTTGTAAGGTTTAACTGACTGAAGACTTGATGCTAATTTAGAACGTTCTATGCCTCTGAATGGCTGTGCCTTTAACGGCACAGAAACATGATTAACATGTCCTTCATGATGCACAAGCAAAATACTTGGGTCATATTATCAGAAATAACTCCTGTGATGATGATGACATCCAGCGTCAATGCTGTAAACTGTATGCTGAAGCGCATATGCTGGCACGCAAACTGTACAAATGATGTCAAAATAGCTCTTTTTAGATCATACTGTACTTGACTGTATACAGCTCACCTAAGGTGTAATTATAGCAAAGCAAAGATGAATACGATTAAGGTGGCATATAATATGCTCTTAGAATATTGCTTAGGACTCCAAGGTGGGAAAGTGCAAGTGTATTGTTTGTGTCTGGAAATGTTCCCAGGTTTCATGCTCTAACGAGGAACTTCATGTACAAATGTATATGTAGGAAAGTGAAACACAATATTTCTCTGACTTCTGAAAACTTTTAACTCTAACAGTACGTGACTGTAGGTTTATATATATATATATATAATGTACATAACATTTCAGATCTTCCACCGAGTCCATGTTAATACTAAAGGCGACTGGGCAGGATTTATGTGCAGAATGGCCACTGATTCACTGAGTCTAAGGAAAGGAGATAATGTATGTCTGGTTACTGCTTTGTGGAAATAATGTCGTTTAATAAAAACTGAGACGCCGTATGGGGGAGAGCCTTTTAACTTCTTCACAAAAGTATTAGCCCAGTTCTGGGTTGAGAATCGATTACATTCTGTATTACTGTTCCCCACTCCTGCCGTTCTAAAGTAAGTAGTTTTCCAAGGCATGTTTAAATGGGCCTAAACAAGCACAACTTCGCTTTTAAATCATCCGCATATTTGGATCAAAAATCAACACTGCCCACCACCAGCGAAAATGCAAAACTCTTAATCTGACACGCGAATGTGAGAATTCGTTGGCCGGAAGCACACCGGAAATGTTATTTAGGCTTATTTGGGCCCGCGTAACGCAGCTGTTCCCTCAGTTCTCCCCGGTTGGTTTGGTGAGGCTGCTTGTGTTTTAAGCACTCACTTCTCTGGTAAGTGCAACAGTATGCGCTTTACTAATGTGGATCAATAATTATTAACTTTGATTCACCGTCACATAGCCATCCATCAAGAAGCTTTTTCCCGATTTGAGCAAACGTTTTCAAAGCGTCAACTAAATCCGCTGTTATTTGCACCTACATGAGGAAATACGACACGCAGTAGGCTACATTTCTGCCGTGCAGTGACTGCACATTAAGTTGTGCCCTCATGTTAAGATAATGTTATATTCTATTATATTCTAGTGTGTTTGTTTTGAAACGGCTGTTACACGTGTAAGATCACGAGTGTTTCTCCGAGGGAAAAAAATTAACGATGCTTCTAAACTTTTTTTTTCTTCAAAGCAATTCAGATGAAACTCGTAATTATTGCTCTCTGATGGCGCACAGTCCATAAAACCAGCCTATCGCATATCCTTGCAGCAGTTTTATCGCACGACTGCTTTTCTTTGGCTTGAGAAGAATCAAATGTGTAGGTAGGGTGAACTTTTTTTCGAAGGAATCACCAGTATGACCAATGACAGTTGTCAAACGATTAGGACCTCGGTTCCCATTTACTTCCACTGAATACATTTAAATTCAATAATATTGATCTTGTGAGTGACTAATTATGGCGTCTTTCTACAGGTAGCTGGTATCCCGTTGCAATGCATAAAGTCCCAGTCAATGTCCTTCGGCTACCCAGGGGACCTGATCCTAACAGCCGCGGTTTTGACCCAAACTCCACACGGTTCATCGCCCTGTGTCCCACTTCCATACCCGCCTCTGCTGGCGAAGGGGTCGGGCTCGAAGAGGAGCAGCGTTGTCGCAGTGAATTGAGAGAACGCTTCCTCCGCACCCTCATCAAGATGACTAATAAGCCAGTTAACTTCGACATGTACGAGGGCGTGCAGGTGCAGGCCAGATTCGGAGCATCAGACATTGATGTGCTTAACTTTCAAGTTTCAGAGTTACAGACACCAATTGGTGTCCAGAAGGAGGCCCTACTTCGTTGCCAGGATATGATTTCATTTTCTTTTGACGTGTGACCATGGGCACGTCATATGAATTGGCCGTGTAGTGTTGGCCACAAACTGGCACTGATGCGATGTTGCTGCCAGTCTTTTGTCCCAGTAGTATCACGCTAGCAAATTAACCCCCGGTTCCTCCACGGTCACTGTCATGGCAACAAGACACCACCAGAGGGCAATCAACCCATTCAGATGACATGCATTGATGTTGTAGTTAAGTTAATGCACCAGTTTAAGAAAACATTCCCCATGGGAGTAAGTTTGTGTGTGTGTGTTTGAGAGAGGAAAAATGAGGGACGAGGTGGAGACGTCTGCAGGTGGAACGCTGATATAATTTGTCTGGAAAACAATTCTCAGTGGGGCCTTCAAAAGAAAGGACAACTTTGTGTTTACCTCGGTTAATCGTTTTGCAGGGTTCGTGGTGGTGCCTGCTTGGAAGAAGTTCTTGTTTGTGCACACATCTGTTGCATTCTGTTCTGGGATGTTTTTGTACCCAGAATTCACATTTGCTGATGTGGATGGGTTCCTCATTTTTCTTTTTTTTTCAGTTTTGGTCCAATAAAGAGTTTGCATTTCTCAAGCCATAAATCAGAATTGTGTACAATGATTTATGCATCCTTTATCGTAGAAAGCATTTCTTTTCAGCATCTTGTTGCCCCGTCTATGTCCTGAAAGCTGTTTGCATTAGCGTTTTGAAATTGAGTCCTTGCCTCTCATCTATGCCCTCTCCTTCTTCCTAAAGTAACCGAGCAAATGAACAGACTTTTAATTTTCCTGCAGCCGCTTGCGAAATCTCATGCCCTCAAACACGTGCCCTCTGTGGACAAATTAATAAACAGGCGTAATTGGGTATCTTTGTTACCTCGTTCAATGAATGGCGAGGCTTTGCCCTTACTGTGCAATGTTCCAATGTCAGGTGAGGAAACACACCTAGGCTAGTGGGGTTTTTAAAGGGACAGACTTTCTGCCACCAACCTGTATGGCCTTCATTTTTTGCTTTTGTTTTTGAAAGCATAAAAGATCAAGTTTGTAAAGATGTGATGGGCAGTTTCAACAAGTAGTAGGTTTTTGCTTTCTGATAGATTGGTTTTACTGTCCTGAATGTCTATACCACATACAGCATGTTGCCAATCTTTGCATTGTCTATTTTGGTTTATCTTTTACAACATTCTCTATTTTTTTAATTGCAGGAAAGGTAAGATTTGTTCCTCACATGATTTTCTATTCTGATCTGTCTTCAACTAGTCTTTCAAGGTACTATATGTAAGACATGTACAAGTAGTTTTGGTTCTGGTGTGTCACCAGAGTCTAAAGAAAGATGTTAAATTGACATGCTGATTTGTCTGACAATAGTAGTACAGCTTAAATATTTGCTTTTGAAAACGTAATTTACAGCATGCAAATTCAGTTTGTTTTAAATATTGTGGTTTGCCGTTTTGCCTCTAGAGGGGAACATTTACAGTATTTTCAATTTAATGGCAGTACCAGTTATGCCCCCAGTCCTACGTATAGCACCTTCAGCTTGCCTTAGTTGCTTATCCGGGCCTCAGAGCAATCTTTAACATTAACAAATGCATAGGGTGTCTACAAATTTCACATTAAATGATATTAGGATCGGAATAGAAAATCCATACTTAAAATGGCAGTAGAAGGGACCTTTTTCCACTCTCAGACCTGAGGCCATGTTCTATCCTCTGCTGTTGTGGTAACGCAGCATTCTGGCCATGATGTCATCCTTCCTTGGGGCAATGCATCATCTGTAGCTGATCCACTGCTTTGGGGTGGATGCAGCAGTAATATTTTAATCTCCCTAAAAGGTACAGCTTGCTTTCCAAAGTCCCTTTTTTATTGGAATACCATTAGGCAGTGTACAATGACTGTCCCTCTGTCGTACAAGCTCAATTACTCGGAAGCTGGGCCTTGCAGACAACGTCATGGCCGTGGACGGCTATGACTCATAGTCGGGGCTCTCTGAAGTACGAGACAGAGAGAGAGAAAGAGAGAGAGAGAGAGAGAGAGATCCCGTTGCGTCATCAGGGACTCTGATTGAATCAGGAAGCGTGCAAGGACACGCAATGTTAATTTCATTTGCTAAGTCACCGTTGCTATTCCATGCCACCACCGCTGTCCCCCCTACTGGCCCAGTATCAGGGTTGCCACTGCGGGGCCACCAATGGAGACCACGCAGTGGCAGGTGCAAGACCTCAAGAGTCTTCCTCAGAATTTCTCTCATCTGATGTTGTTGTATAAATTCTCATCTGTAAACCTGTGGTATCATTTTGCAAACCTATTTGGGTAAATAGCACCACACTGTCGATTACCTGCAAAAGCCAGTAACTAGGCAAGTAGGCAAGTAATCTCTGTAGACTCCCTTCCTTTCTATATTTCTCGTGGACTTGGCTTGCCAGGGTACCTCCTGTGATTGGGTCCCTGGGTAGTCAGTCCCACTGCTCCACAAGTGATCGTCTCATTGCCAAACAGAAATTCCTCGACGCATCATTCACTAAACCAGATGCAAAAATCATAATCATATTGCTGTGGCAGCATTCTCATTAGGGTATTTGTTAAGATTATTATTTTTTTTTTATTATTTTAAGGCCTCGCACCATCCAGTCTTTTTTTTTGCTACTTAGCCTTTCAAATGGCAACCCAGACAATTGTTTGTGGTATGTGAACTGTCACAGACACACAATTTCTCTTGCAGAGCTAGAGCTAGAACTAGGTGGCCAAATTACCCGAGTCTTGCACTTTGCTCAGTTATCAGTAGGCACCTTTACATCTTACAAAGTCTGGGGTAATTACAGTTTTTCTCTATCGCTTTGGTACATTTTTCGAATCTTTCTTGCAATTTGCAGAAGATCGGGTGCATTTCTCAAAACAGTTTGGACAAAAAGCAAAACACCGTGGATCACCTGCAAAAGCCAGTCTCTTGCTCAAAATGCTTAGTTCATCCCTCAAAAGCAAGTTTTTGTGTCAATATACGTGTCAGTGCCATCAGAATGTTTAGTCATTGTGTCACTGTACGGATAAGACAGTCAAATTCATTAGTCATGTTGGCAATTGAATAGTGCACTTCGAAGGGACATTTTGATGTAAAATGTGGTTTAGGTGGGATGACAAGTGTACATTTCACCTCATATAATGTATAAGATTGATTGATTGTAAAAGACAAGATTCACATTTACAGAATGATTTCTTTATTGGCAGACATTGACATTGCAGTGCGTAAAGAAAAAAAAGACAGTACTGGACAGAACAAAGGTAAAATACAGTAAGTAAACATAGGTCAAAAATATAAACATAGGTCATACAGTAAGTAAACAAAAAATATGAACATCTCCCTAAATTCTAAATCCTTATCCTGATCTTCAGCTTTTTCACATTCTCGTCTGTCAGGCCACGAATTTTCACCCACGTGACACCGGCAGCGTGGATAGCATCTTCTGGAGTGCCTAATCCATCCTCTTCCAAATCCTCCACCATGCAGCCTCACCCCTCTTCCTCTCCTTCTCCCTGTTGTTGTCCATTTTCTTGTCCTTCCATTGTCAGACATTGTAACTTTGTATTGTGCTCTGGTTATATACTTTCTAATAGATTGTTCATGAGATGCTCCCTTGAGCTCATTCAGAAAACTGTTGATCATTGGTTTCTCAACTGTCTTCATTAGAAAAAGTCTAGATTCAAGCAATTTACCAATTTAGAACATATTTACAAATGTCTTATGGAAATGTATAGAAATGTGATTGACATGTTATGATAGCTTGGTAAATCATTTTGCATGTTAAGACTTATATGATGAACTATAGCCTAAATGTTTTGAGGAGTGAGACTATTTGATAGATTCCCATAACAAAGCATTTTGATTAGCATGACAAAGGCAATTGATAATGTACGAAAAAAACGAGAATTGTACACAATAATTTGCATGGATGGACAAACGCATTTGCAATTTGTTCAATGCAATGAGAAATTGCCTTTTTCATCTGCACAAATGGCACATGTGACAATTGAACAAGAACTTTTGAGAATTTCAATTCTGATGTGAGAAATGTACCAAACCAATTGAGAAAAACTGTAATTAGAAATAATGCGTTGCTAGCCTAATTTAATTACTTTTCTGAGTACTTTGTTAAGGTACTTGTTTAAATGTATTAATTAGCTTACATCACTTGAACAGCTTAGCTATTTTCTCAGTAGTACCAACACTTACCAATATAGATTTGATATTTAAATTTACATCCCAGTATAAATCAAACCATCCTGTCTGTCTGCACCAGCTTTTCTTGTCTTGTTCCTACTGAGCATTTGGTCACCTTGAACAAAAACATTAATTAAATTGCAGCACAAGGAGAGCAAATTTAAAAGTAGCTAGTTGATTAATTTGAAAGAGACAAAAGAAACAATGTATCTCAAAGTGTGACACTTTAAATCCAATTAATAAATCTTAAAGGAGTAAAGGAACAGCACATAAGTTTGTGGCCAAAACTGATACTGCAGTCACGTTTGAAATACTGCAAAGCATAGTTTGCCGAAATCAGATAGGTGGAGGGTGGCGCAACAGACCAAAATACATAATATACGCATAATATACACATGATGACAACATCAATGTAAGTTAAGGGCTGGAACTTGTATGTGAATGGGAATATTCAGGCTGGATTACTGTTATCAGTGATAAAAGTATTTCAAATGATCATGATTCCTTAATGTCTGGTGATTTAGCAGGGCCATTTCATGATTAATTTACATTTATTTCTTACATACTGTTCCTATAAATGTTATTAGGAAATGATTACATTATTGGCAGCACTTTTGAAACCAGCCAGTAATGTAATACTGTAACTAACCAATAATGTAATACAACATTACATAACATTACACTTAGCTGACGCTCTTATCCAGAGCGACTTACAGATATTTACAGGGTTTCAGTTACAGGCCCTGGAGCAGTGTGGGGTTAGATGCCTTGCTCAAGGACATCTCAACCATGGGTAGGGCGGGATTCGAACCACTAGAGGAGCACCTCTCCTCTGGGCTACTGACAGGAGCACACGCCCCTAGAGCTCCAGACCCATGGTTAACCCGTGTGGACTTCGTGTAGTCTCGGAGCCTACCTCCAGTGAACCACCACCCTTAAGCCCCTGCCTACTGTACCCACCTTAAGCACTCTGCCCCTGGGCTACTGACTAACCACTAGGCCACAGCTGCCCCACAATATGTAATATGTTACTACATTATTAATAACAGGTTATTACATTATTGTTTCCAGACATTTTCTTACATTACTGACAAGTTATGACATTATTGGCTTTATTACATAAAAACCACCAACATTATTACGTGGTAGCAGTTATTACTTTATTGGCCATTATTAGCCTACATTATTGACTGCTTCAGTAAAGTGTTCAAAGCCACTTGTTGAATACTGATATTGAAATGAATGCTAGCCACTTGTGACTGATTCTGAATTTTGGAGCTTCGCTCTGTGGTGAGGAGGATGCCCTGTATTGGAACTTTCTGCATTTCTTGGTATCATGTAGTGCTCTGCTTGTGTGTCTGACTGCTGAACTCACTGTCTTTTCTAATCTTCTCTGGGCTTGCTCTTTTTGCTTTTTTCCCCAATCCTGGTACCCAGCTTTTCCCCAATTCCAGTGGAAAAACATCATTTTGTGTGTGTGTGTGTGTGTGTGTGTGTGTGTGTGTGTGTGTGTGTGTGTGTGTGTGTGTGTGTGTGTGTGTGTGTGTGTGTGTGTGTGTGTGTGTGTGTGCGAGCGCTCGCGCGCTTGTGTGTGTTTGCAGTAAGAGTTGGTGAGGGGTGAGGTGGAGGTTGCGTGGGCTCGTGCAGCCAACGATGGTACAAGGAATCTGCCCCGTCCAACAGGAAGCACATTCCACTCCATCCTGTTTGTGGCCCTCTCTCACTTCCTGTCTAACGCAAGAACATGTCTGTGATATCTTACAAAAATACATGGCCACGTCCACTTAATCACTCACCCCCCCACCCCACCCCACCCCCCACCCCCCTTCGCACACTCCCTCGCCCCCCCCTCTTCATACCCAAACACTAGTCTAATGGTCCTTTTGGTACTCGTGTGATCCTGTTGTGCTGTGTGATTCACAGGCCAACATTTAGCAAGTTGCCATGATGCTTTTGGCCATGGGCATATTTTATGTTATGTGCGATGGGGACATGTCAGTACCAATTTTCATATTAGCTCAGTTGTCCCTAACAATTTTACCAGACATCGCGCAGATAGTTTTCATATTACATTGTTTGAGATTTTGACATTGTTGTGTGTCTCTACCAATGCTGAGACCAAACATACACCTTTGCTTTTGGCTGCTATTTTTTCTGCTGTCGTTCGCTGCTGAGCTTCTGGAAAGTTACATACTGGTGTGTTGTATTTTGTAGATAAATTAGAGACTGAAAATTGTTGTGTGACACTGGTGACAATTGGTTCAATATGTCTATTTGTATGTACAGTGTGCTATACGTGCAATATGGTGACATATTGTAAAGCTTACTTACAGATACATTGAAGTACATACATAGTGAAGTAAATTGGATTGTTGTACATAAAAATGATGATGCTAGCAAGAAAATATACTGCAGTTGAGATAATATAAGTAGTGTGGGGGCGCAGTGTTTTCTGTCACAGTTAGGAATGCTGTTGCATGCTTACACTAAACGGTGTAAGTCTTTGTAAGCTACTTTAATAGAAACTAAAATATTTATTACCTTTACCTTTGTGCAGGTCAATGCAAGTGGTACATGCAGCCATTCACAGAGACAGTTTAGTTGCACACTTATGAAGTAGCCCCAGTTGTAGACAGCACATTTGTGTACCAATTCCCCAAGTTCACTGTGACGTTCCAGTAGGCCATCAAATGAGTCACTGAATTTCTAGCCGTCAAATGATGGAGGGAGGCTGTGTCCTCCATTGCCCCCTGTATATATTTTTGGCCTGTGAGGAGATGATGCCTTGGCTATCCATCCCAGATGTTTAACACCAGCACACCCATCAGAGCCCTTCCACATGCCTCACTTATGTTTCCACTTTGTTCACATGATAGAGAATGATTAATGCCGCGTTCCATTGAAAGTCGGTAGTCGCTAACTCCGAGTCTGTTCTCCCGACACCCATTGAAAATGTGTTCCATTGCAACAGTTCGGGAAAATATGGATGCCCGTAAATGTGTTGTTGGCTTATGAAAATCATAAGCAGGCCATCATTTTCTACATAAACTAGGCTACTCCAGGACCATGACTGAACAGAAAAGGTACATTATATGACGGTTTGGTTTCTCACGTGCACATACAAAACAAAGATCAAAATGACAAAAAGAAAATTCTGCTTAGTGTTTACTGTGTGCGCTGATTTCTGTGCTGTGATGTAATTCCAACTGACTGGGTCTACACTGAAGTAGCCCGTTCGGGCCCGAGTCGTAACCTGATCGGTCGTTCTATTGGACTTTGCTGAGGGGGAGGTTGTTTTTCCCCGAGTCCTGACATTCAATGGAACGAGGCATAATACTACAACCTACTCCACGACAGCGTGTACACTAACAAGTTGTGTACCTGTACTGAGCCATCGGCCATGTTGGAGGAAAGCAGCTGCCGCAAATTGTAAATATGTCTCAGCGTTCTCTGGAGTCGGCCTCTGCATCCATCTCACTTGAAACTGTGGGCCGCACTAACAAGCACGTGGCTCTTGGATACACACAGGGAATAATATTTGTATAAACCGACAGGGTAAAAAGCATCTCTCGACCCATGCACGTAGCTCCACCATGCACTTAATCTCCAAGGTCTTGATACTGTGAGTGAGGGGTGCCTCTAAGATACAATGAAGTATGTGCTTGCTTTGCTGATGCTTCGCCAATTCTACGTGAGTTCATGTAGGCTACACAGACAACGGCATGACAAGGAAGATTTACTGGTACTGTAGTCACTGTAAATGAATGTGACGTGACTGTTCTGAAACATTTTGATTAGCCACTTTAACCACTGTATTTGTGTTTATATATTTTGAACAGAATTGTCTTATTGACAGGAGATGTTATACTTAGAATTACATACCAATAGTCAGTAAATGCAATTAGTACATTACTAAAATTAATACATAATATCTTATTTAACTACCCTGTTTAACCACTCCACTTGGCCTCACCAACCAGATGTGTGCAAGCTGTGTGTGCCTGCGTTATGCTCCCTGCATAACGCATGGATCTGCTTCAGGTCTGCTGCTGCCCCCAACTGCTGGTCCCAGGCTCCAGGGCCCCAGGTCTGGACTAATGTACTAATTGCAGTTCAGTTTGTAATTCTACGTATAGCATCTCCTGCCAACAAGACAACTCTGTTCAACCTATATAAACACAAATACAATGGATAAAAAACAGGTTTCTCTAAGTGGTTCATCATTTAAAAACCACAGTGTTGGACTGCTAGTCAAAATGTTTCACAACAGTCACATCACATTCATTTACACTGACTACAGTATCAGTAAATCTTCCTTGTCATGTCGTTGTCTATGTACATGAACTCACATGTATAGAAATGGCTGGATCAGCGAAGCAAGACCCCAGGGCCCCAGGGCCCCAGGGCTATGTTTAGGTTAGCCTAGGGAAGGTGGCTCCTTCTGGTTGGGGGATGTTTACTGGAATGTGCCCCATTGTGGCGGCCACTGAGGCACTGAGTCATCAGGTTTGTTTGACTTGCCTTCTGGGGAATGTTGGAGGCTCTCCAGCGATTGTGAAGTCACTGAAGTTAATGTGACCCATGCACTTCCCTGGCTCAAGTGGGCCTGGAGATAAAGCCAGTGCCAAGGCTGCGATGCCAGCCCTCCCCCGAGACAACTGCTGCCCCCTGGGCAGCTTAGGCCCCTGGGCCTCATATGTATCCCACGCAATGGCCCCTTTTTTTGGTTGAGGATTGCTGGGGCCAGAGCAAAGTCTCCCTTTTAGGGACTTCTCGCACATCAATTCAGGTCCACTCCAAGAAGGCCATTAACCTTTTGGCGATGACCTTCCCCTACCCTCCTAACCAGGGGCCCCAAATGTTGCTCGGTATTCTATTCTATCTCAGTCTTCTGCTTTGAACAAATAAAGTCAAAAATTTAGAATGCTGACCATTTTTACGCTTTCTAACTGCATCATCTACCATCCATCATTTGTAAAATGCTGTAATCTGAATGTGGGGGTTGTTGATGCTGTTTATCTTTGCTCTCAGTATTTTGTGTCATTTAGTAACAGCCAGTCCATATCCGTTACAGGCTGAGGAGTCAGTGGCTTGCCTGATTGACCGTAGTGCTGGAAACACCCAGGTCAATGAGTCAGACTCCACTGAGGAAACGTATGTTTTAACTCCTGCATGACTATCACTGCATTTGGCAAACTAACTCATGGCATGCATCCTATGTAAGCTTGCAAATTTGGTAGCCATGTTAGCTTGCCACATTTAGTAAGTTTATAGATTGATATGGAAATTCACTTGGGATAAAATTATACAGTGGATGCCACACCATAGTCAAAGCAAGTGATGCTGAAGTGTATTAAAATGCCTATTTTTGTCTGTTTTGTGGTGAATTTGATGAATATGCAAGAAGGAATGTGCAATCGATATGCAAGAATTAAGTGTATTAAAATTCCTATTCTTGTCTGTGTTTTGTGTTGATGTAATGTGTGTTGGATCATTTGATTCTTTTACAATATGGTGTTCCTTATTACTACATGTCGTACTCTGATGTGAAGTCCAAAGTAGTGCAATTGTGTTAAGCAAGAAGACGAACAAAGTCTTAATAGGATTTAAAAGAGGAACCTATCTTTGAGTACAGTAACATTTCATCCCCCTCACTCCCATTCACACATAAACACTAACACCCCCCACTCCAACCCCAGCATACTTCTGCAGGGTGGGGAAACTTACCAGAGGTTTGGAAGCCTGGGTGGGATGGTTCCCACTGTCTAGACAGGATGCGATGCACACGAAGGGAGATTCTAATTAGTCCGTGATTAAAGATAGCGTCCACTATCTACATCAAAGGGGCCCCCGGGTACGCTCCTCTTTGAGTGGTCCCGGACTGTAAACACAGGAAGATGCCACTAACAAGATAGAGATGTGATGGGTGGATGGGGCAGGCTCCTTTCTTCGGAAAACACCACTCTGATTGGTTGACCCCACGACCTCGCCGTACTTGCAGCCAATCGCAGAAGATGTGGGTGCCGTGTGGTTTGAGAATGTGGGCGGATTTTGGAGCTTTGATCTGCCAAGATTCCTGCCCAAAATGGATTATCCCACCATTAGCAATCAATGTACTTGGAAGGTGTCTCCCATGAGGGGCTGTTTGCAGCTTTACATGCTACATGTGCTGTGTGTAAGCAGCTTAATAACACTGAACAGATAGGGAGGATGCTGGTCATGCATTTGCTTAAACCATCCTCAACTGGACCATGTCATAAACACAGTAGGGCTGAGGACATTATGTTTTCAGAATGATTACTGTCATACAAAGATAAGTGATAATTACTATATAAAATAAATGTTACAGCAGATCACTGATATGTGATAGGAAGCCAAAGTTTGTACCATTATGACAGTAATAATGTTAAATGCCTCACATGGTACAAACACATGACATAAACTCTCAAAACAGTCTTTTAGGACAAGTGCTTGTCAAATTTCCTTATGGCATGCTTATTTCAGGCACAGAAGCTTCTCATGTCTGTGTCTAATGTTGGGTGCTGTCCAACTCTGTAAAAAAATGTCATTGCTGTTTCTTTTTTTATCCAAAATTCAGATGTTTCTAAAATGGTCGATAACATAAGTGATGTTTTTAAATAGGAGGTCTGTTAGAGAACTCATTTTGAATAAAAATAAATTTGATTTTCTCATTTTGAATAAAAAAAATAATATAACGGTGATTACTGTCTTACCCCAAAGTGTTTTGAGAGTATAATGACAGCATTCCATTAAGTTTAATGTGTGTATGGAAAGCTTTGAATTACTCTTCAGACATAAAATGATGGTAAATGTGCACATCCTCCGACATTGAGTTGAACTGTCCTTACTGTAAGAACAATGTGCCCAGTGTTTTTCAGGTTAAGGTTACGACCCTGCCGCAATAATCCTTTAATTGGCCAAAAAACAGGATGTAGACCCACAATATCTACGAAGTGGTTTCCTTTTGGAACGCAATCCATTTGTTGTGGGCACAGGCCCAAAGCCCAGCCCTGCAATGCCAAGAGACACATTTGTTTGTGTGTGTGTGTGCATGTGTGTATGTAGGAATCTTATATTTGCTCGTTTTAGTGAAAACCCATTGAAATAAAACTGCTAACCCAGGACTTTCGACAAAGTTCTGTGTGTTAGACATTCACTGTCTGCCAGTGAAGCCAGAAAGGTTATGAAAATGGGCCAATTACCTCAAGATTTGTTATTGTTTGAAAACTCCTCTTCTGATGTCATGCATTGTTTTACATGTACGCTCTACATGTATGTACATGTATGTCTTTATGTGTGCCTGTAGACGTGTGTTTGGGTCTGTGCTTAAAAGAGGTAATAATGTTCATATCCTCCCTCCCAATCTTTCTCTCTTTCTCTCTTCCTCCCCTGTCTCTCTCTCTCTCTCTCTCTCTCTCTCTCTCTCTCTCTCTCTCTCTCTCTCTCTCTCTCTCTGTCCTTCTGTCTGTCTGTCTGTCTGTCTTTGTATCTTTCTCTCTCTCTCTCTCTCTCTCTCTCTCTCTCTCTCTCGCTCTCTCTCTGTCCTTCTGTCTGTCTGTCTGTCTTTGTCTCTTTCTCTCTCTCTCTCTCTCGCTCTGTCTCTGTCCTTCTGTCTGTCTGTCTGTCTGTCTCTTTCTCTCTCTCTCTCTCTCGCTCTGTCTCTGTCCTTCTGTCTGTCTGTCTGTCTGTCTGTCTGTCTGTCTGTCTGTCTGTCTGTCTCTTTCTCTCTCTCTCTCTCTCTCGCTCTCTCTCTTTCACTCTTATGTGTATTCATCTCTGTCTCTTTCTCTCTTGTCCTTTCTCTCCCCATCTCTCTCTCTCCTCTCTCTCCCTTTCTCCCTGTCTCAGCATGGCGACAGTGCCCTCTTTCCTCCTTTTCTCTCCTTTGGACTCCCTTCATCATCCAGAGTGTTTTCCTGGGGTCTGTGGAAGCAGCCTTAACTACTTTTAATTCTATTCTCACACACTCAATCGATTGCCCAGCTTACGTGTGCTCACTTATCTCTCTCTTTCTATCTCTCTCCCTCTGGATTTCACTCCTTCTCTCCCCCTCCAGCCTTCTAATTTTCATTCTGTTTTGGTCTGTCTGTCTGTCTGTCTGTCTGTCTGTCTTTCAGTCCCATTTGCTTCCCTTTGTCTCTCTCTCTATTTTATTCTTTCTATGTCTTTCTCTCTCTCCCTTCCCCTCTCCCATCCACTGCTCTCTACGTGCAACGCTTGATTTACTTGTGTCAGGACAAGGACATCTGCCCATTAGTGAAGGGAATGACGTAGGCATCGTCCCCCTTGTCTTCCTCCTCCTACAACTCCTTCTCCTCCCACTCACAAATTGGGGTCACCAACCTCCCTCACGCAAGTGGGTGACTCATCAGTGAGGGCCTGTCTGTACCCCGTCTCGCAGCCCCCCCCCTCCTTACCTACACACACAGACACACACACACACACACACACACACACAGGCACACCCACACACACACACACATACACACACAGACTGCCACCAAGCTTCCGTCCCCGCCCAAAATTAGCACAGTAGCCTGACATTGTCTGTTCCATACAGGGGCATTTGCAAAGCCTTTGTTTACTCCATGTTCCCTTAGCTTGCTGTATCCTTTTGGAAGTCGTCTTGGATAAAAGCGTATGCTATTATGCTGTGTTTCTATGAAGCTTGAATTCATAAAACTCTATAAACTCATTCATAAAGGGTTGTAAGGCCTTCACAAAGCTTAGTAATGGTTGAAATTAGTATTCATAACTATTTATACGTACGGCAAGTCTGTCTCGTAAGGCAAGTAAAGCTTTATAACCAAGAATGCACTGTGTCACTTCAAGTTGGAATAGGGCTAAGGAGCACAGTCGTGATTATGTATAACTGGTTATGAATACATCACAGCATTATAATGCATTATAAGCCTTCATAAATGTCTTCATAGAGTCTTGTGAATACAAGGTTCATAGAAAGTATTACCTGTAATAATAAGAATAAGGGGCCCCAAAAATTCTAGCAGCTGCCCTGATGGTAAGTATCAGATCAGGCATTGATCCAAGCATCGACTCTTGTGTGGGGAGAAAGGCAGCAGAGGTCAGAGTTCACAGCATGCATGGGCTCTACCAGAGAGTGTTGAGGATCTAAGATCTTTGGCTCTACCTTTTAATGAAGCAGTGTGAGGGCTCATTCACACCGAGTTGAGCGTGTACAACGTGTGTCCGTATACAATGTGTTTGTATAAGGATAGAATACGCGCAGATCACGCTTGCGATGTGAATAGTCTAATTTGTTAGCATGCATTCTAAAAGAATACGGACAGAAAACGGGCACGCACTGAATACGCAGAGTGTTTGGTGTGAATGAGCCCTGAGAGGCTTGGTCCACCGGCATGTTTACAGGAATCGATCAGTTCTCATTAGTTCTCATCATCAATCAGTAGGTCTTTTAGTGTCTGAGAAAGGGTGATCATTGAGGAAATAGGGTGGACAAGAATGAACAGGAGGTGGGATGACTGCTGGGTGGGAAGAAGAAGAAGAAGATGTTTGTGTGTGTGGGAGAGAGAGACTGACAGAGAGAGATAGTCAGTGTGTGTGACATAGAGACAGAGAAAAAGAGAGACTCTGTGTGTGTGTGCGTGTGTGTGTGTGTGTGCGCGTGTGTGTGTGTGCGTGCATGCATGCGTGGGTGTGTGTGAGACAGAGAAAGAGAAAGAGTGTGTGTGTGGCTTCTTATTTGGCTGTGTCCCAGTGCACGTCTTCATCGGCTGCTTATTTACTGATGGTATCTCCGAGCCGCAATCTGGCTAAACACTGGCTCTTGAGATAACCAGCAGACAGCATCTTCCTCCACACCCCTCTCCTCTCCTCTCCTCTCCTCTCCTCTCCTCTCCTCTCCTCTCCTCTCCTCTCCTCTCCTCTCCTCTCCTCTCCTCACCACTTACCTACCCCCACCACAACAACCAACCCCCCAGTCCCCCAGTGCCCCAGTGCCCCAGTCTTCCAGGCCCCCAGTACCCTTCTGGCCCATACTCGGCCTCCTCCTGTGGGCAGTCGTCTAGCCCATGGAGTGCCCTTGCCAGGACGGACTGGAGCTACCAAGCTGGAGCTCTGAAGTCAGCAATTAAAGAAGACGTTCAGCAGGAATCAATCTATTGCCCTGTTGTTCAAGGTCACAGAGTGCTAGTGGGAAAACGAACGAGAAAATTTGATGCAACGTAGACTGAATAATGAATTTGCAGCACTAACTGAATAGGAAATCGAAACTAACTTCCAGTTTCAGTTAATGTTAGCTACCAGTTAATTATTTGGGCCACTTTGCATAAAATTGTTTAGTTCTTTTTCCTAACAAGAGCAATCTGTGTCCTCGAACAACATGGGTTATGGACTGGATGTATTGATTCACATCGAACTTCTCCTCGAAGCCCATGGCCTGTCTCATTTACACACGTGTTTGCCTGCAAACACAGAGTTAGAGTAGAGTAGAGTTAAAGTATATGAAATATAACAAACAAACAGTACAAACAAATGCAACATACTGTATATAAAAATATAAACCCACACATAAAGGCAAATGCACCCCAAAATTGAGTGTTGTCCTGATCTTCAGCAGAAGTGTTATCACTCATAGTTGCCTGAGATTAACTTGCTTCTTGTGGAAATACTCAAAATCACACATTTCTCCAAGGATAGACATTTGTTTTTACCCTACTCTCTCTCTTAAACATGTTTCTGAAGTGGTTAAATGCATGTGAAACTGTACGTTTTTAAATATGTAAACACGTGCATATCCTTATGTACTGCCAGTGTTATGTGTTGATAACACACGTGTATGGTTATGTACCGTTAGTGTTATGTGGTAATAACACACGCACATCTTTATGTATTGTCAGTGCAATGCATAGAGAGGCAGGAGCTTATTCAGAAACACATAGTACACATGTGTGCTCCCATATGTCTTCCCACATAGGACAAGAGGGGCAACAGGTGACCTAATGACCTTCAGAGCGAAGCAAGGGTGGAGGCAAGAACAGGTGGTGGTGTGAACGGACACAGCGCACCTGCAGCAAAACTGGTCTGCATTTCACTCTCTCTTTCTCTCACTCTCTATTTCCTTTCTATTGCTTTCTCTCTCTTTCTATCTCTCTCTCTCTCTCTCCCTCTCTCTCTCTCTCTCACACACGCACACACAAACACACACACAGACACAAGGCTCCTTTAACCTCGGTACATCTGGCGGACGAGGGCAAATCTCTGTGGCGTTGCGTTGCATAAATAACACCCTCAGCTATCTGTGACTGCTCTGTCCTTGTGTTCTGCGTGTGATGGATGACTCCTCACTGGCGGAGACGGTGCTTCATCACAGCCTCCGCGTTTGATCCCCACGACATCGCGGCGTAACGCGACCCTTCCAGTGCGTTTCGTGACGGACGCTTTCACGACCGGCCCCAACCCTGGTGAACTTCTCTGAAATTCTGTGTGTGTGTGTGTGTGTGTGTGTGTGTGTGTGTGTGTGTGTTGTTAGAGAAGTGGGGCTTATCCTTTCTTTCAAGCAGTGCAC
>CM050215.1:11714749-11719749 GCA_027475355.1 Coilia nasus | reverse complement strand
GCGAAATAAAATATTGAGTGGCTTAATACTGGGGCACTAGCCTGGTCAGCAGGAGTGTCTTCGGAGTCGTGTCCAGTGCACTTTACAGGTGCTGTGGGTGGCATTCAGAAAGTGGCCAGAGACCTACAACCTGCCCTATGATTCCTCCTGACATCGCTCTTTCTCATGGTCTTGGCATACCAAGGCAGTGTCTGGGTTGTTTCTTTTTTTGGAGCAAGAGAGTGAGAGAGCAAGAGACAGACAGTGAAAGAGAGAGAGAGAGAGAGAGAGAGAGACAGACAGACAGACAGACAGACAGACAGACAGACAGAGAGAAGACCAACAAATAGAGAGAAACAGAGACAGACAGACAAAGACAGTGAGAGAGAGAAAGAGAGAGTATGAGAGAAAGCCTGAGTATTAGAGAAAGAGAGAATGAGAGAGAGAAAGAGAGAGACAGAAAGAGAGAGAGACAAGAGATAGAAAACCTTAGTATTAGAGACACAGAGAGAGGCAGAGAGCATGGGAGAGACAGATAAAGAAAGAGAGAGGCAGACAGACAGACTGCAACAGAGGAAGCGGTTTAAGTATGTGTTGGCAGCCAAAGTGGTGAGTTAATAGCTCACACCGCAGGACACAAAGGGCTAATGTGCACAGGTCAATTAACCTTGCCTCGCTACCTGCCAGCCCAGTGAAATCGCTCTATCTCACTTACCCACTCAATGCCGAGGCTGTTTCCAACCTTTCCTTTTCCCCCCTACCTATTTGGCAGAGGAAATCCACAGAGGTGCCTGCAAATAGAACATGATGGGGGGTGTCAGTGTGCACCTAGGATTGATTTGCAATTACAACAATAACACGCTGCCAAAACCGCTCTGCCTCCGAGGCAGTAGACATCGTACGGTTTAAAACATAGTGGAAACAGTGTATCACGTAATGAAGAGCAGTAAAGAGTTCGCGTAAAGTAAATGATTCGGTTATTAAGGTCAGTCAAGCGTAATGTGCCCTCGTGTGATTCTGTCCATTTGCCTTTCTCCCCTCTGGCTCTTCTCGCCTGGATTTTCCAGTTTTATTAGTGTTTTAGTGTAGAGTCTTCTCTTTCTCGTCACTCTCTCTATTTCTCTCTCTCTCCGTCTCACCCTTTTTCTCTTTCCCTCTCTCTCTCTCTCTCTCACTTGCTCTCTATTTCAAATCAAAACAATTGATATGTTATAAATAAATGGATGAATGAATGAATGAATGAATGAATGGCTATTTTTTTTACAAAAGTTGAACACTATGCATTTATTGGATATATTAATCTAAATGAGCCTTTTGTGTTGCTGTCTCTTTCCCCATCAGAGACCAGAGATTCTGAGGAAGACTCATCTGAGGCAGACAGGGTCTTCATCTCCTTCAACGTGTCGTCCATTCCTGTGGACGAGAGCATCGTGTCTGCGGAGCTGCGGTTTCTGCGTGGGCCCCTGGACTCCGAGGGGCCCCACACGGTCAGCCTATACCTCTCCAGGGGCCACGCCGACCCCCGACCCCGCCTGCTGGAGTCCCGTCGGCTGACCTCACGTGACGCAACACGCCGCTCGGCATTCTGGGAAACCTTTAGCCTGGCCAGCGAGCTGTTCATGCAGCAGGGTCTGGACGAGGGGCCCGAAAGCCTGACCTTCCTGCTGGATGTCACCACGGAGGATCCTGCTGGCAAGAAGGGTGCCCGGAAGGTTCTGCAGGATAGCGGACAGTCTGGGGAAATGGGAGATGGCAGGCAAAGCCGTCTGAGGGTGAGGCGGGCGGCCGGGCAGGATGAGAGCACCTGGGCGCAGCAGCGCCCCCTGCTGGTGACTTACAGTCATGACGGCCGAGGACAGCCACTCGTCCCTCGCAGCAAGAGAATCCCCCCAGGGGCGCGGGGGTCAAAGAGAGGGCCAGGGCCAGGGCCAGGGGCAGGGGCAGGGCGGAAGGGTTCTCCTGGACGAGGGGGCAAGGGCGGACGTGGTGACCGTGAACGCGGCTGGGACAGAGGTCGAGACCGCGACCGCGACCGAGACCGAGACCGAGACTCGAGCTCTGACCCCGGCTCCCCGGAGTCGGACTGGCGCGGGAGCTGGTGGTCGGAGCGCAATGGGCGCGTGAAACGCAACGGGCGCCGTGCGGCCAAGCTGAAGCACATGGCCCGCGCACGCTGCCGCCGCCACCCCCTCTACGTGGACTTCAAAGATGTGGGCTGGAACAAGTGGATTGTGGCGCCCAGCGGCTACGACGCCTACTTCTGCCTGGGCGAGTGCCGCTTCCCGCTGGCCGACCACATGAACTCCTCCAGCCACGCCATGGTGCAGACACTGGTCAACTCGGTCAACGGCGCGGTGCCCAAGGCCTGCTGCGTGCCCACCGAACTCAGCCCCATCGCCATGCTCTACCTGGACCAGCACGAGCGCGTGGTGCTCAAGAACTACCAGGACATGGTGGTGGAGGGCTGCGGCTGCCGGTAGCGGAAAGATATAACAGGAGACAACATGAGAGAGAGGGAGCATAAGAAGAGAGAAGGAAGGAACGAACGAACGAGCAAGCGAGCGGAAGGAGAGAATGGACAAACAAGGGAGAGGGAGAGAGGGAGTGATTGCAGAGAGAGAGGTGGGGAGCATTGAAGGATGTGTATAGAGGAGAGGAGGGGAGAGGAGAAAATGAGGGGATAAGGTGGAATGATGAAGAGGAGGGGAATGAGAGAGCAGAGATGACCAAGTGGAAAAAGTGAGCTGCTGAAAAGGCATGTAATGCCCAAAGAGAGAGAGAGAGAGAGAGGTAGAAAAAACGAAAGAAAGAAAGAAAAAAAACAGATGCGGATACCTCCAGAGTAATCATCGAGGGACCAAACACTCATGGACAATGTGAACAGTGACCAAGTCTTCCCACAATTCCTCACCCGATCAGGCACTAACTTCCTGTCTTTGGAGTGTTCTCTGTCTCTGGACAGTTTCGTCCTCAAAATCAAAAAGCTCAACTCACCCTCTCTCACCCTCTACCCCTCTGTCTCTCTCGTGCTCTCTCTCTCTTCCTCCCTCTAGCCTATCCTGCCATCCGTTCATCACTCCCCGGGATAACCTCCATCAGTGCCCTGTATGTGTCGTGGTGAGATCCGTGTTTACATTGCCTTGTATAGCAAGCTCCACTGCCACTTCCGTGCCCTAACTGGCTCCCTGCCCACCCGCACCAGCATTACGCTAGTCTCACCGGAGACGTTAGCGGTTTGAATGCTTATTAGCGCTGCACCCCCGGGCCTTAAGAGGAAAAAAAAAATAGACATAAACAGGAAAACAAAACAAAATGGCTGCTGATGACCAGCGTGGAAACTATCTGCCTGCCTGAAGGACAGTTTACTGTGTTGCTATGCCAACAAAATTAAAGAGTCTAAAACCTCAGAGGAAAAACAACAACGACAGCAAATATAAACAAACAACGACAAACAAAAAAAAAAAATACTGTCAGCAGCAAGCTTTATGTTATTCAATATTTAAAACCACAACAATAATACTGGGAACAGATTAAGCTGTTGTTTAAGTGTACAGTTGCTATTGTTATTATTTAAAGATAACTTTTTTGTTGATGATGATGTAATCTTTTGCAGTCAAAGAATTCACATTGCTTATAAAAAAAACTTATCAAGATAAATACTTAAAGTGGTCTTAAGAGTAAATCTAATTTAAAAGTCTTTACAAAATCATTTATGTATTTATATAGCAAATATGATGTATGTACTCCTGTATTGAAGATGTCTCAAAGCCTTACTGATGTGCACAGCTTGGCTAATTTTGTCAGTACTGCAACACACACCCAACTCAAATATGGAGTCGTAGTGACTTTACACTCATGTTATCTGATGTACCACTAGTATGCATGTCTGCGTACAGATTTCATCTAGTTTGAGATTGCCAATATTGTGTGTCTGTGGAAACTATTAAGCTAAGGCAACTCATAACATACAAAACTTCACTCGTGCAGCTGTGGTCGACTTGTAGCCTCTGAGAGTCTGTAATCTACTCAAAATGTGTGGCATTTTAACATCATGTTCATATCACACAAAAAAGTGTTTAAAATGTTGAAGATGAGATATAAAAAAACAACTAGCTGACTTGATGAGCATTCTCGTCTGAGATATTTTGGTGGTATGTCAACAGCTTGTAAGAAAGGGATCATATAAACCACAGTCTATAAAAAGTCGATACATTTGACGTTGTCTAAACATTGTGTGATGTGTAATAAACTAATCAAGCAAGCACCAAAAATGTTCCCATCATGCTCTCTGTCTTCAGCTTGTTCTGAATGTTGAGTTTATCTGAGCTAAGAAACATGCAAAGCAAGTCATGGAAGACAATCATGCAGGGACCTCTCTATCATTGGTTCAGACAAGATATGTTCGTCTTTCTCTTCCACCTGGAATCTTCTTTTTGAGACCAACACACACACACACACATACACACAGACACACACACACACACAGACACACACACACACACACACACACACACACACATACACACATACAGACACACACACACCAGAGGTGGACAAAGGACACAATTCCTTTACTTAAGTCAAAGTATAGATACTCCTAGTCAAATATTACTCCACTACAAGTGAAAGTTGCTATGCCAATGTTCTACTCAAGTACAAGTACAAGAGTAATTGTTTTTAAAAATACTTAAGTATTAAAAGTAAAAGTATCTTTTTTCTTTCTTTCTTGATAATGTGGGGCCACAGACAAGTCACTAGAACTTGACCTGACCTTAAGTTCTTTATACACAACATCACTTTTTTTATATTATGTTACAGTATTGTATTCGCACTATATTCATATTTTGGGCCTACCTGACATTGTAATTTGTTTAACTACACACGGTTTTTACATTTTAGCCTAATATAAAATAATTTAGATGCAAATAAACTTCAATAAGGATAATTGCAGTCAACATAGCCTAGCTCTTTGAAAATGATCATTGCTGGTTTCTACCCTTTGCCTTGTAAGTAGGTCCATG
>CM050215.1:11704749-11707249 GCA_027475355.1 Coilia nasus | reverse complement strand
CTGTGATCTTTTGTGTGCAGCCCTGTGTACAGCGGATATAGTTTTCATTTCTACGTCACTATGATATACTTTTGTTTGTAGTATTTTACTGTAACACGTAATCTAACGCTACCACTTATGTATTTTAGTCTCTGTACAGGACATATACATCATGCGTTTTTCACTTGAAAATGCTTTTTTCAGTGCTGTAAAAAGTAAATGATGTCATTGTATGCATCTGGACATTGTTCTGTACTGTTTACCAACTACTTCACTGTGATTTCCTTTTGACTGCGTTTCTGTTTTGAGGATAGAGTTTGGTTTTGTTCTGTGTGTGGTACTAAAGTTTCTTAACACTGTGTGTTTTAGTCTCAAGGAAATGTCTTCTTTTTCAGCAGGTTGGATGGAGGCTCCATCAGAATTGTAGCCCTGAGGCTGACTGAAATAGATCATGGTCATTCACAGCAGGCATGATTCACCGCACAGCAGACAGAGTAGACCACCGCAAGAGTTGCTCCGCGATGCTTATGGATGTCTGAGAAAGGTGTCAGATTTAAGGAGCTAAACTTGGAGCAGAATCTGAAATGTGTTTTAGAAAGAATGTGTGTGTGTGTTAGAATGTGCGTGCGTGCGTGTGTGTGTGTGTGTGTATATGTGTGTACGCACGCATGTGGATGTGTGTGTGCGTGTATGTGTATTTGTGTATGTGTATTTGTGTGTGTGTGTATTTGTGTGTGTGTGTATTTGTGTGTGTGTGTGTGTGTGTGTGTCTATGTGTGTACACGTGTGTGTGTTTGTGGTGTGTGTAGACCGCATGGATACTTGGGTATGTGCGTGTGTGATGAGCCTGTGGCTGGGTGTATTTGTGTGTGTGTGTGTGTGTTTATGTGTGTACACGTGTGTGTGTTTGTGGTGTGTGTAGACCGCATGGATGCTTGGGTATGTGCGTGTACGATGAGCCGGTGGCTGGGTGTTGCGTCGGACGTCTTCCATCTCTCCTCCATCTGGTGGTCTCCAACTGCGTGTGTCTGCACTTCCTGGAAACGCCGTGTTGTCTTCCCCGGGTTGTAAGCAGCGTCATGGAAACGGCAGGCTGGATAAAAACTTAGGGGATGGAGAGAACTGCTGCCGTAGCTTCTCAAGGCACTTCCTCCTCTCTTTTCTTCCTCTCCTTCCCTCTCTCCCTCCCTCCCTCCTTCCTTCTCTCCGTCTCACTACTCCTCCTCCTCCCACTCTCTCTCTCTCCATCTTTTATACGCTTACCACTCCCCCCCCCTCTCCCCCCCTCTCTCTTTCTACGTGCTCTCTATTTACCATCCTTGTTTTTCTCCATTTTTGTGTCTCTGTCTCTTGCAGTGGATAATAAACATATATTACCTTCGTTTTGCTTATATCGGCACTCTTGTATTTAGGTTTCTTCGTTTTTTCTACTCTATTTTTCAACTTTCAGTCCCCCCCCTTGCATCCCCTTACGCCCCCCCCCCCAAAGTCCATCCCCCCACTCCCCCCTCCTCCACCACCACCACCTCCACCTCCACCACCACCACCACCAGCACTACCACCACCTCCCTAGCAGCCCTGGGATGAATAATGATGTTTGTACAGGTGTCTCACGATGCCGACGCTGTCCCCGCTCGGCTGGAAATCACATTCGACCCTCCCCTCCCCCTCCCCTCCCTTTTCTCTCCTCCCTCCTCCCTCTCTCCCCCTCTTCCCCCCTCCTCTCCACTTCTCTCTCTCTCTCCTCATCTTCCCCCAGCCTTCCATCTCTCTCTCTTTCTCCTCCGTCTTCTCTCCTCTCGTCCGCTCTCCCCCTCTTCCGCACTGTCATCCCTCTCTTCTTTGCTGTCTTCACCCCGCAGCAGGTTGCTGGGCGAGTCGGACGGAGAGATGTATTACCAGAGTACACAGGCAGGAGGTGAGCTCTTTAGCAGCTCATTAACGAGCAACTAGGGGCCTGGCGGGGTTGGGGCAGCCAGCTAGGGGGTTGGAGATCGGGGGGTCGGTGGGAGTGTGTGAGTGTGTGTGTCGGTGTGTGTGTGTTGCGGTGTGTGTGTGTGTCAATCCTTTCTCCTCACCCCCTCCATCTCCATTTCCCCCCTGTAAATGTGTTGCACAGGAGTTAATAGATTGTGAGAAGATATCTTGGAGCAAGGACCCAGGGCCTAATCTATATTTAATCCTTGGTCTTTGCACTGACACTCAGTATGCTTACCATCACTTGGACTCACTTGTACTCCTTGGTCTTTTTGTACTGATTCTATCTCTACCAGTCAGTATGCTGCTCACCAATTGAACTCAAGTCTGTGTTATCTGTTGTCTGTCTGTCTGCATTCTTAGAGAGTGTGCATATGTGTCTTTTTATAGCATAGTAGCTTTGTAGTTTTTATTAGTGCATTATTTATAGTTTTATACTTTGCACTGTGTGCACATTGAAGGGAGGCTTTAAATGTCATTGTACTGTGTATAATGACAATAAAGGCTCTCTATTCTATTCTGTTCTATTCTATTCTATTCTATT
>CM050215.1:11689749-11699749 GCA_027475355.1 Coilia nasus | reverse complement strand
TTTCTTTCCCTCTCTCTCTCTCTCTCTCTCTCTTTCTTTCTGCCTTTTTTTTGTCAGTCCTTCTGTGCTGTCTTTCTCTTTCTTTCTTTCTCTCTCTCTCTCATTCTCTTCTCTCACCTTCTAGTCTTTTGTCTCCTCTCCCTCTCTTCTCCTCCCCATATACACAGCTTCAGACAGATATTTTTTCTCTATCTGTCTCTCTCTCTCTCTCTCTTTCTCTGTCAATGCCTCGGGCCCAGAGCCCTGACAGACTGCAACCAGCAACTAGCGCTCCTTCACCCACACAGGTGCTGATTTCACAGGCCACCGTGGTGCCTTCTCTGGCTCTTTCATGCTGAGCTTTTTCCACTCCTCCATCTCCTTTCTTCTATCTTTCTTTTTTTCTTCCGCAGTGGAATACCTGTTATAGCGGCTGGCCAGGGGTGGGGCCTCTCTCTGAAGACCTTTGCCAGACTCCAACTGCCTTGGCAGTTAGCCTTATTTGTGTGGTACATGAAACGGCTTCAAAGACACAATGAGAGGAACTTTTGTGAGGAACATTCTAGTAAGCCTTGGTCAAGGACGCACCTGTGTGTGTGTGAAAATAAGACTCCCTTCAACTCCCTGAATCTGGTCCACTGTTCTTCATTCATCGCTCTCCCAGAAGGCATATCACTCGGACAAGTCAGTGAGAGTTGATGTGGAAAAGCTTTCTAGAACATTCTGTGAACAAAACAGAAACATCCGCCTGAGAGAGAGAGAGAAAGACAGAGAGCGAGAAAGACAGAGAGAGAAAGAAGGAGAGAGCGGTGAGTCATGCCACAATGACTGTTACGATGTTATTTTGTTGGTGATATGGTTACTCACATTTCATCACAGGGCTGCGTTAGCGCATGAAACACAATAACACTCTCATGGCCACACCATGCTTTCATCAAGCGCTCCATCAAGCATGAAGACATGAGAGTCTGGAGAGTGGTAGGCTGTTATGAGGCCAGGAAGTTTGTCTTTCAACTCTAAAATGGTTTCCCAGCTTAAACAGCGGTGATGATTAGTTCTGTTCAGTGTTAGGCCAGTGGTAGGCCTTTTCACAGCTCTTCATATCTTTTTCCAGGACACTTGGTGGCTGGATCTGTCATATCAGTTACTGTGTATTTAGTCACTCACGCACGCATGCACACACACACACACACACACACACACACACACACACACACACACACACACACACACACACACACACACACACACACACACACACACACACACACATACACACAGTTTGGAAATAGTAAGAGATTTTCAAGATTTTGAAAGAAAGATTTGTTTTCAACTCTGTTCATCCAAATGACCAAAAATGGATCACAATTTGGCTGTGATTTTGATTGAGGTTTGAACACATTGCATTTTTTGACAAAACATGGATTGCCTGGGTGTTTGCAAATGTTTGAACAGCACTGGATATTGTAAGAATATCTGTACAAATCAGTTCAGTAAAAACAGTTTAGTCTATTCCATATAATAATATAATTAACATTACCCTTTATGCTGGTAGATTTACCCCAAATCAGGGACTTTAGCAACTGCACATGTTTGGTTATATGGACACTTCAGGACACTTCACAAAAGCACATCCTGAGAACCTTAGTAGTTCAGGCAGAACATTCAGATCCAAACAGATTCTATCAATCACAGAACCCTAATCTATGAAACAGAACTTGGATCAGAACGCAACACAATCATATCGAGTCTTGTATTACAATGCATGTCATCACTGTTCCACGTGAAGAATATATTGCTTATGTCAGCTGTAAACCCCACACAGGCCAATGCTGATCCAAAGTTGCTTTTACTCATTATAAATGTTGCCAGGTCTGTAAAGTCCAGGATTTATTATGAGTGAAATCTGCTTGTGTAGGACGATCTGTTGTTGCCAGAGCTTTTTCATATGTGTGCTTTTTTGAAGGCTGAAGAATAAATTAGTCTCGGAAATCTGTTCAGTCTGTCAGTGGTTGTGGCGCCTCTTAGATTTTGTGGTTGTCCTTTTTTTCTTTTGGTGTAAGCCAAACAAAAACTGCAATAGATCATGATGGTACACTAACGTCAAGGAGTGGACACGTGCATAGGTAAGGCCTGGGAGAGACAAGATGTGGGAGGTGGGGAAACTATGAATTTGGAAATCACAGTCAGGTAGGTCTTGTCACGCTGTGTCAAATATTCAAAGACATTCAAAACATGTTTTGTAAATGGCCCCTGTTGTGCACACTGATGTTGGGGAATGGAAGAAGGTATATTTTGTGCATAAACTATGTTATGAGGTGAATAAACTCTATTGGTAAGTGGATCAAATTTTGTTGAAAGGTGGATAAACTCTATTTCTGAAATCTGAGAGGTGGGTAAACTCCATTTTTCTTGCATTTGCCTACAGTACTGAGAGGCTGCTGGGATGAAACAAAATGATAAACTACATTATCACTACATGTCTGCTCATCTCTGTCTGTCTCCCAGTCCAGATAGATAGATAGATAGATAGATAGATAGATAGATAGATAGATAGATAGATAGATAGATAGATAGATAGATAGATAGATAGATAGATAGATAGATAGATAGATAGATAGATAGATAGACAGACAGACAGACAGACACAGACAGACAGATAGACAGATAGACAGATAGATAGATAGATAGATATGCTTTATTGTACATGAAAGATTAAAAGTAAGAAGTTAGTTACAGTTATTGGGCCTGACTCAGCTCTAGCTGAGTGAAATTGACTACACGAGACACAATCATACCATTAACAAACAACACTACAAAGCAAAAAAACAGGGTATAGATAATAGATATATAGAGAGATACATCATGATTCTCTCAATGGGACAGATAGATTTTTCTGTGTGTTGTTCGTCCGCCAGTCACCACCACTGTTTTACATCCTAAACACAGTTCAAGCTCACGCTGTGTGCTGCTTATTAGTCATGCACACACACACACACACACACACACACACACACACACACACACACACACACACACACACACACACACACACACACACACACACACACACACACACACACACACACACACACACACACGGGAGAAGCCTCGGACAGCAGATGGACCACATGCTCCGCAGAGCGACTGGAGCTGAACATGTGCTGCCAGTGAAACCTCCTCAGAGTCACGTCCAAGAGCACTTAGAGAACAGACCTAGGCATGGGAGAAAGACTATGAGTGAATGTGTGTGTGTGTGTGTGTGTGTGTGTGTGTGTGTGTGTGTGTGTGTGTGTGTGTGTGTGTGTGTATTTGAGTGTATGTGTGTAAGTCTGTGTGTGTGTCTGCACATACAGGCATATACATAAACATGTATGCAGGATATGTGCATGTATGCAGTATATGCAGGTGAATGTGTGTGTGTGTGTGTGTGTGTGTGTGTGTATGTGTGTATGTCTGTGTGTGTGTCTGCACATACATGCATGTACATAAACATGTATGTGCATATGCAGTATATGTAGGTGAATGTCTGTGTGTGTATGTGCATGTGTGTGTGTGTGTGTGTGTGTGTGTGTGTGTGTGCGCGTGTGGGGGTGGCAAAATTAATCTGATGGGAACAAGTGTGCAAAAACAACACGACAGGAAATGGGGGCCAACCTACGTCATCACATGACAAATTCTATCTTGAAATTAACAGACGAAATCTATTCAACCAGTGTTTAATTATACTTAATTGAAGTGTGTTATGCAACTCATCTAATTAAACCAATTAAATAATGGCTCCTTGCACCATTTCTCAATTTATTGACACCTACAGCTTTTTACACATGAACAGTACATGTGTAAATTAGCAGCATATGAAGGGAGGTTATTTGCATACGCTCTTACAGAAAAGGAAGTGACATCAGCAAGAGAGTCGCTATGACGCTAATCCTTTAAGAGTCGGATAAAAGCACGTCACAGGGACCCTATGCAGTTTCCTTGGCCCATGGCCACAAACACTTGAACTGTCAGAGACCTCGTATGGCCCCTTGGTTGGCCAGGGTTGAACCGGTGTTGAGCTATATTTATACATTTGTCTTCCTGACAACATTGAAACTGATGGAGGAGCGTGTTTGGCGTGTGTTTGGGCTCCCATGGCGGACATCTGTAAGCCTGTGGAAGTATCTAAGGGCTGGTCACCGGTACCCGCATCCAACCCTGTGGTTGCTGCTGCTCTTGGCTCTAACAGCGGCTCAGTAAGATAAATCTTATGCACCTCTTCAAGTCGCTGGATGAGAAAACCAAACCGGCCACCAAACTTGTTATGCAGCCTCAAGTGGTGCTGGATTACACACATGCTTATACCATAGACCGTTTATAGATGAAAAGACACACACACACTCACACACATGCATGCATGCACACACGCAGACACACACACACACACACACACACACACGCACATACGCATGCAGGCACACACACACACACACACACAATCTCTCTTTCTCTCTCTGTCTTACACACACACAATAGCACAGACACACACTCACCCACAAACACACACACAAGCATACACCCGCACATGTAAATGGTTGCGTACAGGGACATAAATACACACACACATATATTTTCAGTGGGGGGCCTTGGGCTGTCATCAGTGCCTCTGATATCCCGTTGCCTGTTATTTTTAGCTGCGGTGACGGACAGGCACGTAGTCGAAGCTCTCCTTAGACCAGCTGAGAGAGGCTTTCCTCCTTTCCTCTCCTCTTCTGTCGTTTCCTCTCCTCTCCTCTCCTCTCCGCTCCTCTTGGCCCATTTCCCCTCTCCTCTCCCTCTCATCTTTCCCTCTCTCTTCTTTTCCTTTTCTGTTCTTCCCCAAGAAGGGAGGTTCAGCCCGTCCAGGTGGGAACAAAACACAGACACACCACCAGACCCGAAATCAGTCGAGCAGACTTTCCTGTCAGCCCGTTTTCGCCATTTGGCTCCCGTTCCCAACCGGTCCTCCTCCTCCTCCTCCTCCCAGTTTTTCCCCTCCTTTTTCAATTTCCTCTCTTCTGCCTCACATCCACCTCTCCACCTCTCCACCTCTCTGTGTGCGTGCACCACCCAGACCACCGGCCCTCATCCCTGGGCCCTCCGACCAACCCTCCTCAGCCTTAGCAACAGGGCTGCTGCCTATTTGGAGTGTTGTGTTGTGTTGTGTTCTTTGCTGTTGAGATGTGACTGAGAATTCATCAGCTATATTATGTGATTCTGTCTGCTATGCAGATGTGGTCACAGGCTGTACTGTAAGTCACATGATCATCATCAACACCCTATAAAAGGGGAGAAAAGTTATTAAAATCTATTAAAAAGTTATAAAAACAATTTACATTTTAATACGTGTTTCTTTACACCAGCCTGGATCTGGTTTTGTAATATCCGATAAACTTCTGTGCCCTCCCTCTACAAAAAAATTAAATAATTAACAACATTAGCCAAAACCACCTCAAAAGCGCACACTCTGCACAGCTTTGTGTTGAGAGTGAACAGTTGCGGAACACTCTAGAAGCCCCCTCCCATGGGCGCTGTGGTGAAGACCCCTCTGTGACTGTTCGCAAGAAGCCAAGAGAAGGAAACGCTGGTTCTCTTCTCATGCAAGACAGACATCATAAAAATAGAAACATGGAGTGTAGCGAGTTCTTAGAAATGTGTCACTGCCAAAATATCTGGATGTGATGCAGATGGAGTCCTTGTCTTTTCAGACCGAATATGCGTCCAGAATGTACATTTGGTTTGGCACACTTGGTAAGTTCATAGCCTACAAGTGTTAATAGTTTTAGAGGAAGTACTTCAAGACTAGAGCTCAGAAGTGTAATGTACGTTTTCAGGAAAAAATAAACCAATAAAAATGTGTTTAATGTGTTATGGCAGTAAGACTTTAAAGTAGTTACAACAATGGCTTAACGATAATGTGGTTGACGTTTTTCTAAATGGTGGTAACTGACGACATAATAAAAAATTACAACATTAAATAAAAAACAAAGATATCATGCAGATATGCTCATGACTGAGAATGAGAAATCAATATTAAGACAGTAATTATGGTTGATGTTTTTTCACGTGATAAATTTTTAAAGTGGAGTATCGCATGAGAGTTTCCAGGAGGAAAAACGGTAAAAAAATTCTCACAAGCTCGTAATAGCCTTGCTGTGATTCTCCGTGTCTAACATGATCATTTGTTGACATGGCAAGAAGCGCTCCCTTTGCAGCTGCCATTCCAGGATACAAAAAAATCTGAAATAACATTACTGGAAAAACGGTCTGGCTTTTTTTTTTTTTTTTTCGCCAGGAGTTGTTTCCGTTGAAATTTCCCCAAATGAAGAAGTCTTGGGCGAAGTGTGTGGTTGGGCGAAAATCACAGGATGTGCATTAAGGCCTTGGCGTTAGATCACAGCCGCGAAATGTTTTAATGCTGTGGGCCCATTTTAATGTGGAATGGATTATATATGGACCCCATCGCGTTTTTTACAAGACAAAGATACACACCAGAAAGACCCGCGGTGAGCCACTGTTTGGATGGGACTGTCACGCTTATGAATTGGCTGCGCTGTACCTTCAGTAGAGGCGTTCTGGCATTAAGCACTAAAACATACAGAAATAATATGTATATATAGATTTATATATGTGTATCCCTTCATCATGGGCCCAGCAGTGACCTCTGTCCATCATGGACCATCGAGTCATTGCCACAAAGCTAAACATCTCCACATCTCCTGGTCAACGCACACCTCACTTAAACACATCCCTCACTCTCTCATGCTGTCACACTCGTTTTCTAACTGTTTCTTACTGTCTTTTTCTCCCAACCTCTCTCCTCCCTCTCTCTCTCTCTTTCTCTCTCTGTCCCACTCTCTCTCCCCTCTCTCACTCTCTCTCTGTCACACTCTCTCTCTCTCTTTCCCACTATCTCTCCCCTCTCTCACTCTCTCTCTGTCAGACTCTCTCTGTCCTCTCTCTGTCTCTTACTTCTCTCACTCTCTCTCTGTCCCACTCTCTCTCTCTTTCCCACTATCTCTCCCCTCTCTCACTCTCTCTCTGTCCCACTCTCTCTGTCCTCTCTCTCTCTCTCTCGCTCTCTCTTTCTCTCTCTCTCTCTTTTTCACTCTCTGTCTCACTCTCTCTCTCTCTCTATGTCCCACTCTCTCTGTCCTCTCTCTCTCTCTCTCGCTCTCTCTCTTTCTCTCTCTCTCTCTTTTTCACTCTCTGTCTCACTCTCTCTCTCTCTATGTCCCACTCTCTCTGTCCTCTCTCTTTCTCTCTCTCTCTCTTTGCTTCTGTCCAGGAAACCCCAGGTAAATGCGCCCTTCAGCTGTGTGATGGCTGGACATGAAGGACGTTCTCTATGGCCTGGGTTCTGTGTAAGTATGTCTGCTGGGTCTTCGAGGACTTATAATCAAAAGCATAATAACAGTCATTGAACAGTCTGCATGCAGCATTCCACTACTTTTTTTCCCCCCTTGAACACTGTTTTTATGACCCGAAAACACTGGTATCATCTTCAAATCAATCTTCTTCTTCATGGCCACATGATAGAAAGGTAAACACATCTGTCGTTCCAACTGGCCATTCACGCACTCTCCAGTGCTGTGATCAGAGCCCCACACATGCTGTTACTCAGTGCACCACACATAAATGTGAAAAGCCTTTCACAACTTTCTAGATATTACATTATATGACACTTAGCTGACTCTCTTATCCAGAGCGACTTACAGTTATTTAAAGGTTTTCAGTTACAGTACCTGGAGCAGTGTGGGGTTCGATGCCTTGTTCAAGGGCATTTCAGCCATGGGTAGGGTGGGATTCGAACCTAGCGACTTGCCGATCGGAAAACCATATTACCACTGCATCAGTTACATTGCCAAAAGGCAGGAGTATGCATGCCAGCACGCCTTTTTTCTGCTTTTCTGCTGTTATTCATGTTTTAAAGGTCTTTTCGGGAGTTACATTGTTAGTTTTCAGTTATAAAATCCCTACTGCAGTGGGCAGTGATACTAGTGGTGAGGGCCTACTGCAGAGTATGGGAAAGGATGCAGGCAAGGACAGACAGGGGCACAATAAGGGGGCTTAGCATGACAGGGGCCCCTCATAGAAGACAATAGTTAATGTTGTATGTCATTATTGGGTGGGGGGGCCCAATTTTAAACTCTATTGTGTTTCCAATTTCAGAGTAGTGAACTCTGTCACGAATATGAGCCTTCCAGTCTTTTTTGTACACGTAAAGGGAGGCTGACGAGGAACAGTGGGGGGCAGAGTAGGTCAGGGTGGGGTGGGGTGTGTGTATGTTGGGCAGGGTGGGGGGTAGGGTGGGGGTATAAACAGGAAGAGAGGAAACGGACGTCAATATTTAAAGACAAGTGTGGGATCAGGAAGGGAGGGGTGGCAGGAGGGATGACAAACTCAGAAACAAAAGTCTACAACTACAATCAAAACTGCACCATACAACTTTCTATGAAGCTTGTATTTACAAGACTTTATAAACACATTCATAACGGCTTATAATGCAAGTGGCTTTCCAACATCAAGTGGCACAGTGCATTGTTGGTTATAAAGCTTAACCTGCCTTACAAATGCAGTCGTGAGTATGTATAAATAGCTATGAATGCTAATTTCAACCGATATTAAGCTTTATGAACACATTATAACCCTTTATAGATGTGTTTATAGAGTCTATGGACATAGGCTTCATAGAAGTAGTGTTACATAGTGTTTTTGTAGTGTTTTTATACACCAATACTTATTTTTTTGCATTTCTGTTCTACCTATAGACATACAGTATACACTTTACACTGTGTCAGGGACCTAGCTGAATAGGAACCCATTAGCCTCACAACTGTAAGTTATTAAAAACAAATGGTGAGGAACAGATATAGAAGGTGGGAGGAAAAGCGGCAAAAAACGACGTAGAAAGAAGAGAAGGGATTAGGCACAGATAAAAGGCAAGACTGAAATAAAGGGACGAGGGCAGGAGCGGAGAGGGAGGGAAAGAAAGTTTAAACAGATGGCTGCAGTTGGAAAGGAGGCGGCAGCTTCAGCACAGGTGGAAAAGATGGAGCGCCCCCCCTCCCTTTTTCATTTTACTTCACTACTATCTCCCCCCCCCTCTTTTTTGTCTTACATTTAAATTGGGTCTCTCTTGTACACACACACACACACACACACACACATGCGCACACAGACACAAATGCAAACACACACACACACACACACACACACACACACATGCCCACACAGACACAAATGCAAACACACACACACACACACATGCCCACACTTACACAAATGCACACACACACACACATACACACAGACATACACACACATATACACTTACATGAAAACACACACACATGCACGCACAGGATCACACACATACACACACACACACATGCACAATTTTATCTTCCCCTTGCTTAAACAACACAGAAGTGGAGCAAGAGCTTCTTTTTTGCTTTCTCTTTCTCTCGCTCTCTCTTCCTCCCTGTCCCCCTCTCTCTCTCTGTTCCTCGTCCATCCCCACACACACAGGTGCTTGGTGACAGATCCAGTCCCGCTCGGCTTTTTATATCTCCCCGTCTGTGCGCTCGTGTTTTCGCAGACCTCCTCGGCCCCGAGAGTGGCTCCCGTCTGATTGGAAAACCGTGCGGACATATGGTAGCCATCACCGGAGCCAGAGAGGGGCCCAGGAGCTGGGGGCCCCAGCCCGCCGGAGTGGGAGCAGGAGCGGGGAGCGGGGAGTGGAGAGTGGGGAGTGGGAGAGCCAGAGCCAGAGCCAGGGAACGTCAGCTCTCCGCTCTCCACTCTCCACTCTCACCCCCGGACTCTCTGCTTTTGCACATCTCTTCCACCTCCTCTCATTCCACCCCGCCCCCACACACATACTCACACACACACACACTCACACACACACACCCACACAAATAGACACACAGCGGCCATGCCTGGTCTTCCTGGACCCGGAAACCGAGCGGTTATTTCCCATGTCTGGGATGAGGAT
>CM050215.1:11669749-11687249 GCA_027475355.1 Coilia nasus | reverse complement strand
CAGATTTCTCATTTGTGATTTATGGCTTCTACGCGTTTCCCCTAAAGGTAGTGGCAGCTTTAAGCATGGTGGCATTTAGAAATACATTTTAAACAGGAAATACGGAATGGTGCTCTGCCCTGCCGTGGCCTGCCCTCCAGTGCTCTGCGATAGTGGTCTGAAACAAACACAGTACATGCCACAGGGCTAACAGGCCTTTGTGGGGCCTATCAAAGCAGTCCCATGGGAATCCATGATTGGATAGGATGTAGGAGCTGGACCTCTGAAAACTGTTTTAGTTTTAGTGTCATTGTCTTATGATGGATGACGTGCGATCCGAGGCTCTCTCTCTCTGTGTTTAAGGAACTCTATTACAAACAAAATCTACTTTTGGGTACTAGTAAAGTAAGTTGAACTTGAACGTGTGAAAAATCTATTTCTACTTCTATTTTCCTTCATTCTTTCTTTCTCTCTCTGTGAGTCATGTTGATTTACAACAAAGGATGGGGAAATGTGGAAAAGATGCAGTTGGTTTTCCTCAAATGGGTTAGCCGTCAGATTGGCAGTGACAAAACTGCCTGTTCGAAAAACCCCAGAAACCCTGAGAAAACAGGAGAAAGTAACGTGTGGGGAGAGTATCTGTGTGTGTGTGTATGTGTGTGTGTGTGTGTGTGTGTGTATAAATCCCCACAAATTCAGGCTGTGCGAATGCTTCCAATTGGATGTTAAAATATTTACTTATGTCTTCCCTGTGGGAGGCCTAGTTTTCATGGCCTCCACTGCACTCTGTCTGCTTGTGCCAGTGCAAAATTAAATGCTCGTCTGTAGCATTAATCTTCAGCTGCCGAGACATCAGAGCGGTCTGGTAACTGTTTCTTTCCTCTGTCAGCTCAGGGTGTGTGTGTGTGTGTGGTGAAGTGTGTCAAAACGAAAATCTTTCACTGTCACGGCGGCGCGAGAGAGAGTGTGTAAGAGTGAGGTCTGAAGAAAGTAAAAAGTAATAATGTGGTGTGAACATGCTCTCATAACTCATTCACAACTACCAAAGGGTGGAGGGAAGGAGGTGGGGGTGCTGTTTTCTCTCTACTTGGTGAATGGGTTTTCCTCCTTCTCTCTCTCTCTCTCTCTCTCTCTCTCTCTCTCTCTCTCTCTCGCTCTCTCTCTCGCTCTCTTTCTGCCTGCTGCCTGCTGTGCAGTGGGAGATGTTTAACAGGTGGTACGGATACTGCCTCCCTTCCCATCATGGTGTGCTGCCCATTTGGCATCCTCCACTTTCTACGGGTATATGTTCATTGCCCTCCTGGTAAATTGATAAAATATCATGGACCTCAGGCAGAACAGGGGGGCATCTCACTGACAAGTAACTTATTTCTATTTTTTAGTGGAATTGCTGTAGTAAATGGTGGACTCCACATGATCTGTGTCAAACCTGTTTCAATTTCAAATACCTGCCTGTATAGATAAGTAGCTAAAAAATGCAGAAGTAAGACATCACATGACAAACCTGCTGAAGTACGCAAAAGGCTTCAAATCATGTCAAGACAACTCAACAGTTAAAATATTTATGAGATATTGACATATTACTGTTAAAAAATTAAAATGCACCATAGAAACAACATGTGCATCATGTAGAAAACAAGCACAATCTGATTTGATGGTGTTTACAATTAAATCCAATGTGTTCACATATGAACACCTGAGCCACAGGCCCATGTCAGGAAATCCTGTGCATTATAGTATCACACTGCCCTCTACGGGAACATTTGTTGTAGTACAGTTACAGAGACCTTGATCTCAGAGTGATAAATCCCCTACGGGTCTGGTTAGATCTGTGTAGTCAGCGGCTGCAAAACCTCTGGTGTCATTCCAGTACAAGGGTCGCATCCTTAATGTGCAGCCTAAGAGGTGAATTTTGTGACTTTGTAGAAAGGGTGCAAGACTATTCAGTGGGATGTCAAAGGACTTTATCAAGCTTAATGTTTTTTAAAGACACAGCCCTTGACAAGATTAGTTGGACTTGACAAAGCAGGTTTTACCTAAACATTATAAACAGTCTATCATCATTTTATTATTATTATTATTATTATTATTATTATTATTATTGGCTGAAAGAGTCTTGTTAGTACACCATTTCTAAAAAAAACTTTGCAGACTTAACAGTTCATGTTAATGCTGCATTAAACATGCATATCTAAATAAGCCATATTCTACAGACCCTCTGCAGTGGAGATCCAATAATACTTACTACGGTGATTTTCACTGTGGCCCACACAAGGCTACAAGATGGTAGGCTAATAAATTCTTGCATGTCTGAACCACTAGCTGACACTGCTGTGGTTAATTCAATAGGGTAGCCTGGGTTAAGGTTTAAAAAGGGTAAAAAGTCCACTCTGAATATCATTACTCATCAATAGTCACAGATAGCATATAACAGGATTAGTCAGGTGTAGCCTAAATGTTCTTAATATGTAAGCAATTTAATTAGGATTCCTTTTGTATAACAATTGTATTGTGTAGCTTATAACAGTCCTAAAAATCATGACATTTCAGACAAATCAAATTGAAGCTTATACTCTATCTTAGATTTTTGTTGGATGCAAATTGAAATAATCGGAAGAAATACATTAACATTTTTTTTCTTTCAAAAGGACAAATCCTATTCCAGTCTGGTAAATTAATGTTAAGGCTACAATCAAGCATAGACTGTAGGCTTCACACATTACAGTCATGAGAAGGCGGGGTCTAGAAACCAGAGTATAATCTTTTCATGCAGACTGATTCGTCAAACAGTAAACTTTAAACAACACAATATTCATTAGGATTATACGAATACTCTACATACGTAATATTTTTTAGATATGGATGTTTCTATTTCTGTGGTCGCTCAGTAATTCGGCAATGATTACATTTTGAAGCGAAAGTGTTTTGCTCTACCAGCAAGCAACGTTATGGAGATGACGTATGAACGTATGGACAACAAACAGTAGTTGGACTTGGAGACAGCGCAAGGTGGAACAATCCCTTGTGAGCGTTCCTGTGCGGAGTTTCTAAAGGGGTCTGGCAAGCGAAACAATATTTTTTATGAGCGCGGCTTACAGTAAGAGAAGAAGCGATTGCACGGAGGTGTTTAAATCAGGAGTTTGGAATTGTCTTGGCAGGCGTAAGCGTCAGCTAACGTTAGCACTACAGAAACATGCCGTGGACTATGACGCCTGTTTTTCTTTTTGCCTGACCGAGGGTAATGATGCGAAACGCTATGGTGAGATTCCGTGCAATTTTTTATTTGTGTAATCTTTAACAAGACAATGGCATGGTGTAAATCCACTGTATTTCATGTGGCAGCGCGTACCGTGACACTGGCCTAAATGTAAGCGCGTGGACTTTTATCTAGCTAGGTAGTTGTAAATGAGACGGTCTTGGCGCAAGCTAATGCTAACTGACATTATCTAACGTAATGCAAGCACCGTGAACCACTTTTACCATAGACGCTAGATATCCCTTCTCGTATCCAAAAAATATGCATGAACTATGATCCAACCCAAACAACCACATATTGCGCTTTAAAAACAGTGTTTTGGAAGGCAGAATTATTGGCGAGGGTTAAAGAGCACAGCTGGGACTTTTGCTGTTTATCCTCTGATACCAGTCCCCCAATTAGCTAGCAAGCTAAGCTAGCTGATGATACGCTTCCAACATAAACCCAGTTAGCTGGTGGGAAAACAAACGTGTCAGCAAAGCCGCTTGCTGGGCAAGTTTTAGGTCTAGCTATAAAATTGTTGAAATAGCCAACAGTCTGTTCGCTTTGGCCAGAATACAATTTCACAGGCAACTGCAGTTACTTTAAATTTCTACTTTGTAAACTCTCAAGTTTGCCTGTATATTTACCCTGCATACTCGAAAATTGCATTGAGATACAGCTCGAGCTCTGAACCAAACTAGTTTGTTGGCAAATATATTTACATAATGTCAGGCAAACTACAATGCAGTTAAATAATATGTCATGATTTTCATTTGTATGCCATACTTTGTTTGGTACACGTTGTGTGATAGTTCCAATGAGTTAATAGCTTCGCTTGATGACTATTGTTAAATAACTCAAATGTAAACTTGATATTTCACATCATTGTCGAATTTGCACAACAGCAGCAAATAACGCACTTCGAGGAACGCTGCAATTTTCTCGAGCAGTTGTGGTAATTGGGCGTGTAAAGCAACTGTATTTGTAAAATATAACGTGTAGGTGATGATTAAACCCAAGTCACTTGTTTCTCAAGGGTATGTAGAAATATTAGAAAACTTTCTGAATCGGTCATTGCATAGCAGACAGTCTGTTGAGTGGAATTGAGGGCGACTGAAGCAGTGAATCTACGTGTTGCTAAAGTCGGTGTTGCGTGTTCCATCTCCCGACATGAGAAGATGAACAGCGAGGAACCAGCCTTAGATTTGTGCAATGCCAAGAACAGCTCGGGGGAGAGCACTGCCTTAACCCCCGTGGACGAAATCATCCCCAGGAACAGTGACCTCTTGATGGATGGAGACGCCGTTAAGCAAGGGGTGGACGCTCCCACGCTGGCCAGGCTTTCCGCCTGTTCAGATGGGGAAAATGATGAACCTCAGCGGACGAAAGAGAAGTCGGATAGCCTCGAGGAAAACGTAAACAATAACGGTATAGCAGTAAGTGCCGCAGCGGTTGGCTCCGACCTAAGTGACTATTCTGATGACAAACATTGTAGCAGCAGCGACAAGGTGCCGGAAACGCCTGTCATCAGTCTCTCCATTGAGGACGGCGTGGATGTAGGGGACATGGATATCGGTGTGGATTTAAGCTTAGACGAGACCGGCATTTTGGAGCCGGAACCACCGGTGCCCAAATCTGAAAGTGCCTCCAGCGGCACCGGTGTGAACTTAGAGTCCCAGCCGGACACGGAACCACCAGAGAAGTCACCCGAAATGGGACAGGGGGATGCTTCTGTAAGTCTGTCTCAGGCAGAGACCCTCTCCTCTCCATCTTCTGACCTGGAAGAGGAACAAAAAAACAAACCAGGGGCCAAGAGGGTGACGTTTCCCTCTGACGAGGATATCGTGTCTGGTGCTGTGGAACCCAAGGATCCCTGGAGACATGGTAATTCATTCCTCCCTCTTCCACTTTGTCACACAAACAACACTCTCTCCCACTCATGTACATATGAGTACAGACACCTAAACACACAGGTACATAATGCAACACACAAGCCTTTCCTCAGATTCAACAATGTTTTTTTTCAGAGGGGTTGTTTCTCAACATGTCATCTGTTGAACTGCAGTGTCAGACTTACTACACCCAGTCAGGTGTCTTGATTGCTCAGTGCTTTGAAAATGCATGTTGTGGTGGTCTTGGGGTCACCGTGGAGTGTGTGTGAGAGAGAGGTGTGTATCGGTGGTAGCCTAATGCCCCCATCCTTGATTTTGGCACTATTCCCAATCTCTGACTCAGAACTGAGAAATGACCGTCACTTTGAACCAGAAGGCTAATTCCAGTACACAAGTGTACGTCATCCTGCTCCAACACCCTTGCCGACACCACTGAAATTGCTCTCTTTAGTAGTCTGTAATTGCTAGTCTGCTAGCCACAAGACTAGTGGCATCTGGCTAGCAGGCCTTCCTATGGTGGTTTCATGGCCTCTCGGATGGCCCCACAAGCATCCCACCACTGAGCCATTAGCATTCAGCTGAGCTGAACTACCACTGAGCTCAACAAACTTTCCCTCCCTTCCCCCCTCTCTCCCTCTTTCTCCCTCACTCATTCTCTGCCTCCCTCTCTCATACTCCCCCCCCCCCCTCCTGCCCGCCCTCTCGTTCTCCCTTCCCCTCTCGCTATCTCTCTCTCTCTTTATATCTGCCTCTCTCTCCCTCCCTGCTTCCCTCCCTCTCTCCTTCCCTTTCTTCTTTCTCCTCTCCAAAAACATAAATCTTTGTGGGCCAAAAACAACTATGAGTCACTGAAACCAGCGGGCCCCAGAGGCTTGAGGCATCCTCTGGGAGCTCCTTCTCCCCCTCGTGCCTCTTGGCCAGCCAGTGCTGTGTCACAGTGCACTGGCCTGTCTGGTTGACCAGCAACAAGAGAAACCCTACAGTACCTGCCCTTCTGCCCACAGCGTCAGCATTCACAGCTGTTCAGTTCATTTAGCCTAGCAGCTGTGTTTGCTGTGTGTTTTGTAGCTTCATGGAGGTAGCTGGCTCTGATGCAGTCAGTGCAAAGCAGCTGGGCTAGCTAAGCACAGCTAGTTGCATAGATGCTCGGCAGAGAGGGTGTGGTGTTTCCCCGTGTGTGGGAGTGTTACTGACGTGCAGTGACGGCGCTGGCCTCCTGTTTCGAGGTGTGTCCTCAGGGCTTTAATCCCATCCACACATAAAGGGAGGGAGAGAGAGAAAAAATATTCCCCTTAAGCTGAAAGGCTCTAAGCTTCATGGTTGTGCCTGGACAGGTGCAGTGTAACATTAACAACAAAAAAAAGAACACAGCTTTAAGAGTGGCTGCCTGTCTGATCAAATGGCCTATTCTGCCGCGCAAGAAAGTCTATGTCTGTGTGTCTGTGTGTCTGTGTGTCTGTGTGTCTGTGTGTCTGTGTGTCTGTGTGTCTGTGTGTGAGTCAGACAGCCGGAAATGTAGACAAATGTGGACAGTGGGAACATTTGTTGTTGTTAAGGGCTTGGTAGGTAAAAGGCTTGGAGCACCAGAAGTTCTTGACTGACTGTCTTGATCGCTCTGCAGCCATTATGTTTCCTCGATCTGTTCATGTTAAGACATGTGGGTCTAATTTTTTTTTGCCACATCATGGGTCACGGGATGTTGCAAGCACTCTGCTGTCCCTTGTTTTCTGCTGAAGATCATCAGGTCTTGTTGTTGTTTTTGTTGCAGTGAGACAAGCCACAGCAGACTGTTTATCGTTACGTATGTATGTGAATGTAAGTTTGACTTGCAGCCTTTGCGCCTGTTCGCCTGTCAGTCTTTGGCTGCCACTGCAGTGCTCACACATTTTTCATTCATACTTAAGATGGCACGCATAGTGAACATTCACCCTTGAGCCACACGTGTAACAATACTTATATGCTCATATGCCTGTAGTTAAGGGAACATGCCACACCGGCGGTACTTCAAAAATGCTAGCCTTGGGGGAGTTTAGTATTGACCTCGCAAGACACCAAGGATGAGTTGAACGGTGGAGTTGTGGCATGTTCAGCCAAGAAGGCTATCCCACAATGCCATGGGAGTCGTACCTCAGTTGCATCACCCTGCCTCTTGACTATGCTGAGATGACTGCCCATTTAAACCATCCCTGATAGGAACTGATAGAGTAGTCCTGTGACGGCCCGCTGAACATAGTTTCTGGAAGGGGGGGGGGGGGGGGGGGGGCTTGTCAGCTTCTCTCTCTCTCTCTCTCTCTCTCTCTCTCTCTCTCTCTCTCTCTCTCTCTCTCTCTCTCTCTCTCTCTCTCTCGCTCTCTCTCCCTCTCTCTCCCTCTCCACTTACCTCTGTAGTCTCTATCATTGGTGTTATCACCTTTGAACAAATCAGCACCTTCAGATTGGGGGCCTACTGTTTCCATTCCCTCCTTTCTGATTGGTGACTCTTCAGCTCTTATGCCTACAGGGCAACTTTGGCTATGTGATGTTTGGGGTGGGGTGGATGGGGAGGATTTTGTCTTGGGTGTCGTGTTTCTGTTTGTGTCAGCATAATGCGTCTGGTGGCTGTCCCTTCTCAATAGTGTAGTGGGCTCGCCCCAAAGAGAGAGCCTGCTCTTTTATCAGCGGCTGAGGCACAGGGGGGGGACCCACAGCGGTTACAAAATGGCCTCCTGCAAGGCAGCCAGGGAATGTTGGAATGCCAGAGGGGCAGAGCAGCGTGTTGTGGCCAGCAGGTGGACTTTGTTGTCTGCAGTTTGGTTTGGGTCGTGTCGAAGAGGAAATGACATGCCATTCCCCTTCCTTTTAATGTTCTTCTGTAAACGTCACTCTCTTATAATGTTCAGTTCAGTATTACTGTCCACTCGAGGTTGAGTGAGTGTGTGCGTGTGTGTGTATGGATAGTGTGCATGCTTGAGCTTGCGTGCATGTAACAGCAGTGGACCAAGTACAAGTGGTCTCATGATCTGAACTTCATCATGGACTTCACAGTTGCCTGAGCAGCATGTGAGAATTCCCGCTCTCCTTCTCCTCCTCTCCTCCTCCCATCCTTCCTTGCCGAGTTCTCGCTTTCCTCTCTGATTTCCTCAGGCATTCATTCTCCCCGCGTCGTCTCTCTCTCTCGCCTCCACGAGGGCCCGGAGGGTTTTAGCACTGACCTGTGGTATTTATGTCCTCGTGAGCTCTCTCTGCCAGAGACGCCGAGTCCAGGAACTCGGGCCCGCTGTCTCCCGGCCCGGCCCGCCCGGCCCACCTCCTCCATCCTTTCTCGGCTTCCTCTCGCGCTGTTCGCCATTGTTGTTGTTTTGCACACAGGGGGGGGGGGTTCTGCCTTGGGAGGGCTGTGGGGAGGGGTTTTACCACCTTCCTTACCACCTTCCTTACCACCTCTTTCCTCGTGTGTGTGTTTGTGCCATGTGTCTGTCTGTGCCATGTTCAGTGTCCCTTGCTCTTGTCCAGTGCTCCAGAGACACAGACCGTGCAGTGCCAGATGTCCAGACCCACGTTTTTTCATTTTTTTGTTTTTCTTTACCTCCCCGCAACCTGTTTTGTCATTTCCCTTCTGCTTGTTTCTCTCTTTCCCCCTGTCGTGCCGTAGTCCTGTTTTCTCTTGGCTGTTCCTCTCCTTAGGGCCAGTAGCAGGAAAAATATGTGCATGTGTTTGTGTTCACTGGAGATAAGGGGAGCATTTAGTCTCATTTAGCCATGTCACAGCCTGTGGTTCAGCTGTACACTTAGGGTAATAGGCTACTGTAAAAAAGCTGTTAATACTGTAAAACTTAATAGTTGTAGTCACATGGTGGTCTGCAGCCCAGCAATGTTAAAAAAAAATAACGAGCAGACACATAGATTGTGAGGTTTACATTATCACTGCAGGGGAATTGAATAGTGCATTGTGTGTACAGTTGTGTGAAAACGGTGCCCAAATGCACTGGGGTCAGAACAGCATGTTCTGTACTGAAGTGTAAGGGGGAAGAGGGAGGTGGGGCGTACGACTCCAGAAGCACTGATGTGGACAGTATAGTAGGACCTATAGTAGGGATAAATTCAGTAGGCTTCTTGCTTCTTAGTTGCTTGCAATGTGTGTAGAGACTCATGTTATAGTCTGTTTTAAAAAAGCTTTCTGACAGAGTGGGATCCCCCCTGCCCCCATTTGCAAGTCATACCAGAATTTAGATCTAGAAGTTGCAGGATTTGTCAATCATGAAGGCCTAGCTTTGAATCTTTATGACGTCATAAAATGGAGCTTCCTGTTGGCGCTCCTCAAATGGTAAAGGCCCTTTCACACCAAGTGCTAAAACTATATCTATACCGATATATCATTATATATATATATATATATATATATATATATATAACTATATGAATGTTTTAATGCCAGGATTCTTGTCATGGGTGTAAACAACTCAGGAGCATGACGTTCTGTAAGTTCGAAGGGATTTCGAAGGGCTGCAATGTTTTTATCGTTCATCAAGTTGCTTAAGTAGGCCTAATCGCCATGATATTGCTTAGCATATTGTAGTTACTTAAGTTTGATGTCCGGTATCCAGTAAAGTTAAAATTTTGAAAAAGATGTCTCATTATCGTTAAAGTTATCATGCATGGTGTGAACAGCCCTTTAAAATCGCTTTCAAAGCCTCCTGTGTGTATATCCCAAAACTGTGTTTATTATTTCAAAACTGAATGAGTATTCAATGAGAGAAGTGAAGTGCTCTTCTGAAGTTGTTGTGCAAACAAGTGTACCCTGTGAGTCAGCGTCCTTGTGGAAAATGACCAACTAGTGGTCCCACTCAGAGGTTGGCTGGCGTTATGTAATACTGGCACCTGTCTCCTCTCACTGGACTGGCCTACCACTGTCCCTTGGCAACTCCTTTGTGTGTGTGTGTGTGTGTGTGTGTGTGTGTGTGTGTGTGTGTGTGTGTGGTCAGTCCACTGCTGTCAGCTGAATAGCCTGCTGTCTCATTTAAGCGCTTGAACCCAGGTCAAGTGGCCGCCGGCTTGCCGTGGTAGCCCGCTTCTCAGTTTCCTGCTAATGGGGAACAGTCCTGCCACTCATCCCACCCCCGTCCCTTAACACACCCCCGCATTCCGCCACATGTTCCACGGGTTCCATGTGTTCCAACAACCCCCCCCCCCCACACACACACACACACACACCCCACCCCCCACCTCCGCAAGGCCCTCGGACCATCCGGCCACCGGTGTTTTCTGGAGGCATTCCGGCGCGGGTGGCATAATGCTTGCCTGTGTATTTATAGCTTGGTGTGAAGTGGGGGCCCGGGCTTCGAGGCACAGCTGTAGCGTCACACTGGTATGATGGTAATGTTGGGAGGATGTAAATTCTTAAGAATGTTGGTGGTCTATCGAAAATCATGTGTTATTTTAGAATATTATATCGTTGTTGAACGGATTCTTTTATAGAGCATTTAAAAAAAAAATGCATCCTTAAAGGTTAAGGAAGTGTCATCATACTGATTGGAATGTTGGAAGGATAAAAGTTCTAAAGAATGTTAGTATCCATAGAAGGTAATGTGGAATTTTAAAATATTGCATTGGTGTGGAACACATTCTTGTTCTAGAATGTTGAAAAACCCAGTCCCTCTCCAAGACCCTTCAATCTGTCCCATCCTGCTACCTCCTACAAATCAGCACTCAAGACTATCTGCCTGCCATGCACCTGAGAAACTTGCTGGGGAGTGCAGATGCGCTGATTCTTCTAAACTTAATTGCTCAGCACCAGTTGCTCAGCATTTCTGTTTTTTTCCTGAGACCATTTGTGTTAACGTGATAAAAAAATAAATGGACAGATGCTATGCAATGTGACTGAAGCATTTGTTTTTATGACACAGCTTGCCTGAGGGCCCGTCCACACGACAAAGTTTTCAGGTCAAAACGGTAAAGTTTGTTTGCGTTTTGGCCTTCCGTCCACACGGCGCTGGCGTTTTGGGTGACCGAAAACGATACTTTTTGAGAACGGGTTCCAAAGTGAGAAAAGGTCTGACAACGCCGCCGTTTCATTCTCGTGTGGACAGGGTAAACGCAACCTTTTGAAAATGATGACGTCGTCGCCCATTCACTTTGCGCTGCACATATAACAACAACTTCAAACTTTTACAAACTGGTTGCTGTCGAATAAATTGTGATTTGATTAGCTTATAGTGTAGGCTGGCTGTTGTGAAATTGTTTCTATCATTTGCCATTAAACTGTCTGTATGGCTAGTAGGCTATAACAAATACTTCTAGGCTTTCATTATTCTTAATTAATTAAAGAGCAACTGTCGCTGCTTTCAGCTCCCCTCAGTAACAATACGCATTGCTAAAATCAACATATGATCTGTTTTAAGCGAATAATTGCGCAGTTGTCTCAAGTTTATATGCAGCCCCTTTTATTTTTTCATGTTCTGCTCCGTATCGCTTAAATGGGTCAATTTAACGACATGACATCTCACAACAGCGTCAAACTTTTACAAACAGGTTGTTGTGGGATACTTTGGGGGTAAAAATCGTCTGCAGTGTAGGCTATATGTAATGCAACTGTTTTTGCCTTCTGACATTGAACTACAGGATGTTTTTTGTATACTTCGCTAGTTCAGCCCAACAAAAGCTTTTCACATTATGCTTTTTAAACAGGGCAACTGTCGCTGCATCCGACCCATCTAAACTGGAACGCACATTGCTAAAATCAACATACATTACATGTTTAAAGTGAATCAAGTAGACCTCATGATGTAATTAGGGTGTGCTTTGCTAAGATGAGGTAATACTCATTAATAGTTTACAAGTTATGAACACAGATGTGATGAGGACTGTTCTTGCCTGTTTATGGCAGAATGATTTTGCTATTAGAGGACAATACAAAGAGCTTTCACAATGACTTTTTTTTCTAATTTTGTGTTTTCTGTGTATCTGTCTGAAACTATTTCCAGCTGGCATGAAGCATAAATGTAGCCAAGAGGCCCATTACCCACATACAACACACTCCTAAGGGATCCTGGTACAAAGTCAAAAATCTCGATAAACAATGAGAGGTACTAGGTCTCGTGTGTGTAAACAACCACTTTCAGTTGACTTGCATCCTAAAGGCAGTGTGGTACGATCCCTCTCGAGGTGGGTGGCACTGTGACAGATTATGATGTCATAAAGGTTGCGCTGCTACTGTAGCAGAAGGTCATGGAGGGCTGCTGCAGGATGGTGGCAACGGCTGGCTTTTATTGGACCATGCTTTTTTTTCACCTCCGAAAAAACAGGACACATCACTAGTACTCCAAAAGCAGAGCTTGCTAGAGATGTCAAAGTTTGTTTTCGTTGTTTTTTTCCCTGTCGATATTTGGAGCTCAGCTGTGAGCGAGTCACTGTTGCTAATGCTATGCGGTGAGTCAATGGCAAAAAAAAACAAAACGAAACAAAACATGCCAACTCAAAAATTCTACAGATTTCAACTTTGAGCGCCTTGTATTTTTAAAAACGTTACTCAAGAAACCGAGAGACACCTGGTGGTGAAAAAGGCACGGTAGTCTGAGTTGCCCATCAGTGGCATAAGGGGTGAGGACAACAAATTCTGTGTGTGTGTGTGTGTGTGTGTATGTGTGAGTGTATGTGTGTGTGTGAGTGTATGTGTGTAGGGGGGAATAGTGGCACCCTGCTTCACGCAGTATGCAGCTGTCGTGAGAGTGACACTGGGGGCACCCAGTGACGTCTCTGGCCCGTGCAAAAGCAAGCATCACCGGCCTATTCGCAGGCCCACAGGCCCCTTTCCCGGTAGCCACGGGAGGCCTCCCTCCCGCCTCATAATGCACGCACCAGGCTTTTGTCGGCCTGCCATCTGACACCACTTCCAGGAAAAGCGGGCACAGGCTCGTGCTGGAGTTTTTATATAGCCTCCCATGGCGTACACACCCAAGGTTGAACATCCTGATTGCAATTGAACCCTTAATTCAAGCGACCCCCGTCATAGTGAAAACCATCACATGGAGTAGCCTACCGGGGGGTGTTGCACCTGCCCAACACACACACACACACACACACACACACACACTCATTCATTCGTGCAGATACTCAAACAGTCACGCAAATTCCACCTGGCAACCACTCCCATTAATGCCACCGGAGCACTATCACGGTGACTTTGTGGCAGCAGCATCTCCGCTCGCCTCACCCGGCAGCTGGCAATGATTAACCAGTAGCCGTGGGCAGCCCAAGACATTGAATTTTTAAAAACCTCACTTACCTTGTGTGTGTGTGTGTGTGTGTGTGTGTGTAGGGGGGGGTAGTGGCACCCTGCTTCACGCAGTATGCAGGCAGCCCAAGACATCACACCATCCCCATCCCATTGCAATGCCTCGCTCTTCAGGATGTCTCTGACGTGCCAATACACGTGTACTGAGTGACATGCAGACTTCCTGCTCTAAGGGCTGTGAAGGTCAGAACTGGACGTTGGGGTGTTCCCACCAGGACAACTTCAACGATAACTGTAGCGATAAGTAGAATGTCACACACACACACACACACACACACACATACACATACACCCAGGCGAGTTACTCATTAACCTGGATCTATACCATTGAAGGCCCCTAACAGTAACAGAACAGTTGACTGAGAGTGGCAAATAATGGCTGCGCTGCTCTTCCCAGCATTCTGTCTGTGTGTGATAATGACACACAGGTGTATAGAGGTATCTGTGTGCCTATGGAAACTAGGGCTGGAAATGTATAGAAAATATTTGAATAACGCAACATACAATATCATGGTATGTGTATTCCTGCCCTTGATGCCGATCATCATAGCATAGCTTACTCACTGTCAAGGGAAGAATGGTGACGACAAAGCTAAAAGACATCAGGACTCTGTGTTTAAGTGTTTTTCATTAATCGCAAGTCATGTCATTGCTAGGGCTGGGCGATTTCCCCCCCCCAAAAAAAATCTTTAATAAAAAACTCGATTCACGATTCGAATCGATCTCTCACTTCAATAAACACAATATGTGTTTCTCTGGTTTTATTTCCTTACTTTAAACGTTGTTTAGAAAGCACCACTGCACCGATAGTGCAACTTGACACTTTGATAAGGCCAGTGGAATATTTGACATCGTTCTAAATCATGTAGGCTGATCATTGTCAAAGCCTTTATTCACTCCCGGTACAAAAAAAGCTCTTTAACCCCTTCCATGAAGTTATGATAAACTCTACCTCTTTGGCAACAGTCACTTTGTCCTACCTCGGGTGAATAAATTATTAAACGTAGTGACTTATGGACCTCAGTTTTGCCCAGTGGCTTGTCCACCTGATTTATCAAACTAAATAGGAAACACTGAATGACAAGAACGAGGCTGCCATTTTTTATAGCTCTAGTGGTCGACAGAAGACTAGCGATTGATGCTGTTCTTGTATTGAGAATACTCCGAAGTGTATGAGCCCTCAGACGGATGTTTGTGCTTCAAATGCTGAAACAAATTGGTCGTCCTGCTACCACTTATGATAACCGCTTTCAGACACAAGTTGCAACGAGGCGTTGTTTGGTGTTCATCAGATGCTGCAAAACGAAACCAATTCCAAATTACGGACGTGTGGGACTTTTGGGCAGGAGCCCCTCTTTCTCACCGTCTGTTTCTGTCGCCATGTTTGTTTGTGCATGTGATGTTACTGGGGGTTCGAGAGAAAACGCACTGCAGGAAGTGCAGTAGGGATAGCCTTGGGTCTTGGCGAATGTAAAAATGAAATGCATGCGCTGTGCACTTGGAATATAAACTGAATGGGGACGGGATTAAAAAAAAAATCTTTTAACTCGAGTTTCAGAGAAAATGAATCGATTTGACCTGCCAACTCGATTTTTAAATCGTATCAATTTTTTGCACAGGCCTAGTCATTGCAACATTCAGCAGTGTTTTCACATATCACACATATCATCACATATACACCCATCATTAGGGCTACTGATGTTGTGTGTCTGTTAAATTAGTGTGTTTGCTGGTTGGGCAACACAGCTCTGTCTACTTAACAGACTGGCAGGGGGTGGGGATAAATGGGGCTAAAGTGTGTGTGTGTGTGTGTGTGTGTGTGTGTGTTGGAATGCTGGTAAGCCCTCAGTTAACCACCAGTTGATTAGGGCTGAAGCACATTACTCTGGAGTTGATCATCCGTAACAGAGTGCTACACAGGTCATAGCCATGTTTGTTTTTATTCCTCTTTCTCTTTCCCTCTGACTCTCCTGCTCCACTCACATGTTCTGCTTTTCATACAGTTTGCATTTGTCTCGTTTAGTCTTTCTATGCTTGTGGTTTCAGACACACAATATACTAATTTTCTCTTTCTCTCTCTCTGTCTGTCTATCGGTCTCTCCCTCCCTCACTCTCTCACACACACACACACACACACACACACACACACCCACACACACACACACACACACACACAGAAAGAGAGGGGTAAGTCCCTTCAGTATTTTTGTTTTGTCTCTGCTGTGTGGTGCCATGTGTTCTGTTCATGTTTAGAGGCGTGTAGCCCACATGTCAAGCAGATAACACCAAGAACCCTTTTCAGGAAGTCCTTCCTCCGTGTTTACACACATCTACACTTTGCATCTGTTCACAGCATCGCTGAAGCTTGTTAGTTTTTTGCACGCTACTTGCAGTATTCACATGCACAGTAGCCTCGCACACAAGGTTTTTGTCATTGTTGCAATCATGGTCAAAAGTTGGAGGGAGTGGATCGACCCATGGATTGGGTAAGTTTTTCCCGATACCGATTCATCTATTTTGTCCATATTGGGAGCGATATCCGATCCAAGTATGGGATCAGTGCATCCCTACCTGTCTGTTCTTGCAGATGCATCTGCTCTCACCACATCTGAGAATCTCCTGTTGCAACCCAACCATGTCACACTGCTTGCACCTGCAACATACACACACACTTTCTCTTTATCACTCCCTCTCATTAACACACACACAGACAGACACACACACAGACACACACACAGACACACACACTTCCTCTCTCTTTCCCTCTGCCGTATATACACATACACACATGGACACCTAGTTTCAAGCACAGCACGAATGGTGCAGGTGTGTTTTACACCCCAGCTGCTGCCAGATGGAGCGACTGCCAGAGAAAGAAACAGAGAGTGAAGAAGAAAGGAAAACTGATAGGGAGAGAGAGAAGGAGGGATAGAGAGAGAGAGAGAGAGAGAGAAAGAGAGGAGGAGGAGGAGGAATAGAGAGAGGGAGTCCAGAGGAGATTGATGTGACAGTGAGCACAAATCTTCCTGCAGTTTCCCCTCCTCACCCAGTGCGTCTGTGTGTCGTGCTAGTCAGAAGGGTTATCAGTGCAGATGGTGCATTTCCTGTCATTGGGCACAGAGTGTGTTGGTGTATGTGTCTGTGTGTGTGTGTGTGTGTATGCCTGTGTGTAGTATATGCCTTTGTATCTTGAGTGTACCTTTGTACCCGTATGCATGTGTTGGTGTGTTTTTGAGCTATGAGGATGGTTGTTCACCTACAGCAAAGGTCTTGGGCAAAAATACAGGATGGAACAGGCTCGGCTTAAAGCTAGCATAATGTTCCCATTAGCCTGGCAGTCAAGGTCAGAGTGAAGTTCGCAGACCACCTCTGAAGGTCATCTACTACAAATCCTGTTTGTCTATGCGCCAGTGTGTGCACAGGCCTTTTGTAATCTTGTGTGTGTGTGTGTTTTCACTAATGGTGCAGGGCATCACGACTGCAGCTTTGCCTGGGGGCCTGTTCTCTCTCTGCTTGTAGTGGCAGCGCTCACAGACTGTGCTTGCTTTATAGGACTGAAGGTTTTGCTCACTTGGCTTGTGTTGATTGATAAGTATCCATGGAAGGTTAAACTCCTTGGAAACTGTGGAATTGGCCATCCATTTTCTCGTCAAAGCTGCACCTTGTAAAACCCTGCCATTTTCAACAAGCCTCAACAACAGTCCTCCAGAAAGACCCGGTGTCCCGGCTTCAGAATAAGGCTGCACAATATATAAAACAGTATTCTGTCGATATAGCAACAACGCGGCTTCTCAGCACATGAAAATGTAATTTGCAGTGTTGATCAGCCCCCACCCCCACCCCCCCCCTTGCAGAGGCTGCTCACAGTCTGCAAAGACAAAGCTAAACATTATTTAAACTGTAGGCTATATTTAAGTGTCTTGTTTATTTATCGTGACAAGTCATGACTCCAGCAATGTTATCTCACACAGCCACATTTTCCTAATATCGTGCAGCCCTGCCTCAGATTGTTGCCTCCTTTTTGTCTTGGGCAACATGCAGGAGATCACTTGTTGGAATCTGACTCCTGTCTGTCCGTGTGCACCAGTAATGACGCATGCAGCCCCAGGTTGGGCCAAAAGC
>CM050215.1:11634749-11664749 GCA_027475355.1 Coilia nasus | reverse complement strand
AAGTCCTTTAGCTTCATCAATTAAGGAGTGGATGTTTTTATATGTAGAGAGGCAGCCAGTAGACTGTAGTGGTTAATCACAGCAGTAGGCTCCGTGGACTCACTGATAGAAGAGTGTGTACAGTTGTCTTAAAGTGACACTATGCAACATTTGGTTGGTTTTCTTACGAGGCTCCCCCTACAGGCCAGGAATAAATGTTTAATGCCAAATGTTCACTGGCCAGTTGGCTATCAGGCAACAGACCACATTCATTCAAATAGTCAACAAAACCCCTTTACAAACAGGGACTACCATAGTGAAAGCACAGACATGCACAGAAAGAGAGAAGTCATTCCAATGTTACTTACAATTGCTGTTTTCTCACTGGCTCCATCATGATGAAACTGCATGTCCACATGCATAGCTAGCAAGTAGCCTGCCATGCTGTCAAGCAAGCCCGATTCCCTTGCGATGCCCGAGACTTGTCAGCCGATGGATGCCGTCCTGGCACAAGGTGTGGTTTTTCCCCTGGGGCGGCCAAGAGAACATTCATTCACCTGATAATGAGTCATTTAACCGTCTACCATCTTACAAAGGTGATTAATTAGCTTGAAAATGTTGCATAGTGTTGCTTTAATGAGGTCAAATTGAGGGTCAACAGGACTGCTCTGCCCAGGCTGAATGCGCTGCACAATTAAGACTCCCACCACCCCCAGGTCCGTAAGCAACTCCATGACCTGGATGTTAAGGAGGAGAGCAGAAATTTAAATTATTCAGCGTTAGGCTCTTAAATTCATCACTGTTTGAGTGGATGTTTTTGTTTGTAGAGAGGGAGGTGGTGAATTATGGCGGTCACCTTGTTGTTTCCTCTGGCTGCAGAGCTGATGCTCTTGGCTGTTCCCTGTGCCAGAAGCATCTCTCTGATGTGAGGTAGGCTCCAAAGACCTCTGATCGCTGCCCACATCCTTCTGGATAGACGCCACAGAAGTGTTCCTGATTTAGAGTGGGTATAATGCCCCAGGCTTATAACACGATGCTAAGTATTTGCCACTCGAGGTGTGGTTTTTACTGCCCATGTTCTTGGTGTCCAATTTAATTCGATCAGCTGTATTGGCCCGATCATTCCAGTGAAACAGAGATACCAAAGCATGCATAGCATACAAATACAGAGTACATAAAAATGTAGGTGTGTAATACGAACATAAATGGGACATGTTTGCACAGGCACTCACACAGCCATTTACATATGTAGGTGCATTCATTCGACATGCAATCTCTCTTGCCCACAAACACACAGACTTTTTTCCAAATGCTTTCTGAAGGACTATGGTTGCACAAAGAACCGATAACACATTTGTAGCTCTCAAGGCTGCGCACTGTGTGTGGGTCCAGTCAGACTTCCTTGAGGAAATGTAGTAGTAGAAAAGTATTTGCAGTGCAACGTTGCCCAAAGAAAAGTCTTAGAATGGAGGAAAGACATCATAACAAGTAAGTCAACAGGATGTGAACACACACACACACACACACACACACACACACATACACACACACACACACACACACACACACACACACACACACACACACACACACACACACACACACGGGAATCAGTGTGTCACTGGATATTTTAAAACTGTGGTTACGTCTCCAGTTAGGTCATTGCCGTTTATATAGTAGACACACACACACACACACACACACACACACACACACACACACACACACACACACACACACACACACACACACACACACACACAGACAGTCTTGGTAGACAGATGCTCTGTTCATTCTTCCCACTGTTTTGGTTTCAGCGCATCATGCATTAATTATGTACACACACACACACACAGCCACCTCCAAAAACTGCTCTTGTCATTAGTGAGGCATCTGCGCCAAGTATCTACGGCACACCACGTAGCTCTTCCTGGTATTTTAAACACGCCCAGTTTCAGAGAGTGATTGGCAGCCCTCTTTTACCAGGAAGTACCAGCCCGTATCCTCCGAACACCTCCGATGCACTAAAGCAGGGATCCTCTTACACCCTACATTCAGGCCCGCCTCACTAATTTTTCATTTTCTCAGCACGTAGTTTCTCAGAAACTGGCAAATGTCAGCTGGATATGCCCCTTTCTTAGTGTTTGAATCCCCCATTATGCCACTTGTGTGGAGCGACTGTAACTTACAGGCATCTGATAATGGTGGCCATTTACAGCAAAGACAAGAGACTATCTGTCTGTCTGTCTGTCTGTCTGTCTATCTGTCTCTCTCTCTCTCTCTCTCTCTCTCTCTCTCTCTCTCTGTCTCTCTGTGTCTCTCTCTCTGTCTCACTCTCAGAGTGAACATAGCGAACATAGCACTTAACAAATGTTAGATAAACAAGCCTGATGCTGTAAGTGTTGTGCGTCTCTCTCTCTCTCTCTCTCTCTCTCTCTCTCTCTCTCTCTCTCTCTCTCTCTCTCTCTCTCTCTCTCTCTCTCTCTCTCTCTGGGTGTATCCCTCTGGCAGGTTGAGTAGCAAGACTGTTGTCTCCTTGTTGTTGACACACTTGTCTGGTGGGGCTGGGTGGGGGGTTCTTTCGCCCACCATTTTGCCAAACTTTGCCCTGCTGTACCCACCATAGCCGGTCTGGAGTAGAGCACCAGCAACAGCACCACTGTGCTGGAACCCTCCACATGGGAGGCCATCTTGAGCTCCATCCTGAGCTCCATCCTAAGCCCCCCACCATCCCCAGGGTTTTCCCCCCAGTGCCTCATAGTTGAGGCGGCCACCTGAACACATCCCTCCCACCGTCTGTTATTAACCAGGTGTAGCGAAGGGGAGGCGAAGTCACTCCACCTGGCTTCGAACCCAGGTCTCCGGGGTACCAAACAGGGGCTCTGACCGCAATGCCAAAGAGCCAGGCTCGTTGGGATGGCAGTCAGAGCACACCCACAACTGTAGCGATGGTCACTCCATCACACCAAGGTGTCCCATTAGAACACAAAAATTAGACCTGGACTTAAAATTAGATGATGAAGTTATAGGAATGTGTATGACACTTCAATGAAAGGGACTAATGTGAATAATTTTGTAGTGATTTATTTCTCAAACAAACTCCTAAAACTCATCAGGCAGCCGCCACCTTAACTAACACATTCTTTGCAGGAAACACGACATCCTGGTCATTCACCCCTGGAGCCTCTGGGACAGGACGGTCTGTTTCCCTCCCCGCTATCCGAGATATCGTGCACTTTAATGGAGTGTTTACAGTGGGCAGGAGTGCTTGTAAAAATCCTCAAGCCAGAACGAGGGATTAAAAATCACTGTAGGTGTTCATTAGTCAGTAGCAGAGTACAAATGCAACTCCAGGAATGTGTCCGTGTGTGTGTGTGAAAGAGAGAGAAAGAGAAAGTCTGTATCGGCGAATGTTGTTTTGTTCCTCTGTAAATGTTTACAGTCAGTGTCTATGCATGTACATGATGGAGGGTGTGAATGCATGTGACGTAGATGTAATTGTTGTTATATAAGTATGTTTTCGTATGTATGTATACAGTATGTAAGTGTTGGGGGGAGAGAGAGTGTTTGTGCATGTGTTTGTGTGAGAGAGATTAGTTTGTAACCCCAGTGGACTCTCTCATGCCTCAGTGGCCCCAGACTGCTAATAGTGCAGGCCCTGTGGTCAAAAGAATGTGTTTGTGTGTGTGTGTGTGTGTGTGTGTGTGTGTGGGTGCGTGGGTGTTTTTGTTGTATGTATCCGACACAGACAATGAGAGATGGGGAGCATGTCTGTGTGGTTAAATGCAGCCTACATGTTTGCTCAGTCTGCTCTCCCCAGGACAAAGCAGCAGTTGTACAGCCTCAGTTTTCTTTCCATCCATCGTCTGTCTTTTCTTTTCCTCCCTTCCTCTTCCTCTTAGCCTCTTGTTGCACAGTGACTGTGTGTGTGTGTGTGTGTGTGTGTTTGTGTATGATTGTGTGTGTGTGTGAGTGATGTGATGAGTGTGTGTGTGTTTGTGCATGATTGTGTGTGTGTGTGTGCATGTGTGTGTGTGTGTGAGTGATGTGGATGAGTGTGTGATGAGTGTGTGTGTGTTTGTGCATGATTGTGTGTGTGCGCGAGTGATGTGCATGATTGTGTGTGTGAGTAATGTGTTTACATTAGGGCCTGATGAGATTAAGTCAGACGTGTTGCAGGGACAGAGATAAAAGACGGCAGTCTGGGCAGGGCCTCAGCAGCTGACAGGCGGGTCCTGCACAGACAGGTAGGCAGGATGGAAAGCCAGAGCAAGGCAGACAGACAGGCAGACAGGGCAGGATTTAGACAAGAAGGCAGACACAAACAAACAGACCCACAGGCTCAAAGAGAAAGATACATAGACAGCCACAGACAAATGTACAGACGAGAGTCGGGGAAGGCAAACGGGCACCATACAGATACAGACAGACAGACAGACAGACAGACAGACAGACAGACAGACAGACAGACAGACAGACAGACAGACAGACAGACAGACAGACAGACAGACAGACAGACAGACAGACAGACAGACAGACAGACAGACGTGCTGTGCAGTACAGTACAGTACAGTACAGTGCAGGTACTGTACAGCCAAACAGACCCGAATTAGTCCCAGATGTCTTCCTTTACCCCAGAAGTCAAATGGGCCACAAAGCCCTTGCTGCTGGTCGCTGGCTGGGTATTCTCTGTCTCATGGTCAGGAACCACAGATGCTTCACAGACAGATATAGCAGGAGTTGTTTTGAATGTTCAAAAATGGCCTTTTGGTCTGATTTTAGTCGTTCTCCTTACTGGTAGTTTCCCTGAGACAGTAGGCTATGAGTATCACTTTCAAAACATAATTTCTTTTTTTTCCCATCATGCCATTTCCTCCTCCCCCTCTCAGTGCATTGGTGTATTTTAGTGTGTGTGTGTGGGGAAAGTTGGTTGATACCTTTCTATTTGTTCTCCCTCTGTGCATCTTTGTAGTGCATGCATCTTCCTTCTGATTCTTTCTTTTCCTGTCTGGCACTCCTTTTTTGCATTGCCTTGGGGTGCATTGCATGTTTGCTCTCTGCAGTGCTTGTGTGTGTGTGTCATGTGGCTTGCTCCACTGTGAAAAATACTGGCATTAATCAAGAGAGTGCGTGCGTGCGTGAGAGTGCGCGAGAGTGCGTGAGAGTGTGTGACATGGTTTGCATATCTACAGTGGCTGTACTTGAACTCTGAACTTGTGTCTGGGGAGCATTCAGTTGGGTGCTTAGTGTTATAGGCTCTTAACATGTGTGTGTGTGTGTGTGTGTGTGTGTGTGTGTGTGTGTATGTATGTATGTGGCGGGGGTGTTATATAGTCGACTTAGCAGTATCTACAGTATCTGAACTTGAACTTTGAACCTGTCTGTGGAGCCCTGAGCTCGGACTGGGCCTTCTGTGCATGCCTGTGTTTATCAGCTCCTCTTATCTGCAGTAAACAAGCAGAACTGCTGACCACAGCATAAGGCAGAAACACACACACTCTCTCTCTTACACACACACACACACACACACACACACACACACACACACACACACACACACACGTACACACATGCACACATACCCCATTTGGCAGTGTTTCAAAACTGCAAGGTCTGACCCTCTGAACACTTGTCTGTGTTTCTCTGTTATATATATATATATATATATATGTGTGTGTGTGTGTTTACATGTCCGAATCCATCTTTCTTTCATTCCCTGTGTCATTGTCGGTCTTCCTATTGCTGTCTGTCTGTCTTTGTCTGTCTGTCTGTCTGTCTGTATACATTCTCATTCAACCTCTAAGGTGGTTCAACCTCCCTCACTCCCCCTGCTGCCTAGCCCTTATTGCCTATGCGCTCTGCTTAGTCCTGCCTCTGACCTTTGTCTCTGTCTCAGCTCAAGAGCAGCCAGACCAAAGAGGTCAGACGACAGTCCTCTCGCATCAATCAATGGTATGTGTGTGTGTGTGTGTGTTGGAGAGAGAAAGAGAGATCAGCTGACTGGTGTAGTAGGATGGAACAATGGCTGCCTTTCAGAGAGCTTAAGCACTAGTAACTCACTCCAGGGGTCTCTGCTCCAGCTATGTGTGTGTGTGTATGTGGGTGTGTGTGTGTGTGTGTGTGTGTGTTGCTGCTTGTACTCCAGTCCTTGAGGGCTCTTTAGCCAGACACATTTAGATAAGGTCACAGGGGTACACACACACTCAGTCACGCATGCACACACTCACATACACACTCACGCACACACACAACAATAATTTTTGTTTGGTCCACACATACAAATTTGCCAAGTTTTTGCACAAGGGGCAATCCCATTTGTCTTTGTTTCTTTTGTAAACATAACTCTTATATGTACCCTTTCTTTCTGCTAATTCTGCATTAAAACCTTAGTCAGTTGCACACACACACCCTATCAGTCTTTACACATACCACATACCCATTGTCTACCCCAGTCGTTCTTACAAGAGCGTACACATACACTTCTCTCATACAATTTAGCTTAAGTTGTTTTTCTTCCTAATTGCCATAATTGACCTATAACCTATTTCGCCCCTGTAGCCCAGAACGTGACTGTGGAAGAGATCATGAACGCCTACAAGCAGGCCTGCCAGAAACTCAACTGCAAGCCCATTCCCAAAGTGCTCAAACAGATACAGGTGAGACCAGAAAATCCCACACAGTAATGGGACTGTCCAAAGACACACACACACACACCCACACACACACACACACAGACACACACAGACACACACAGACACACACAGACACACACAGACACACACAGACACACACAGACACACACACAGACACACACACAGACACACACACAGACACACACACAGACACACACACAGACACACACACAGACACACACACAGACACACACATCATAACTTGTCTTCAGACAGCCTGCTTGTGTGTTTGGGGACCTCATAACATCGTTTGTGTTGTACCGTGCACTGTGTGTCTGGTGCATTTTGTCTGGTGCAAATGGTCTGTGTGTGTGTGTGTGTGTGTGTGTGTGTGTGTGTGTGTGTGTGTGTGTGTGTGTGTGTGTGTGTGTGTGTGTGTGTGTGTGTGGTCATGTATTTCAATGGTTGTGAAGGCCAAATGTCCTCACAAAGATAGGAAAAGCAGAAAAAAAATTGACTTGTGAGGATTATGATGTTTTCTTGGCCATTTTGTTGTTATTGAAAAAAAGTAAAAGTGCAAAAACACTTCTTTCCTGACAGGTTAGGGTTAAGGATTCTTTTGGTCTGTGCACAGTTATGCATTCTTTATTTGTGTTTAGTAGTGTGTGTGTGTGTGTGTGTGTCTGTGCACCAGGCACAACTCAACTCTCAGCCCATTGCCACAGCTACAGGTGAGAATAGGTACAGTGTGCAGACACAACATAAACTAATGTGATGACACATGCTGTCTAAAACTAATTAAAATGCAGCAGGCGCACACAACACACCATTAATGTGATGTGCAAGACCACACACATGTACACACGCGTGTTGGAGACAAGTTGAAACGCACAAGGCACACAGTGTACACACAACTCACATTATTGTGATGGATCAGAACACACACACACACACACACACACACACTGTGCTTAGGCAAGGTAAAATGCACCTGCATACAGATGCGCTTATGTGCTATGGAAACAGATTTTGTGTGTATTTCTTTCGCAGTTTTTTGGTTCTTTTGTCCTTGTATGCTGTACACTAGGTGTCAGTGTCCATATGGAATAGAACAAGGTGTGTCTGTGTTTATCGCAAAAGGTGTGTGTGTGAGAGTTCTAGAAAGGTGTGTGTGTGTGCATTTAAGGTCATGTCCCAGAATGGCCTTCTCAAACCTGTGCGTCTGGATTAGAGCTGGAATCTGATCTCCACGGTAACCCCAGTGTGATGCCAATGAGGCCTTTCTTCCCCGGTGCCTGGCAGCCAGCCAATCACACGTCTCCATTCAGCACAGCAGGCATGAGATTGGCTGTCTCCCGCTGTTGCCGGCTTTCCCTCCCAACTGGTCGGCCAGTCCGTCAGTGAGGTGGAAAAAGCCTTTTCTCCTTCATCTCCCATTAGTTGCCCCTTTGGGATTTACACTTGATGGGTTGTCGTTTAGCTGGATATTGTGTGTGTGTGTGTGTGTGTGTGTGTGTGTGTGTGTGTGTGTGTGTGTGTGTGTGTGTGTGTGTTAGCACAGATGTTTGTGCATCTGTGTGCGTTTTTGTGTGTGTGAAAGCCTGTGAGAGAAAGACTGGAAAAGGGGATACACTATGTGTGTGGTGGAGAGAAAGAAACAAAGAGTGTGTGTGTGTATGTATGTGTGCATGCGTGCGTGCTAACAGGAAGCTCTGTGTGGTGGTTTCCACCCCAACCAGCCTAATTCCCAAAATTGGGATTTTTTACATTGACTCATTTTCAAATGCCAGGAATCTCCCTCCAGTACGAAAAGGGTCACGTTAAATAAACAGCCGTCTGCCTTAACGTCCCCGGCCTGCTGACGGGCAGACAAACGGACCTCTGACGACGTGCCAAGGCCACAGGCACCCAGCAGGGCTAAGCAACACGGCCGGCTATCCCTCCCCCAGGGCCCCTACAAGCACCGCATTGACAAGCCTCCTCTGGGGGGTACTTAGAAACATTACTGGAAATGCATGCTCTGCTTGCAGATGAGAATCTTAAGCACTGGCCAGACCTTTATATTCTAGTTAAAGGAGAGAGGGAGGGAGAGAGACAGAGAGAGACAGAGAGAGACAGAGAGAGACAGAGAGAGACAGAGAGAGACAGAGAGAGACAGAGAGAGACAGAGAGAGACAGAGAGAGACAGAGAGAGACAGAGAGAGACAGAGAGAGAATGAGATGAAAGATGTCCCTGTTTACATTATGTGCATAAAGTTTTTCTTTTATTCTTTTAAGAAATACATTCTTTCCATGCTTTGGCAATACAGTGTATGCCAGTGGAGCATCCCTGAATCTGAGAGGGAGGCGTAAAGGTGGAACGCTCAGTCAGATGGGTAGGGCTGCTCAATTAAGCGAATTCTAATCGTGATAACGATTTCAGGGCCAAACGATCTCAAAACAAGGGCAACAATGTTTTTGTCCTAATTATTTTCTACTGTTTGTACTGTACATTAGATGTATACATTAGACATTTCTACTGTTTGTACATTAGACATCAAAGGAGACTTACTAATGTTTACGAAGAAAGGTATTAGGGAAAATCCGAAGGTACAAGAATGTTTTTTCGAAATGTTTTTGAATACATTTTCAATAAATGAAGCATGTTACTGAGGAAAACAAAATAATTGTTTGAATACTCGTGATTTCAGTTTTGGCCCAAATAATCGTGATTCAGATTTTTTCCATAATCGAGCAGCCTTACAGATGGGTACTGAAATCTGAAATGAAAAGAGAGTGAGAAAATGGTAGATCTAGAGAGATAATAACAGAGCAACCAGCTCGTTGGATTTCTGTTTCCCATCAGAGCTGCTCACGTTTACTCGTGGTCCTCATTTGGAACTTCCACTGATTTTCCAGACATGTGCCACGGCAGGGGTGGCCTACAGCTCTTTTTTTTTTTACACACCCCTCACACATGCACGCACGCACACATACACTCACACACACACATACACTCACACTCACACACACACATACACTCGCACACAAACACAGGAACTGCAGACATAAGCACATTTTTGTTTGAGGATGCACACTTGTCTGCATGAAATGACTTTTTGTTTTTGTTCTTGTGTGTGTGCGCGCTTGGGCTTGCGTGTGTGCTCGTGAGTGTGTGAGTGCATGCAATTGCCTGCAAGGCCTAGAGCAAGAAGCACGACAGAGTGCCACGATAGCAATGAAAGTTTACGAGTTGTCACACAAACTTAACACACTGAACATGTTTAGAAGGAGGGGCCCAAGCTATTTCTTACTGTGTATAACCATGTAAGCTTATCACTGGTTTAAGTTTGCCCAGTGTGGTTGGTACAGGCGGTTTAATATTATCAATTGGAGTAAGGCCTGTGTTGTAACTTTAGGGTCTTGTATGCTGTTCATTTCAGTATCCCAGATGCTATTCATTTAAGTTAGCCAAGAGCTATGAGTGTAGGGGGCTTTAATACTACTCTTTTGAGTATATCCATTGTGGTGACTGTAGGGGGTTTAATAGGCTTTAATAGGCTACTACTTGTGTGGTAAGTGTAGGAGCTTTAACACTACTTGTTTGAGTAAGCCCTATGATGAACGTACATGTGGTGAATGTATTCGTCTGAGTTTGACGAGTGTGGTGTGTTGGGGCTTGTAGAGGTTCTGTTGTTATCGTGCTTTTTTTATTTTCCACCACTGTGCCATTGTTGTGCCACTCATCAGGGATTCACCACTCATGTCTGCCATCTTTGTGCCCTTGTGTAGTGATAACCTGTCACTGAAGTAATCTAACTAATCTGTCAAGATATAGTCCAACCGCATTGAGCAGCATCTGTCTGTCTGTCTGTCTGTCTGTCTGTCTGTCTGTCTGTCTTTGACAGGCTGTCAGTCTGCCAGCCTGCCTGCCTGTCTGTCTGTCTGCCTGTCTGTCTGTTTGTCTGTCTTAAATAGGCTGTCAGTGTGTCTATCTGTCTGACTGACGGACTCCTTGTCTGTCTCACTGACAGACTGACCATTCCTCTTTCATTTACTTGTCATTTATCCATCTCTCTCCATCTCTCTCTCTCTGTCTCCAGGCTGTCCTTTCTTCTCTCTCTGGAATCTGTCATTTCCTCTGTGTGCGTGCATGCATACATTCATACATATATCCGTGCGTGTGTGTGTGTTTCTGTGTGTGCAGGTGTGTGTGCGCCCATTTGTGTGTGTGTGTGTGTACTTGTCTGGCACAAAAGCTTGGGGAAAACACCAGTAATTTCCCCAGGTTAGGGGGTTATTCCATTGTGTGTGTGTGTGTGTGTGTGTGTGTGTGAGTGAGAGAGAGGGAGAGAGAGAGAAAAGTGGCATATCGCACTGTCTCGCTGAAAGACTCATCGCCTCGTTAAGCCCAGTAGCAGCCACAGCCCCCAAAATAGACGTGTGGGTAAATTTCCACTGGGGGTCCAGCATGGGTGTGTGTGTGTGTGTGTGTGCCTGCGCATGTGTGTCAGCTAGGTCATGAAGTTATGTGACTAAACACACACTCTCTCTTGCTTTGTTCCTCCCTCTCTCTCCCACTCTCTCTCTCTCTCTCTCTCTCTCTCTCTCTCTCTCTCTCTCTCTCTCTCTCTCTGTTTCTTCTTTCTCTCTCTCTCTTCTTTCTCTTTCTTTATCTCTTTCACTCTCTCTTGCTTTGTCCCTCCCTCTCTCTCCCAATCTCTTTTTCTCTCTCTTTCTCTCTCTCTCTCTCTCTTTCTTCTTTCTCTCTCTCTTCTCTCTCTTCTTTCTCTTTCTTTATTTCTTTCACTCTCTTTTGCTTTGTCTCTCCCTCTCACTCCCACTCTCTCTTTCTCACTCTCTATCTCTCTCTCTCTCTTCTTTCTCTCTCTCTTCTCTCTTTCTCTTTTTTCTCTTTCTTTATCTCTCTTTCACTCTCTTGTTTTGTCTCTCCCTCTCTCTCCCATTCTCTCTTTCTCACTCTTTTTTCTCTCTCTCTCCTTTCCCTTTTTCTTTATCTCTTTCACCCTCTTTTCCGCTCCCTTTCTTTTATCCATTTGTTTATCTCTCTCCCTCTCACTCCCTCTTTCTCCCTCTTACCCTCCCTCTGCCTCTCCCTCCCTCTCTCTACCCTTCTCCCTCCCTCCCTCCACCCTTCTCCCTCCTTCCTTCCTCCCTCCATCTGCCGCCCACCCCTGCTTTCTGCTGAATCATGCCGGCATTTTTTTCAGCGAGGAGCCTTTTCCATGGAAGCCGAACGGCAGCTGACTGACTGTAACTGTTCCCCAGCCCTCCCCCTTCCCCCCCTTGAGTGTGGTCTCTCTAGACTAGAGAGAGTGGCTCATACTACGTGCTACTAGCAGAGGCATTATGTGGATGTCGGCTCTTGCAGAGAGTGACTGTGTGAAGGTGTGCATGTTTGGGCAGAGGCTTCTGCCGTTTCTCTAAACGGCGATCGGGCGAGCAGGGTGTTCTCCGAAAACGTGCAGAATTCTTGAGTGGATGGCTCCTGTTGTAGTTTTCCAGGAATAAATACCGGAGCGTTTTCTAGTCGCTTTGGTTTACTACTCCCGGAAAATGACTTCACACAGAGCTCCGTTAACATCAGTGCTAATGTGTGTGTGTGTGTGTGTGTGTGTGTGTGTGTGTGTGTGTGTGTGTGTGTGTGTGTGTGTTTGTGTGTGTGCGCTCATGGCTGAGTGAGTGTATAGGTAGCTGTGTGTGTGTGTGTGTGTGTTGGGGAGTGGGGGGCTGATGGCAAGGGAGAGAGAGGGAGAGGCATTTAGTAAACTTCCTACCCTCCTAAATGCAGTCTTTGACTCTACTGTATACGTGGCAGTGAGATGGCAACTTTGTGCACTGTGTACATACGTGTGTGTGTGTGTGTGTGTGTGTGTGTGTGTGTGTGTGTGTGTGTGCATGAGAGCTTGTTTGCCTTAATAATGGGAGGTCTGTTGTAATACTTACTCCCAGGTAAGCACTTGGGTGTGTGTCCACACGTTCTCTCTCTCCACATGAGCAGCCTTTGTGTGTGTGTGTGTGTGTGTATGTGTTTACAGAGAGCAGCTAAACCCTGTACATAACTGATGTGAGCGTGCTCTCTGCCCTCTTGTGTCTCTAAAGGTAGCCAAACATTTGAGCCAAGAGCAACAGCAAACAAACAGGCCAGGTGGTAGTGTTCCATCAATTCTTCATTAGGCTCTGAACCACCATGGAACACTCTTTCTCTCCATCTCTCTGCCTCTGTGTGTATATGACCTGTCTCTCTTTCTCTCTCTCTCTCTCTCTCTCTCTCTCTCTCTCTCTCTCCCTCTGTCCCTCTCTCTCCCCCTCCCTCTCTCTCACTCTGCCTGTCTTTCTCTCTCTCTGTCTTTCTGTCTGCCTGTCTGTGTGTCTCTCTCTGCCCCTTACTCTGTCTTTCTCATTCTCTCTGACATCCACTGATTGCCACTTATAAAAAAAATATAAGCTCACTAGAGTTTCACCTTTGACCTTTTAACTCAATGCAGACAGCTACCTGCCCAACCCACTAAGGTTTAGGCCAACAGGTTTAGACCCTTAATCAGTTTTATCAGTTATAGATACAACAAGCCTGGTGTCGGATATGTGTTAAGTCAGTTATGTATTGTGTTAACGACTATGTTAAAAAAAAAAAAAATCTCTGTTACACACACACACACACACACACACACACACACACACACACACACACACACACACACACACACACGTGTTAAGACCTGTCTAAAGCAACCTCTTCAGCTACTACAAATTGTCAAAGTGCCTGCAGGGTGCTGAACTTGCTCGAACTTTCCTAGTCATTGCCCTCAGGTAATTTCTTGTGCCATCTCTCTGACATCCTGTGTGTGTGTTGTGTAAATAACGTTTTGCATTTTTCAAGCTTGCCTCATAACAGATGAAGCATACTGCTGCTCAAAGTCTTCTAGTCATGCTGCGGTCTGCATTGCCTGGAAGAGGTAGATTTGCTCTTCAGCTGAAGGGAAAACTTAATTAAAAAAATGCACACTCATTATATTATCCAGCAATGTTTTTGTTAGACAAAGTAGTATACCTATTGGGAGTTTTTGTGTTCACTTTAAGCCCCTCTCATAGCTGACTTGGTGCTATGGTGAAGTAGTAAAGCAATGGGCTGAATTTCAAGGACCCAGCTGTATTGGGCTTTGTGACTGAATGGACAGTCCAGCCACATTCATAAGATACCTTAGAAGAGCCCCAGCAGGGCCCTGGCTACTCTGAGTTTGAATGCAGCTCAGCTCAGCTATTACAGTGTGGGCCTACTACACAGTCTGTGCCCCTGAAACACCTTCGTAATGAAGTACCACAAGCCAGTGCAGGACAGATAAAACTGAATAGGCGCAATGTGTTGTGCCTATGTGTCTGTTCAGTTTTATCTGTCCTGCACTGGCTTGTGGTACTTCATTACAAAGGTGTTTCAGGGGGACTGGCCGCATAGGCCCACACTGTAATAGCTAATGCAAGGCAGGTCTGTGAGGGCAAAGGAGAAATGTTGTATTGTTAATGATGACTTAACCCTTTAGGCGCCAGAGGTTTTTTCCTAAAACATTCGATTTTGACATCTTAATTTCAAAAGGCTATAACTTAAAAATTATAAGAGATAGAGACTTACTGTAAATTAGAGAAATATTAAGGATGATCCAAAGTTTATGTAGGGATTAAATTTACCCATCTAATTTGCATATTATGACGTCACATGGCGGCGGCCATCTTGGATTATAGAATTTTTATAAATTGTCACGTTTGAAAGATAAAATGCAGTACTCCCTCCCCAAAAAAATTGTGTATGTACCTTGTGTATGCTATATTGCACAATACTGAATGCTCAGATAAATAGTAAATAGCAACCAAACAGTGTAAATCTTTACTAATAAATGGCAGAACCAAACCGAATGCATGTAGCAGTAGGCTGACCTTTTGCTGTAGAGATTTTCCATTTATTACAGAGGCACTCAGATTCCATATATGGTGCATTTATATGTTATTCTATATATATATCATAAGACTTGTTTAGTTTAAAATCTCATGAGTGATATGACAAGATGAGACGAGAGACAATGTTAGTAGTTTTTTTTAGTTTTTTTAGGTTTGTTTGTTTTTTTGGTTGGGCTTTTTTTGAGCTGACAAAGGCTAAAAACTGATGGGCAAAGCGATTTGTCTCATTTGTAACATTTGAAAGATTTGTAAGAACATTCCAGAAATCATCTGAGAAAGAGTGACAGAAAATCTAGGGGCGAATTGGCATTGGAGATATCCAATTGGCTGATCAAAGGGCGTGAGACAATTTTGATACCCCTCCTCATTGGTCAACTCAAAGCAGGTGCGACAATACACCGGCATTCCCATCATCTTGCCTAGATAAACTAACGAGCATATTAGCTCCTCTGCCCCGTGCCAGACCGCCTCTGTTCCTGCTGCGAGCAGCACGCGCAGATCTGCTGCGCACTTGTGCCGAGTGGAGAGAATTTTCATGGGTAGGACTCTCACTGCGTCTCCTCACCCTGCTTCTACGTTGTCCCCTAGCTCTTCTAGAAACACTTTGACCTCGTCTAACATACCCAGTGGCATTAGACAAAGTCTCCACCACGTTACTGTCTCCGCGATTAGGGAAAGGTACAGTCGGAAAACAAATTAGCTACATGGCTAGCGCAGTAAAACACTGGACCCCGACTTCACTTCCAGCCTCGTTCCCCACACTACTAACACGCCTGCTTACTCCCTGATAAACATTCCCACCCCATGAAACACTGTTCCCATCGCTGACATTGAGCAAATGAGTATCTACTTTGGCCAAATGATCCAAAGATTGTGCTTGGTGTAGGGCTAAATAATCACTTTGCCCAGCTGCATCATTGCAAGGCAGGGACGCATCTGTAGCGTCGTCGCTAAACGCATCACCGTCATCTTCTGGAGGCAGATATTCGCCTTCAGAATAAGGGTCTGCGAATAGAAGACCCAACACTTCATTGCAGATAAACTTCTTTGATGCCATTAGACGAAAAACGAAGGCAAACACTCGCTGACGTTGACAATATCGCTCTAATTATATGGCTCGCACGCAAACTAGCTTCGCTTTTGCTCACACTGATTCAACATGCTCTAGCTCGACTATTTTGTATAGAAACATAACGTAATTCTGAGTCAGGGACGTAGTATGACATGTCTACCACCTAGTGGAAGGGAGTTCAAACCAAATTTGACACCCTATTTGACAAAATCGACCGTTTTATTCAGTGCGGCATCTTGTCGACTTAAGTCGACAGTGGCGCCTAGAGGGTTAAGGGTACTGTAAGCCTGTGTGTGTGTGTGTGTGTGTGTGTGTGTGTGTGTGTGTGTGCGCGTGCGCGCTCACTTGAGTTGAGTGCTTTAATTGCCCTATGGGTACATCTGTGTTACGCAGGTTTTTGCTTTTGCTCCAGGGTAGAAAGCCATGTTAAAACAGTCTGAATATATAGCCATTAGCCAAAGTCAAATCTACAGTTTGCCCAGACTGCTCCAAATGCCGTAGAAAATGCCAACCGGGATGGGTGTGTGTGTGTGTGTGTTGTTTGACATTTTAGTTTGAAGAATCTCAGGTATATGGCCATTCGTATAGTGCAGCACGTGTGTATTTCCAGTGCATATGCACACACTCAGGTGCATGTAGGTATGAACAGCCACTTATTGTTTATGCTGATATTAGAGGGTGTGTACAACAATAGGGATTTAACACAGGAGCCAAACGAGTGTGATGTTCCTGTCAAGCACGCTAACCTGCTAATGGGCCTTTGAAAGGTCAGCTAGGAAAGAACTGTTTACTCTTTTTCTAGCTTGCACACACTCACTCAAGTTTACACACACACACACACACATACACACTCACTCATTCAACATTACACACTCAGGCTTGAAGAGGCATTTCAACAGTTCATCTGGCAGACCGAGGAGCTGTATGGAGGAATACTCCAGGATTAAAAGCTCCTGACATCTTCAATTGTACAAGGCTAATAAATTACATCTCCTTTCTCTCGCTCTCTCTCTCGCTCTCTCTCTCTCTCGCTCTCTCTCTCTCTCGCTCTCTCTTTCTCTCTCTCTCTCTCTTGCTCTCTTCCTCCCTCTCTCTCTCTCTCCCTCTCTCTCTCCCTCTTTCTCTCTCTCTCTCTCTCTCTCTCTCTCTCTCTCTCTCTCTCTCTCTCTCTTTCTCTTGCTCTCGCTCTTTTAGGAGCTGACTCAGCTTAATCAGAGAAATGAGTGCCTGGACCTTAAAGGTGAGTTAACGCATCTTTTTTTCATTTTTGTGCTCTAAATATCTTTTGCTACATTGAATATGTGTGCGTGCGTGCGTGCGTGCGTGCGTGCGTGCGTGCGTGCGTGCGCGCGCGTTTCTATTTCAATTTGCACATTTGGTGTCAGGTGAAATGCAATTTCAGTCCTCTGTGTAATTCCTGTTACATAGTGAATTGACAATAAAGTACACTTTGACTTTGACTTTCTTTGGTGTGTGCGTGCGCGTGCGCGTGCGTGTGCATGTGTGTGTGTGGACACATAGGAGAAAAGTTGGACTACAAGGCCTGTGAGTCACTGGAAGAGATCTTTAAGAGGGTCCAGTTCAAATTAGTGGACCTGGAACAGACTAATTTGGATGAAGATGTAAGTAAATGCACCCACACACAGGTACACACACAGAAGACACACACAGATGTACTGTACACACACAAGACACACACAGAAGACACAATCAACACATCTGTTCATACTGACACACTCACTCTGGGATGCACACTCACACACACCCAGTCTCCCACAACCACATACTTTCGTCCACCTCATTCTCAAGGACAAAATTCCTGTATTTTGATTAAAATGTGCATGGCAGACAGAAAAAAGGCAGCATATTAGAAATGAAAATAAATTATTATTCGGAGCCCATTTTAATCTGAAGCAAATCCTTTCCCATGCCACTCTAAACTCAGCCTGCAAATAGCCAGAGCGGCTTTGCTGATGCTCTCGGGCCTGACCTCAGTCGCTGGGCGAGTTTGATGAGGCTGCTGGATGGCTGGCTGGCTATGGGGTACACTAATGGGGCACACTAATGGAGCTCTCCACAGTGCTCTCATAGAGCTGATCCTCTCAGGCTTGTCCTCAGCCACTGGGCAAGTTTGACTCGGCTACTGGTTGGCTGGCTATGGGGCACCCTAATGGAGCTCTCCACAGCGCTCTGACTGGGTTGTCTGGCACTACTGGACTATAACAAAGCGTGCCATGTGAATCTCTGTCCTCTGTGTTCCTTTGTCAAATTATGAAGCACAATGTGGTATACAAATGCAGATTATTATTATTATTATTAATATTCTTCTTCTTATTATTATTAAGGGCTAGTAATCAGAAAAGCAAATGGCATAATATCGTCTAACTATCTAAAGTTACTAAAACCTCGCAGCGCCTTGGATTCTCTACCGAGTGGAAAAGCACTACAGGAACGCAGTCCATTTGCCATCATGTTAAGCCAGCCAGTGGGCCAGAGAGCCAGCTGAAGTCAAATGAGCCCACTCTGTCCACTGTCCTTTGGCTCTGCTCCGCAACAGAACAAGTTTGGGTGCCATGTTCCTTTCGTCTAGTGTAACCCCTCGATTTTGACTGATGCTACTCTTGCAGTAATCACAGGCAGACAGGACCAATGGGTTTACAGCGTCTCGTTTATTCAACTGGCAAGCAAGAGAGTACACAAAAGACCATGTCAGTGCGGTAGCTATTAACTTTCTGGCTCCGCAACCGTCACCAGCACAACACAATCTACGACAGTAAAAATAGCGTATTCAGTATTAAACATTTTTTGTGATCGTATATATATATATTTTTTTAAAGGACTAACTTCTATTCTATTTTGATGGTTTATGGCATACCATAAAGATTTACATTTCGCTTGAACCCGTTTCTAACTGATTACATCTCATTCATATTTCAGACACAAATTATTAACATACCTGGCAAGCAACAGAGTATACAAAAGACGATGTCAGTGCGGTAGCTATTAACTTTCTGGCTCCTGTGTGTCAAAATAAAGTAAAATCACTAATTGTTATGTATGACCGCTGATTTAAAAAAGACGTTAACCGGTGAACATTCTTTGGCTAACTGTCATTTCAGGTACCTAGCATTTGATCGGAACAAATCCAATATATAAAAAGAAACAGTCGATAAACAGTTTTTAACATCCTTCTGGTTAGTCTCCATTTGCCCATAAACAGATTTATAAAGACTGACAGCAATTACAAATTAACAGCATAGATATATACAGTAAGTAACAGGAGCTCATAGTTTTAACCCACCGCAACCATCACCAGCACAATGCAATCTAAAAGATGCGTTATTGTGCTACCATGACAACCTGCTACTGACAGGTTGAGCCAGGCATTGCGCATTCCATTAAACTTGAATATGATATATTTTGGCGAACTTCTACACATTCAGTACATATGTAAACCACTCAGGTTACATTAGCAAGTCGTGCCTTGCGATGATGTCACATGCTGATTCAGTGGCAATTGCCATAGCCGGCCCTTTTTGTTAGCAGTATTTACCTGGTTAGCCATGCGGCATGGAGTGCAATGTTGCGCCTGTCAATCTGGAACCTTTGTCTTGTGTTTTTGGACGTTTTTGGAGTTGTTAACTGACCCTTGATCCAGTAAAGGAGCTAGTGCAGCTGATGACTTGTCTTCAAAACAAAGAAAAATCTGTTCTCAGTCTCTGGAATTACTGTGGTTTTTACTACTGATTCCAGGACAGTCAGATTGCAAGGGGTGTTCTGATGTCTTATCCTCTTCCCGTGTGTGTGTGTGTGTGTCTCCTACTGAATGTGCTTCACTGTTGTGCATTTGCTGGCTGAAGAGTGTGATTTTTGCTGTCTCGTTCTGTTGTCTCTATGTATGCGTGTGTGTTTGTTTGCTACCTTGTGTGTGTTTGTGTTTTCTTGCTGGCTGCTTTGGAAGAATGTGTGTGGATGTGTGTGGATGTGTGTGTGTGTGTGTGTGTGTGTGCAAGTGTGTGTATGTATGTGTTTGCTGAGATATACAGTATGTGTGTGGTGTATGCATGTGTGTATGTCTGTAAGTGTGTTTACGGGTGTCATAAGTGTGCATGCGTCTATGTATGTGTTTGCTGGCCTGTGTGTGCATGTGTGTGAGTGCGTGTGTGTTTGTGTGTTTGTGTGTTGTGTTGTGGGTGCAGACATGTCATGTGGGGTGAGGGGCCTGCGGGAGAGACGCTCTGTCCATCTGCTCGCCGCAACAGGAAGTGCCTAAGCTTCCCTAGATGCTTTGCTTACGTTGGGAGTGTAAACAGGGGGAGCTAGGACAGTCTGAGACAGACACTCGCTCTCTCTTTCTCTCTCTCTCGCGCGCTCTCTCTCTCGCTCTCTCTCTCTCTCTCTCTCTTTCTCTCTCTCTTTCTCTCTCTCTTTCTCTCTCTCTTTCTCTCTCTCTTTCTCTCTCTCTGTCTCTCTCTCTGTCTCTTTCTCTCTCTCTCTTTCTCTCTCTCTCGCTCTCTTCTTTGATCTCTTCTCTCTCTCACCCACACACTTAAATGCACACAGTCTCTCTCTGTCTCTCTCTCCCTCTCTCACTCTCACTCACACACACACACACGCACTCACTGTTATACACACATGCATACGTGTGCAAGCACACACACATACACATACACACATGCCTTAGAATGGAAAAACAAACTCAGAATGATCTTTTTCATCTTCCAGCCTGTTTATTGTTCACTTCATCTTGACGTGGGCGGTCTGACCTCCTTGACACACATTTAAAAATACTCTCTCTCTCTCTCTCTCACACTCACACTCACACACACACACACACACACACACACACACACACACACACACACGCACACACACACACACACACATTCACTACACAGGCTTGCAGTGGCTCAGTTTACAAGTCCATGCAGAAGGAAAGAATAAGGGGAGCAGTCAATCAACCTAAATCAGCCTACATCAAAAGCATTATATGGAGTCATAATTACAGTATGATGTTCTTTTACATGAACACACAAACACACACACACACACACACAGTGCCATAAGTCCTCTTGTCACTGCAAACACCATACATAAAGACCAGCTATAACATTCTCTAAGACAAGCTCATAACTCATTATATGCGACGGGCTAACTCACTCAGACACACGCACACCAAGATACACTCACACACCTACACACATACACTAACACACACACATACACTTACACGCTCTCACATACACACACACACACACACGTAAATGGTTATTTTAACGTAGTAGCCCATCCACTGTTCCTGGAGAAAAGCATCATGGGATCCAAGTTGTCAGTGCTGAAAATAATTGGAGACTATTCTTACAGCCTCTGGGTGCTCTGGCCAAACCATTGATCTCTCTCACACAGCAGTGTTTTTTTTCTTTGACTGTTATCATCTGATTATCTCTGAAAGCAAGCTCTCTCTGTCACACACACACACACACCCAAACACACACACACACACACACACACACACACACACACACACACACAAAAACACAAACCGTTTTCAGTGTGTCTGAGACAGAGCAGAGAGTTGTGGGACTCTACTGGTTGTGCCAGCAGTCGTCTCAGCTGCTACACTCGGGAGAACTGCAGAGGTCAGCCAAGGTACAGGGATAATCAGTTATCACTCTCACACACTCACCTACGCTCACACACACTCGCCCACACACACACACACACACACACACACACAAAATATACACTTTTACACACACACATACACACCTAGATTTTGGTCCCCTCCTAGACTTGGGTCTCTCCTGGGATGCTGGCAAAAATTATGCACTTGAGATCGAACTGCCATGGGCAGAGATAGAGTTTTCAGCACAACTTTATGTAAGGGTGTGTGTGCTGAAACAAAAACAGTCCCTTGTAGTCAGGGAGGAGGCTTTGTTGCTGCACCTGTGTGTGTGTGTGTGTGTGTGTGTGTGTGTGTGTGTGTGTGTGTGTGTGTGTGTGTGTGCCTCTAAGGTTTGGCTGCAGACAGCACAACTCCTGTCCTGTTTTCTTTCTAGTTGTGCCAGGAGTTGGTTTGGGCCCAAGCGCACGAGTTTGCCACTGAAATCAGAAGGGTTGTTTTGGGTCTATTGCTGCACTCCCATCCCCATACCCTCAACCCTTCTACTGCCCTGCCCCACCCCTCCCTGGGACTAACTGGCCACAACCACCACCACCACCACCACCTCCCATTAGCCCTCCTCCTCCCCCCGCTCTCCTAAAGTATGGCTGATACAGCAGGTCGCGGTTATAGTGCATTCCATTTGCCTTGAGAGCTGCGAAATTCGATGACGAGATGGCATCATAATATTTGTACCAAGCACCAACGGCAAATAAAAAGGCACTGATAAAGTGATTCTGGCTGTCGTCAGTGCCAGCCCTGTTCTGTGTCTTACCACCCTGAGTCCACAGCTACAGGGCGACCAGCAGACTGAAAGCTACGGGTGTGGCCCTGTGTGGTGTGGAACCAGGCGTACACGGAGAGATTTCTAATAGCTTTTAGATATATGCATTAGGAAGTTCTGCAGAGGAAGTTCTTCAGCAAACATTGTTTTCTCTCTCTCTCTGTCTGTCTCTCTCTGTCTGTGTGTCTGTCTCTCTCTCACCCTCTCATTCTCTCCCTCTCTCCCTCCCCCTCTCTTTCACACTCTCTTCCTCCCTCTGTCTCTGACACGCTTTCTCTCTACTACTTTGCATATTTTTTTGGCTTATTTGTGTTATCCCTTCATTTGGCCAGAGTGTCTGTCCCTCCATATGCCTCATATCTTGTTGATCTGTTTATCTCAGTTATCTGTTGTTTACCTCCTTATAATTAAATCTGATAAGATTCTCTCTTCCTAATACCCCCCCCCCCCCCTTTTTCCTGTGTCCAGGGAGCGTCGGCGTTGTTCGACATGATCGAGTACTATGAGTCGGCCACACACCTCAACATCTCCTTCAACAAGCACATCGGCACGCGCGGCTGGCAGGCCGCCGCCCACATGATGAGGAAGGTAAGAGTGGGAGGGGTCTGTGTGGAAAAAGGGGCGGGTTCTCCGGAATCTTTTTTTTTTTTTCTTTTTTGCAGTTTTGATATAATTGTGTGCTGGATTAATGAGCATTTATATCTACAAAAGAACTCTACCGGAACGTTCAGGATCTTATTTGTTACACCTAAAAACATACAACTTTGGTATGGCTACGCACTTTGCTATGAAGGAGTAAAGCCTAGTTTATGCTCACTTCATGGTAAAACTCCTTCTACCTTCTTGTATAATATGTGCTATTTGGAATACTGAAGTGCTTGATAGTGCATGAAGAACTAACTGATTAGAAGAACAAACACACATGAGCACAAACAAAAGACCCATCCCCAGGAGCAGGTCCTCTATTCATGAGTAAAGGACTGTTCACACTTAAAACCATATACCATACTATAAAGTTAATTATAACTGTAACTTCGTAAAAATCATTTAAACTTTAGTGAATGGTGCCGTTCACATATCAACTATAACAACAACGACAGGCTGAATGATATCATTGGGATCACTTTCAAATTGATTTTATGAACTATAAAAGCACTGTCAGCCAATCAGAATGAATAAGGATTCACAGGACGTCATGTTCTATTAAATGTTTAAATCACGAGTAGAATGTTGCCGTTGAAATGTCGTTCTTCAGTGTGGACGCACATATCATTGTAGTTATAGTTGTCGCTATCGTTATAGTTCTTGGTGTGAACGGACCTTAAGTCTTGAAGGGGAAAAGCTTAGAGGTTGAGTAGACTGTGTGATTTCATGTTATGTGTGTGTGTGTGTGTGAGAGTCTGAGTGAATGATGTGAGATGTGTGTGTGTGTGTGTGTGTGTGTGTGTGTGTGTGTGTGTGTGTGTGTGTGTGTGTGTGGTTATTCTCCCATCTGCTGATGTGAGACACTGTGAAATATCTCGCTAATGAGAAGTGGTGTGTGGTTAGGTGGTAGTCCTGCATCTGAGTGTGTGTTATTGGAAATGTGCGTGTGTAGGGTTAGAGGCAGCAGTCATGTGTCTGTGTTTTTTTATCTGTGTGTGTGTGTGTGTTTAGGATTGGAGGTAGCGTTCACGTTTCTGTATGTGTTTTTTTGGACGTGTATGTGTTTGGGGTTGGGAGAGCAGTCATGTGTCTGTATTTGTATGTGTTTCTGTGTGTGTGCCTGTGTTTGGAAGTGTGTGTGTGTATGTGTGTATCTGTGTTTAGAATTGGAAGAGAGATGTTCATCAGGTTGCATTAGGTCCCAGCACGAAGGCTTGTCTGGGCAGGTGCTCTGTAAACTGCCAGATTAATGTCAGCCGTCTCCCAAAGGCATGGAAATGAACTGCCAATTATCCAGACGGAACAGCCTGTCTCTCATGCTAGCACACAAGGCACACACTGCCATTGTCCAGCCTCACCCTTTTGTTTTTGTGCGCACACACATCTCAACTACAGTGACACATAACCTGGCTCCCTGATAATACAGCGCCTTGCTTGTTTAACAGAGGAGAGACATTCACATGAAAACACAGACAGAGAGAGAGAGGCAGACAGACAGACAGAGAGAGAGAGAACAAACTGGTGGAAAGTATAAGGGAGGTGAAGAATAAGTAGGCATAGGCAGAGAGGGATACTAATGAAGATATAGTGTGTGTGTGTGTGTGTGTGTGTGTGTGTGTGTGTGTGTGTGTGTGTGTGTGTGTGTGTGTGTGTGTGTGTGTGAGTGAGATGGACAGATTGCGTGTAAAAAGTGAGTGAGAAGTGAGCGAATGTTAGAGATGGAGAGAGGAAGTGAGGATGATGGTTTGATAGAGAGAGTAAGGGAGATGGAGAGATGATGGGGAGGAATAGAAGAGTGTAGATGGATAGAGAGACTGACAGAGTGATGAACGGACAAGAAAATCAAGCAGTATATGGATGGAGAGAGTGAGCAGGGGAGAGTAATGGACAGAGAGACGGATGGATGGATGGATGGATGGATGGATGGAGAGAATGAAAGTGCAAAAGATTGGCAGCTGGAGGTGGAGGGCAGGCAGGGCTGGTGATGAGGTGATGAAAAGTGTGGCGTGTGTGAGATTACTACCCTGAGCCTCTGGGATTAGAGACGCATGTCAGCGCCAAGCTTGAGCTCTGCCTCTGGACACGGACACACACACACACACACACACACACACACACACACACACACACATACACAGAGTAGTTGTCTTCGTCAGAGTATTACTGTACCCCTTATTCTTTCATACGCTGACATATACGCCTCCACATGCTAACTCGCACACCTTGCTCAGTCCTTTTGCTCTCTGTGTTTTTCATATGTGTCTTACACGTCATTTTGTGCAAGTGACTTTCTTTTAAACACACATGCACACACACACACACACACACACACACACACTGCTGGCCAAGCAAGCAGGTATGCCCCCCTGGTGAGTGGTTATCCCCTCGTCACAGGGGCACCTGTCTCCTTATTCTAGGAGTGTGTGTGTGTGTGTGTGTGTGTGTCTCCCTCCTCATTCACATGGGCCGGGGGGCGGTCAGCAATGGACTATTCATATCCTGTGAGAATATTAGAGTTTGGGCAAGGAACCAGCAGCTGTCCTAAAGTCACTATATATAGCAATCGTGTGTGTGGGTATGTGTGAGAGAGTGAGTGAGTAATTAGTCTGTGTACGTGTTTGCATAGATGTTGATATACCTGTATCGAGACAGGTGTGTGTGTGTGTATGCATGTGTGTATGTACTTCCTTTTTGTGTGTGTGTGTGTGTGTGTGTGTGTGTGTGTGTGTGTGTGTGTGTGTGTGTGTGTGTGTGTGTGTGTGTGTGTGTGTGTGTGTGATTTTGTTTGTATAAGTTTGTCTGTGTCTTACTTTGTTTGTTTGTGTTGGTCTGTGTGTGTATGTATGTCTATGTGTCTAATTCGATGTGTGTTCTGTGATCGTGTTTGTGTTGTTCATCATGTGTGTTTTCTCATTGTGTGTGTGTAGACGAGTTCTCTGACATACCTGGACGCGCGGAACACGTCCCTGCTGGACCACTCGGCTCCGTTCGTGGCGCGCGCCCTCCGCATCAGCGGCAGCCTGGCCGTGCTGCACCTGGAGAACGCCGGCCTCACAGGACGCCCACTCATGCTGCTAGGTAGCGCGCACCACACACACACAAAGATGAACTTACATTCAGACTCTGCCCGTCACAAAAACACACAAATAACAGACTCAGACACACACACACACACACACACACACACACACACACACACACACACACACACACACACACACACACACACACACACACACACACACACACATACATTTAGACTCTGTTTTTCACACAAATGAACAGAGACTGAGATACATACACACACACACACACACCACACACACACACACACACACAGATAAACATACATTCAGACTCTCATTCAGTCTTTAACGGAAACACACAGAGAAAAATGGACTCATATACACACACACATACACAGACGAACACAAACACACAAATGAACATACAGTAAGATTCTCTTTCTCTTTCACGCACACAAATCAACATATACACACATACACAATTGAATATACATGTAGACTTTCTTTCACACAAACCCAGATTAACAGATTCCATTTCAGACACACACATCCTCATATACACACACTCTAAAATCAGCTTGGGCTTTGGGATCAACGAGACATGACAAAACATGCCAGAATTCCCGTAAGCACTGGCAGACTGTAATTTACAAAAAACTTGGTTCAAACGAAGTTGGTTCTCCAAGCAGTTTTGCATCCTTTAGCTCTTCCAGCACTGAGACCTGTGCATAGATAGACACAAGTGTCTGATGGGGGCTTTTTTTTCAGAATCTCTCAGAAATCCCACCCCAACCTTCCTTAATCAACCTCCTCAATCAACCACAGATATTTGAAGGGGCTCCATTTCTCAGTCTGTCTGTGTTTTTAGTGCTGTCTCTCTCTGTCTGTCTCTCTCTCCCTCCCTCCCTCCCTCCCTCCCTCTCACTCATCCTTTTTCTGTCGTCGGGGCCATAGGCAGCCCACAAGGCCATGGTGTAACAGAAAATGGGCCACAGCAGACACTGTCGTCATGGCAATAATGGGAATAAATTAAGTGGAGATGAGTTGCCTGATTCAATCAGACAGATTTCATTTGCAGTTAGAGAAGCACTCTGTTTTTAGATTCCACCCCCTTTTCCCTTTTTGCTCTCTGTCCTCCCCCCATCTATATCCATCTCTCTGAGGAGAAAAAGCAGGGAGGATAGATACTGTCTTGGCACACAGATTAGACTATTGGTGGGGCTGATGATGGCGTTTTGAATGTGGAATGGGGCCATGGCTGATGATGTCAAGTTGAAGTGTGAGGGTGATGTTTTTAACCCAGTTAGGAGAGAAAGAGAGAATATGAGAGAATGAAAGACAGAGATAATCACACAATGAAATTCAAACCAGACTGTTTAGTTTGGTCAACTGAACCTTTAGTTCCCTCACTTGCATCAGTGATCTGTTTAGTTCAGATTGGTTCATTTATCTTGATTCTATTGACAGGTGAAATAGCACCAGAGAGTCTGATGTGTTTTCTATCAAAAACGCTAACTTCACCAGCAGTAATCTCAAGCAGCACTGATGATAAATACTTGATAGCAGGCTGCCTGCTGAGTTTTCCACGTCCAGAAGATGCAGTTCTTTCAGCATACTTGGGCTGGACTGCCACGGGCATCAAAGAAGCATAGTGCTCAAACCTGAAAGACTAGTGGGACCTGCAGGTAGATTCACGTGTCCTTCATTTGGATTTGCAGCCTGATAGTAACAGAAGTAGTCACTCTTAAAAACGTGCCTGAGAGGTGGAAGTGTGTTGAAAGTTATCACAAAGCCAGATCACTTGACAGAGCACATTACAACCCCAAACCCCCTGGATTGCTGGTATGCAAATAGCTGTGGCGCATAAATTACATTTGTCTTTGTACCTTATACTCGCCTAAGAGACACAAATACTTGTGGGTACTTGTACGGTTAGCAGAAAGCAGCTTTTTGGCAAGCTTTTGGAATACTTGAAAGTTTTGGCAAAACCACAGCCTGTGCATGCAGTGGCGCAAAAAGTGGGTATGCGCTATATGCGTTGCATAGGCGCCGCACCAGGGGGGCGCCAAAACAATGGGCGCCAAAATGTTTGCTGCATACCCCCCTGACACTTGCTAGTTGCGCCCCTGTGTGCATGTATCCACAAACCGCTCGAAACAGCCAGTGCATCCAGAACTCCACCATAATTTCCTTTTTCCGCACCCCAGCGTGTCGCGGTGATTGATTAGCTTCTGGCTAAGTGGATCATATTATGAGCAAGAGCGTACTGCAGGAACTTGGGGCAGCCCTGAGGAAGGAGGACGTGATTAAACGAAGCCAGGTGAGGAGCCTGGAGGGGGAGACAGACGGAGACTGCAGACAGACTCCTTTATTGTCACCGTACACGCGAAACAGTGAAATTAGGGCATCATTTAAAGTCAGGCAGACTGACATGCTCACATCCTTTCTTACATTCTCACATTCTGCCTTACATGCACCCCTACTTAAGGCCATTAATCAATAGAAATAGTAAATAGTAAAACATGAAATATAAATACACTATATGAAATATAAATATAATTTATGTATATTATATGCATATGACATAAAAGTCGAGATCTTTGCAGTCACGAGCTGCTGCAGGAGGGCTGTGACAGACGGGAAGGGAGGGGGGGGGGAGTGTGAATGTGTCAGTCTGTTCGCTCGTTTGGCTTGACATTGTCGATCACTTTTCAGTCCCCCTCATGTACTTTTATTTCTCCTACTGGGACCCTCTTTTCCTTACTGAAAGTGTCTCAGTCCTTGTGGCTTTCTGTTCCCCTCCATCTTTCTCTAAAGAATACCCTAGAAGATATTGTATTATTACTGTAATAGTGTTAGGGCCCATAACAACATACCTGCCCCTCAAGATCAAAATAACATTTGAAAGAAAATTGATGTTCTTTAACCCTAACACATAACTCTCTCTCTCTCTCTCTCTCTCTCTCTCTCTCTCTCTCTCTCTCTCTCTCTCTCTCTCTCTCTCTCTCTCTCTCTCTCTCTCTCTCTCTCTCTCCTCTCTCTCTCTCTCTCTCTCTCTCTCTCTCTCTCTCTCTCTCTCTCTCTCGCCCCTCTCATTCTCTCTCTTCATCTGTCTAGCCACTGCTCTGAAGATGAACATGAACCTGCGGGAGATCTATCTTGGCGATAACAAGCTTAACGGGCTCCAGGACTCGGCCCAGCTGGGCAACCTGCTCAAGTTCAACTACAACATCCAGATCCTGGACCTGCGCAACAACCACATCCTTGACACTGGTACCTGGTCACCCCACCTTTCTCATTTACCCATCTGTGCACTTAACCCCACCTTTCTCATTTACCCACCTGTGCAATTAACCCCACCTTTCTCATTTACCCACCTGTGCAATTAACCCCACCTTTCTCATTTACCCACCTGTGCACTTAACCCCACCTGCCTCATTTACCCACCTGTGCACTTAACCCCACCTTTCCCATTTACCCACCTGTGTACTTAACCCCACCTTTCTCATTTACCCACCTGTGCACTTAACCCCACCTTTCTCATTTACCCACCTGTGCACTTAACCCCACCTGCCTCATTTACCCACCTGTGCACTTAACCCCACCTGCCTCATTTACCCACCTGTGCACTTAACCCCACCTGCCTCATTTACCCACCTGTGCACTTAACCCCACCTTTCTCATTTACCCACCTGTGCACTTAACCCCACCTTTCTCATTTACCCACCTGTGCACTTAACCCCACCTGCCTCATTTACCCACCTGTGCACTTAACCCCACCTGCCTCATTTACCCACCTGTGCACTTAACCCCACCTGCCTCATTTACCCACCTGTGCACTTAACCCCACCTTTCTCATTTACCCACGTGCAGTCTCTACCACACCTTCCTTCCTTTTTTACCCACTGATGTCTTTTTACCCCACCTTCCCCATTTACCCTCCTCTTCTCTCTGCCCCCTCTCCCCTCCCATCTTCCCTTTTTCTCTCTCTTCTTGTCTTTCTTTATCCCTAGTTCCATTTCTCCCTCTCCACATCCTGCAATCCAGCACCATGTACCCCACTTTCCTCATTTACCACTCTCTTCTGTCTGCTCTCTCTCTTCTCCTCCTCCCTTTTTCTCTCTTTCTATGCATGTCTCTCTCCATCCCCTAGTTCCCTTTCTCCCTCTCCACATCCTCCACACCGTTACCTCTTTAGCCCACTTTCCTCCTTTGCCACCCTTATCTGTCTACGTTTCGTTTTCTCTCTT
>CM050215.1:11564749-11632249 GCA_027475355.1 Coilia nasus | reverse complement strand
CAGCTCAGTATGTGTGGCATGTGTGATATTTAGTCCTGGCACTTTGCTTGCGTTAATCACACACAAGTGTGTATTGCTGTTACATGGACACAGGGGGCCCCTAATGACTATGATGCATACACTCAGAAAGGGTGTGTGTGTGTGTGTGTGTGTGTGTGTGTGTGTGTGTGTGTGTGTGTGTGTGGCGCCTGCCTGCATGCATGCGAGCATATGTATTTGTGTACACTCAGTCAAATTTTGATATGAGTATACAGTATAAACAGTTACCCCTATGGAAACATCTGTACATTTCAGTGGGTCCGGTTCCCTCAGTATCCTGCTATGATATAATTACTCCATGCTATTTTCTTTTCTTCTGATAGTTTCTTTTCAAGTGTTTCTGTGCTTGTGTGCCTGTGTATTTATACAAACACTATGTATGTGTGTGTGTGTGTGTGTGTGTGTTGTATGTGACTGCATATTTAAACAGTATGTCTGTGTGTGTGTGTGTGTGTGTGTGTGTGTGTTTAGCCATGTTGGTGTGCTGCCAAAGTCTGAGTGTGTGGTTATGTTTGGCCTGAGGCCTTTAAAAATAGCTGCAATCAGTCACACATTGAGTCATTACCACACTAAGCCACAAAATGGGGGCCACTGTTTTAACTGTTGCATTGTGTGTGTGTTTGTGTGTGTATGTGCATGTGTGTGTGTTTAGTTACCCTCTACTGCCCCCTGCCCCACACTACAGGTTACTGTTTTTAAAAATCTGGGTAACACTTGATTTTACGGTAATTTGTCATGCAACAACATGTAATATTATGTACTTACACTGCACATACCTAACCCTAACCCTTAACTGTAACCGTAAGATACAGTGTAAGTGCACAGTGTTACATATCGTTACACACTTTGTTACACTGTACTTAATTGGTGTAACAGGGACAGTAAAATAAAGTGTAACCAAATTCTGTCTTTCTTTCTCTTTGTCCCTTCAACCTTCCTCTCTCCCCTTCTTTCTTTCGCCCTCTCACTTCTTTCTTTTCCCCTGTCTGTCTCTCTCTCACTCTCTTTGTCTCTCTGTTTCTCTCTCTGCCTCTACCTGCCTCTCTTTCTTTCCCTCTCTTTCTCTCTGTACCTCTCTCTCTCTCTCTCTCTCTCTCTCTCTCTCTCTTTGTCCCCCTCTTCTGTCTGTAGCCCTGTACACAGAGTCTGGAGACGTTGAACCTGGGCAACAACTCTGTGGGGAATGAGGGGGTGCACAAGCTAAAGGACGGCCTCATCGCCAACCGCTCCGTGCTCAGGCTGGGCCTCGCCTCCACCAAACTCTCCTGCGAGGGTACGACGTGTGTGTGTGTGTGTGCCTTGTGCATTTGTGTGCTTTGTGTTTTGTGCGTTGTGTGCATTTCTGATCGTGGTAGTTTTTGTGTGTGTGTGTGTGTGTGTGTGTGTGTGTGTGTGTGTGTGTGTGTGTGTATGTGTGTGTGTGGTTGGTGCACATAAGTGTCTGCATGTGTATAGGTGTTTGTCTTCATGCATATGTGGGCACTCTTATACACACACACAGACCCATGCAGTTCATTTGTGTGTTTTCCTTTTGTGTGCATGTTTATCTACCTGCTAACATTATGCATATGTGTATTTGTGCTGGCTGTGTTTGTGTGTGCGTGTATGTGTGCTTGCTGTGTTTGTGTGTGCGTGTATGTGTGCTTGCTGTGTGTGTGTGTGTGTGTGTGCTTGTTGTGTATGGTTGTGTGTGTGTAGGTGCTGTAGCGGTCGCCGAGTTCATCGCTGAAAGCCCTCGGCTGCTGCGACTGGATCTGCGTGAGAACGACATCAAGACAGGCGGCCTGATGGCTCTGTCCCTCGCCCTCAACATCAACACCTCCCTCCTACGCCTCGACCTGGACCGCGAGCCCAAGAAGGAAACAGTAAGACAGGGACATGCATACACACACATACACACTTGCACACTTGCTCTATCACCCACGTACACATGTATTTGTGCACATAAGTTTACATACCCTGGCAGAATTGATGATTTCTTAACCATTTTTCAGAGAATCATTTGGGTAGTTTCTGTTGTCATTATGATTTAAACAAGTAAACACAGGTGTGTGACAATGAATGACTTCAACCAACCACTAACCACGAGTGAAAAAAAAGTTTTTGTGTTATTTATATCTTCTGAAAAATTGTTAAGAAATCAGTTCTGCAAGGGCATGTAAACTTTTGAGCAAAACTGTAGACAGAGTGCCTGCACACTTCAAAGAAAAAGTTGCGGGCTCTTGAGTTACCTTGAGATCTCTCTGTCGTGAGTCACCTTGGCCCTGAATCCGAGGCAATAGTCTTATGCGGTTATTCTTTTGTCCTGAGCATCAGGTGTCCTGAGCATGGCACCATCCCCTCACACTGCTCCCCGAGTGCCGTTGTCATGCCTGCCCCCTGCTCACATGTGTGATGGGTTAAATGCAGAAGTTGAATTTCATTGTGTGCACTGTGTGCTGTGATATACTGTGTGATCACAATGACCAAGGGGACTGACTTTCACTTTCACTTATTGGGGGGAATAGGGGTTGGAAGTTGTTGGAAGTAGGGCTGCATGATGTTGGAAAAATGTGCCATATGCGGTAACATTGCTGAATGTTGCGATGATGATATGTTTCGCAATTAATAAAGATTTCATTTTTAAAATATAGTTTAAACATTCAAATATTTTAATATAGTTTTTATTTTTCAGCTTAATCTTCACCGCTAGGCCGTAGCCAGTGCGCAGCCTATGGGGGTGGATATCAAGGGCAGCAGGACTCCATTTGATTTCCCAAATATCGTCATATGTGGATTGTGAAACATCTTACAGTAATGTCCCAATTATTGCAGTTAAGCCATATTTTGCGATATGTATATCACAATATTGTATATTGCGATATCACAATATTTTCGATACATTGTGCAGCTCTAGTTGGAACTATGAAAGAACAAGCCAGAACAGCTTTATGTGCTCTCCAAGGCAGCTTGTCTCCCCATGTCAGTCCTGACTGGGCTTGCAGCAGATTGAGCTCATGGGTTTGGAGAACGTTCTGTGTGATTAGTTTGTGCAGCACAGAGGACGGCTGAAATGGTGACTGGTGCATGTCATCTGTTCGTTGAGTTTGTGTGGTGTACACAGGCAACCTGCCAAAGTTTTTATCTTCTTTAGTGAGATCAGGCAGCTTCCATTTCTGTTTTTCTTTGTCACTCTTGTTCTGTATTTTACGCTTTATTGTTCCCCAGTAGTTACCCGTGTGCGGGCAATAAATAAATAAATGTACTTGATTTGCATAAACGGTCTTATCTGAAACTCACCTCTCATTCCTCTGTTGTTTTCCTCTCTCCCCTCATTTCTCTTTCTCCATCTCTCTCCCTTGTTCTTTTTCCACACTTTTCTACTGCTGTCCCCCTCACTCGTTTACTGACCTTTCCGGTTTCACACTCTCTTTCACTCTTTTTCTCTTTCACTCACTCTCTCTCTCTCTTGCCCACCCCCCTCTTTCTCTCCCTGCCTCACCATCCCTGTCTCTCTCAGGTGAAGAGCTTCATAGAGACACAGCGTGCCCTGCTGGCCGAGATCCTAAACGGCTGCAAGCGGAACTTCGTCCTGGCGAAGGATCGCGAGGAAACGGAGCAGAAGATGCGGCACTCGGCCTCCATGGCCGAGATCTCCGCCGAGGACACGCCGCGGGCCGAGGACGAGGAGGGAGACGAAGCCTCCGCCGCCACATCTTCAGCGAGCGCCGCTGAGTGCGACGAACCCACGGGAGGAGAGGAGGGAGTGGACGAGGAGAAAAGCGACGGAGGAGAAGCGGGCGAGAGCTCGTCGCAGGCAGCAACCGCTGTGGACGATTCTGACTCGGACACCGAGGAAGAGGAGGAGGAGGAGGAGAAAGACCCACCGGTCAAAGAGGCGGCCAAGCTAGTTGCGACTTCGGCAAACAACACCGCCACTCCGCTGCCTTCAAAACAGACCAGCCCCGCCGTGAGCCCCTCGCATATCCCCAGCTCGACCAGCAACTCCGCCGCCAATGCTCAGGCACCCGGCCACAACCCCTCCCTGTCGGGCATCACGGTCACTGAGGCCACGGCGCCCCCCGGCACGCCCCCCTCCCCCGGCCGCTGCATCTCCGTGTCCAGCCCCGGCCGTGGGCACAAGATCTTCATGGTGACCCGTGTGGAGAGCCCCTCCGAGCAGCCGCCACTTCTGGCCCAGCTCCAGGCCTGGCGGGAGCAGGACCGGGCTAAGAACCAGAACCAGAGCCAAAGCCACAGGCCGGACCAGACCTCCAAAGACAGCAGCGACACACCGAAGACTGCAGAGACTGAGCAGACCCAAAGCCCGGCACAGGGGTCCTTGGCTAGTAGCGGTCCGAGTCCGGACGGGCCTCCCAAGGGACAGGCAGCGGGCCAGAGCCCTGCTGAGCAGGTGCCTGAGTCCCCAGCAGAACCCCAAGGGGAGACGACGCAGACCCTTCCACCACAGCAACTTCAGCAGCCCCCAGCAGAGCCTGGCCTGGGAGTACCATGCCTGACACAACCAGATGCAACCTCCACAGCAGGCGTTGCAGAAGAACTGAAGGAGAGCAGCCAGGAGAGCGGCCAGGTGGTGTCTGAGGAGCCAAGCCAGCCTTCAGCTGAGGAACCAGTAGCAGAGGAAACATTAACAGAGGAAAACTTACCGGAGGTACAGCTTCAGGACAGCGCAAACACACACACACAAGCCCCGCCTGACGAGGACAGCACAGACACATTAGCAGAACAGATCCAGGAAAACCAGTCTGGTCCGGAGACTCTGTCAGCAGAGCAGGCTGACGAGGCGATCAAATCAGCGGTGCAGCAGCCTGTGCAGGCCTCTCAAACGATCGCAGAGCAGGAGTGTCAACCAGCCTCCCAGTCAGGCCAACAGGACCCCCAAATACAACAACAACAAGAAGAACAGCTGCTGCTGCCTGAGGAGTGTGAACTGCCAGTCACAGCAACATCAGGGGTCAGTGCTGATGCGGAGCAGATATTGGTGCTGGAGCCAGTGCTGGATAGCCTAGCGGTGCCAGACTCCACCCCGGGCCCTGAGGAGCCTTCTGTGGTTGGAGAGACTGAGACACTTGGGGAGGTGGAGGCAGAGGTGAATGTCGAGCTGGCGCTGATCTCAGATCAGCAGACGCAGCCGTGTCCTCCTCCTCCTCCTTCTTCTTCTCCTCCTCCTCCTCCTCCTGCTGTACCTCTCTTACCAGTGGAGTCCTCAGACTCCTGTCCCTTGTCATCTCCTCCAGAGCCTGCTACGCCCACTCACGAGCAACACGCCACCCAGGGGGAAGAGCTCACAGCCCAGGCAGAAGGGCTCGTCACGGTTGCTTTGACGACCACAGACCCAGCCCAGGCAGGAGAGCTCGTCACGGTTGCTGCGACGACCACAGACGCAGCCCAGGCAGAGGAGTCATTGGGGGACTCTCCGGACGAGAGCTCGACGGACGATGGCGAGAGCGGGCCGGCGGAGCCTGCTGGGGCGACCCTTCCTAACGGACTCAAGCCCGAGTTCGCCCTTCACCTGCTGGATCCAGAAGGGCCCAAGCCTGGCAGCTGCGTCATGGAGCACGGTAAGCACACTTCTTCTCCAGGCCAGCAGAGGGCAGCAGGGGTGCATATACAGCAAGTGATGTACATGGACAAACTTCAGAAGAACTCTCCCACTCAAATGAAAAGAGGATGGTCAGAATTGGAAAGTATGTGTGTGTACAATTGTGGCCTGATGTTTTGGCAGTGTTGTTGCCAAAACTGTTTGCCACAACTTGCATACCCATAGCTTTATTTGGCCTGTAATTATGTATTTTAGCTCAAAATATTAGTGTTCAAATATTTTTCACTAAAACTGTATACGTCCAGGCTGTGGGGGGAAAGTTATGGGGGAAAACCTGTAGAAAACATTGTCTGAACGTATGTTTAACTTGTGTGTGTGCAGTGACCGCAGAGCTTCACTGCGGGCAGGACCTCGAGGAGCTGCTGCTGGAGGCCAGCCTCGACACTGGACGCGAGGCCCCATAATGCTGTCACTACGGTAAGGGCCTGTTCACACTACAGTAAGGCCATGTAATGCTGTCACCACAGTAAGGGCCTGTTCACACTACAGTAAGGGCCCATTCACACTACAGTAAGGGCCTGTAATGCTGTCATATGGTAAGGGCTCGTTCACACTACAGTAAGGGCCCGTTCAAACTATGGTCAGGGCCCATAAGGCTGTCACTACGGTAAAGGCCCGTTCACACTACAGTAAGGGCCCATTCAGGTGACAGTAAGGGCCTGTTCACACTACAGTAAGGGCTCATTCACAGTACAGTAAAGGCCCATTCATGTGACAGTAAGGGCCCGTTCAAACTACAGTAAGGACCCGTTCACACTGCGCTCAGGGCCCGTAATGCTGTCACTACGGTAAAGGGCCCATTCACGTGACAGTAAGGGCCAGGGCCCATTCACACTACGGTGCTTTTTTTTGCCAGGCACGCAAATTCAATTGTTTTCCTATGGAACAACGTGGCTGACGAGCGGTTTGACCATTGCGATGTGCCTCGCTGCTTTTTTTGCCTGTGCCTCACTCCAAAAACAGCGACGCTTCTGAAATACGCAGGCGCTCAAAGTTAAAATCTGTTTAAATTTTGGAACGCGAATCATATGTAACTTAGCAGCAGTAAACGAACCTTGCCATCTCCAACCAGCTCTTATTAAGCACTTGGATTTTGAAAGACTAACAACGCTTCTTGCGTTTTGGAGGCGGAAAAAGTGTTGCATTGTGAATGGGCCCTAACACTCACACACACACACTGTGCTCACAACACACCTGGCACGTAGGGACACCTGCCCTCATTGCCCTCTTGCTGTGGCTGTTAGACACAAAGACTGGAACCTTTGCTTTACTGGACTTTTTATATTTCGTATGTTTTTCATAGAAGTAGTTCAGTTACATGTTAAGTGGTCCATAATGTATGATTGTCTCTTCAGTACTTTTTTCCTCTCACTTTGGGGCTTTCACTGTCATTTGAGTACTGTATTAGATATTCTTATATTCTTCGGAGTGTTTGCTTCACAATGGACACCTTACATTTTCTGATTCTGTAATACTTTCAGCAGGTCTATTGTGGATACCTTTATCCTAATTTACTGAGAAGAGGTTAAGAATCAGACTCAGCTCAGCTCTGACTAATGCAATAACAGTTTTAATTGCATCTGACCAGTAAAATTGCATCGCACCACTTAGAAAAAATGTAAAACCACTTAAGGCCACTTGGAGCTCACAGACCTGTGTGCCAAGCCCGGTCACCACATCTCACAGCCTTTGGTGAAAGTGAAACCAAATCTGTGATTCTGGCCTGTGATTGTGATTCAGAAGTTTAAAATTTAATGGCTGCTATCTGGGTCACGCTACTCCTTTCCATTCCACAGCTTTCGTGGAATTTCAGCCAGTAGGTTGAAATAGAATAGAAGAAATATTTCACATTAAAGAGACTTTTGGTATATGGAGCAGAATTGTAACAGTAATTTGGGATAATCATTTTGTGTCAGTCAATTTGTAGAGCTGTGTGTGTTTGTTGGTATGTCTGTTTTTAATGCCTGTGTATGTGTGTATTTATATGACGATATAGGATATAATGGAAATTGTAAAATGTTGGTAAATGAAAGGAGGTAATGTTTTCCCTATTCCCCCCTGGCTCTCTGTCTATCACTGTCTCTCTCTGTCTCTCTGTCTGTCTGTCTGTCTGTTTGTCTCTCTCTCTCTCTCTCTCTGCTCCAGGTTGCTGTAGACCAGCTGGTTAGTATATCTTCCGGGGCCTGTGCGAGGCCTTGGTGGGCTGTCGACGCCCCTGACCCACCCCTCACCCACCCCCACGGCCCTACCTACCCTCCACGCACACATTGACTTCCCCCCTCATCATTCCTGCTGTCTCTCTACCCTCTCATTGGCCGCTGTCACACACATGAGAAGCGATACTCACGCGTACACACACACACATACAATGACCCCTCTGAAAAGACAGAAACTTATCAATTAACACCACAGCCTCTGAATGAAACTGTCAAACTGTCATGGCTTTACTGCCAATACCAACACTACAAGGCACAGCCAGAAGAAACACAGATGAAAGAAAGAATGAAAAAAGAAAAAGAAAAGGACAAAAAAAAGAAAAAGAATCCTTGTGGAAGCTGTCACACTACCCCTGTCCGTCACTACATTCCCCAGCGTGTAGCCGTCATGAGAAAGACGTGCTAACTATTAACAAGGGTGGCAAGGAGAGATAGAATGGAGAGGGTGATGGGATATATCACTGCTCAAAACCAAAGAGACACCACACACGCACACATACACACACGCAAACATACACACGCTGTTCTGCATCTCTGGGAACTCAAAACCTCAACAGTGACCTCCAGTGGTGAGAAGAGGTCATTGTAGCAGGACTCCCTTCTTCACAGGACCTCCCATAAGCTCAGAGAGCAGAACACAACTTCATATCCTCTCTCTCTGTCTCTCTCTCTCTCTCTCTCTCTCTCTTCCTCTCTCTCCCTCCCTCTCTTTCTCTCTGTCTCTCTCTCTCTCTCTCTCTGTCCCTTTCTCACTCTCTATCCTCCCATTCCTCCTCTAGTTCCAGCACACACATTTCTCCTCCTTGTTCTTGCTCACTGCTAGATCAGTTGAACTAGTGTGAGATCTGGGGGATGTGTTTTACAATATACGTAACTGTGTGTGTATGTGTGTGTGACCGTGTGTTAGTCACGTTTCAGTCTGTTTCAAGAAAAAAAGGAATACCGCCAAAGTTTCAGAAATAGGAAGTTTCCAAGCAATGAAAAAAAGAAAACAAGACAAAGTGCTGAAGAGAAAAGTCCTCTGATTGAACTTAAAACTTGCGTCTGACTTTGCCGTCTCTGATCTGCCAAAAAGAAACGAAAAAAGTAATAGGAAGAGAGAAAAAAGAACATAATTCTGTGATGTCATTTTCTCTTGGTTAGAAAATGAATCATTGCATTCAAAAAGAAGCCTTGTAGGGGAACCAATGTGAATGTTTTAGTCCGAGATAGGAGGGGAGGAGTTGGTCTTTTCTTCTGCAGTGGGTGGCCATTTTGTACCGTGACTGTAGCTTTTGTCTGGATACTCCCAATAACTGACTGGCCCTCCTAAATATTGGCAGGGCTCAGGCAATCTTTTTCTTCTCTTTGGGGAGATGAAAAAAAACAACAAAAAAAAAACAAAGAAAAAGCAACCTGCATTAAGTGCAATGTGATTGTCTTTTTTTGTCCTCTTCTCAGCTCTTTTTTTCTCTCTCTCTCTCCCTCACTCTCTCTCTCCCAGCACTACACTCATTCAGCAGACAATTAAAACATGCTCATTGCCTTTTGATCATGTTTTGTTGATTCCCCCTCCCACTTTAATTTTTTTTTTGCTGCTTTTGAAGATTCAGTTGTTTCTATTTATTTTATAGTTATATGAACCTCTTTCTTTGTGTGATTTTTTTCCATATTCCTTTCTTTTGTTATTATAATTAATAATATTATTATTAAAAAAATTGGGGTTTTTGCTTTTAAAGATTTTTTTTCCCATGGTGTATATTTTCAGATTCTACATAAGAGCAATTTACTATTGTGTGTAAAGATTGTCGTCTCTCTGTTTGTCGATCCTTTCCTTTCTTGACAGTTAAAAGGGGTATAAAACCGAACGGGGATGGGTGAGGGCTCTCGAAGGGCAAAACGGTTTTTGAACATTTGAACACTGACATGCGATTGGACAGAGGTGGGTGGGGGGCAGCAGTGCTGATGCAAGAGGCTTGAAGATGTAATGGGAATGGTCTGTGTGTGTGTGAGAGATGAGGGATTTTGGGGGGGGCAGTTAGAGGTTCTATGCATCTTTTACCCCTCCTGCAAATTCGTACCATCTCCCCGACCTCCCTAACCCCACCCCTCCCCCAACAACGCCAGCCGCCATCTTGGACAACATGAATGTCAGTGGGAGACACTATTGGGACTGTTAGGAAAGTGTGACACTACTCGTCGTCGGCCCCGTGAAGGATGCTCACTCTGTCGGCACAGTGGAGCCCTCGGTGACAGACATTGCTGCCTGTTGTGGTGACAGGAGAACTAAGATGGGGGGGGGGGGGGAGAGATGGGGGTCAGGAGCTGTCGTGTCTTCATCATGTTTCCTGACGGAGTGAAGGTGGAGGACACAGAGCAGAGACTGCTGGGCGGGGTGGGTTGAGGGCAGCGGACTCGAGGCCCCTGTTGACCTGACCCGTCTGTGTGACTCCCCCTCCGCTGGGGCTCCCAGCATCCGGTCACAACCACCGTGGCTACGTGTGAGTGTGTGTGTGTGTGTGTGTGTCTGTCTGTACAAGCACCTCCTGTCCTGGATAGCTGTCTTTGTTCCCACTCTTCCCCAGATTGCTGTAGGTGTGTGTGTTGGTGGTGTAGGTGTGTGTGTGTTTGTGTGTGATAGCAGTTCTCTTCGGAATTGATCTAGCCCAACCATGGACTGAGTCAGTTTGAGAGTCTGTTTCTGTGTGCGTCTGTGTGTGGGAGGGAGGGCACATGCGTTTGTCTGTGGCGCAGGCAAGCACTGTTATCAGGCACTGGGAATGGGGGGGGGGGGGTGCCGAGTTTTGCCACAGTTTTAGAGACGAAGAGTAACCGCCAATCCAGCCCCTGTGTGTTGCCATGGTAACAGTTTGCCCTGCCCTCCAAATGATTTCACATTACTGTGTTGTCCTCCCCTGCCCTCCTCCTCCTCTCTCTCCAATCGGATGTTTGTATGGCTTTTCATTTTTAGTAATTTTTAAATTACTTGTTTAAATTAATCAATAAAAAAATACACAATGACAGAAAAGATATTTGCTGGTTAGCACACAGATGTGTATGGAAAAGTACATTTTGTTTCTCTCTCTCTATCTCTCTCAAATAAATGCATGTAATGAGAACTGTGACTGGTTGTTTCTCCCTTTGCGAGTTACCCGCACTCTGTCTTTACACTGCTGTGATGTCTTCATGTGCTTTGGTGATCGAACAACCCAAACAACCTTTGACAGATTCTGCTTTGCCGTGAACCTTGCCTAACAGGAAATCTGTTGAAGGTCATTGCCATTGAACTTTGGTTCAGGCCTGTGTGCTGTGCGTGGTTCATGGGTCATGATCAAGCTTATCTGCATTATGTCATGTGGAGCTTTTTGGTTTCTAGTTAGTCAGAGGGATACTCAGGTGCCTGAAGATGTGAGGAATCCGTGCAGCTACTGCTGGGAAGAAGGAAGTCACTGTGACAAGAGTTTTGTTGTTTTTGTCTTTTCCTGCCCCTTCTGTTACCACAGTCTGCCTGTTTCTCACACCTAGTTTGGTGCCATGGCGACAGGATGATGTGGCCAGTAGTCGTGACTCAGTGAAGAACATGGAACACAAAGAGGAGGGCCATCTGGGAGGTCGAGGGCGACGGCCATGTTGAAAGACTCCTACTGGGAGATGTGCCTTCAGAACACTTGTTGCTTTGCTTTAAGGGGGTTACCGTGTTTAGTGTTTAATTTTCAGTCATTCCTGACATATTTCCATGATGCCATTTCTCAGCTACTATAAAACTAACTTCAGGGCTGAAAGATGTCAAGCATTATGTGTCTGAACTCAGGCGTGAGACGGTAGGGTACATGTAACATTTGCTGGCAGATACACTTTGATGTTTTCAGGCATAAAATTATTTCCTGCTTTCTGCCCTGTAACTTCCATCTGGACACCTTAAGAACAAAGTACACTAAAAGGGTATGACCAGTTTGCTAGTGAAAGGTGATTCTGGTAGGGTTGCCTTCTCTTTTTGGCAGTCAAATCCATGTTTTTCTGGATTACACAGGAAACATGACGTAAAAAAAACACATGGGGACCAACAAACCAGTTTGTCTGTGTGTGTGTGTGTGCGCGCTGTATTTCTTCAGGTCACTGTTTAGAAAAACTACTTGTTATCTGTCAGAAAAATCATCCTGTAACAAAAAAAATGGCTAAACTGTCTGTACCACACTACATCCTGCTTCAGTGTTACAGGGATGGTGTCTCAGTGTTACAGCCTATGCTGAAAATGGGTCTTTGGCCTTGAAGACAAAACCATGTCTTTGCTAAGTTAAACCCACTCTAGCAAAATAATACCTGAAGAAGGCCACCGTCTGAGCTAGGCTCTTAATGTTCTTTTTTGTTAAAGGGGTCAAGAGGTATGCTCAGGGGGCAAGACCGTTTTCTATTCCAACATTACTGTGGCCAAGCACACAAAGCAAGCACTATAGAGTGGTCCTTTGATAAATTGTGAAAGAACTAAACTGCTGGGGTCCATTTCCCAAAACCGTAGTTGCTAACTAAGTTAGCTACTTTGTTGGTTGCAATGCATTTGCCCAACTAAGTTGCTAGCTGGTTAGCAACCATGGTGTTGGGAAATGCACCCCTGGATGCCACTGGCCTCGACCAAGTAAGCACCTTTTGGATGAACTGGAACAGAGAATTAATGGGCACAAATTCAAACAGAAACACTCCCAAATCTGATACAAAGCCTCCTAGGAGAAGGTCAAATGTAAATTAAAGTACCTTATGGGTGTAATGGTCAGGCATCCACATACTTTTGTCCGTATCATGTATGTGTACACACACACACAGTATTAATTTAACATTGTGTATATATATAATACGGATACCATTTCAGATGGGCAAGTGAGCCACATAGTGTTGAGAGCTAAAGGCTCTATCAAATTTTGTGTCAAGTGTTGGGATTTCACTAAAACAGTTGTGGGGGGCCGCTGTTAACGCTGTGCCCCAGCGTCTATAAGCCTCTGTCACAAATAAACCATAAATGTTTTTTGTGTCTGTATTAAAATTAGTATTATTAGTAAATTAGTATTATAAGACTACTGTACAGTAAGTTTGCAAGTTTGCATGCTAGTGGCTGTGTTGCCTTTCGATTGCGACTTGGCCACTGGAGTGGCTAGTGGCTGCAAAGTGTGGTTAATGCCACCACACGCAACACAGCGGTAATATTCGAAGGTGGCCATGTTTTTTTTTACCACCAGCAGGTGATCAAGGATGGTAGCAAATGCAGATACCAGGGCAAATTCTGGAAACCGATTAGCCAATGAGCTTTCCCCTCTACATGTTGGCATGTTAGAGTAAGTAAGTAGTATGATGTATTCAGCATACTCGACAAGTTTGAGTGTTCTCTGTGTACTTCCACAAGCTCTAGAGGTGATAACGAATGAAGATACACGCCTAAGCGGTTTTGAAGCCTCTGCATTGTTGTGTGAAGTTAGCACATCTCATCTGGCTTGGATAAAGATCTCGATCTAGCCTGGCCTGGCCTGGTCTAGGGCTGCATCGTTCTCCACCAAGGGAGTCACTGAGGTCAGGGAACCTTGCTTAAACCTGCCTCAGCCTCAGCCTTGGTCGCCATGGTAAAGGGGGTCCCTCTCTGGCTTTCTGCTGTGGTCCACTAGTCTGGATGGGGCTTATTACAGTAATCCTGTACTGATGGAATTCAGAGACTTATAGTAATCTCTGCCTTATGTAACTGTAGAGTGAGTAACCCTGGTGGTCCTTGACTTCCCACGTTCTTTAGAATTTCACTTTCAGCTGCCATCAATATCAATACGTTAATACTCAGCGCTGGTATGAAGTTGAGTGAGAGTTTGGTTGGTATAGTTTTTCTTCAATAATACATTTTTACTTTTTCATTAACAAAATGTGTGATGTATAAAGAGAGATATCTCTGGGGTAGGAAAAAAGCTTTCATTTAATTGTCAGAAAAATCATTCATGTGTATCACCTGGCCAAGAATATGGAATAAGGATAAAGATGTTGGCCGGAGCATGTAGCCTGTGTTTCCCCTCCACTTCTCCCTTTGAGCCCTTTTCCATCTTCCCTTTTGTCTTTGTAATAAAAACTGACTTAAGGTGGAGGATTTTCTCTGACATTCTCTGCTGAAGATCAAACACTACTTGGAGGCTCCATACATTCATATTCAGGGGTGTTTTTTTTTTACAACCTTTGGAAAACCTCTTGAGGGGTGAGGGAGTAGGACATTTTATTTTCTTCGCATTTTTCCACTAGTCCTTAATTTCCTCTCTGTGTTCCCTTCCAGACTAGATTGCTTTGGCCTCTGTGACTGTAATGTTTCTTTTGTCCTCTCACATGACACTCGTACTGTACATCACAGCTATGACACTTCGCTCTAAAGGACAAATGGCATTGCAGTGCTTCTGGGTGGGTAGAATGGACTGCACCTTACATTGACCATCTTGCAAGGCTTACATATCTGTACTGGGGGGGCTGTAACTACAGGTTCAATTTACATTTGTCTGTTTCTAAATAGAATCATAACAAAACTGTCACATTTGCCTGTTGGTCACATTAATCGTAAGCATTGTGGATTAGATACGGAGCCAGTCACTGGTTGGGCATGCCACATTTTGCGGTGTATACTTTGAGCGTGTGATAGTGAGTGAATTGGGCAAATAACCGACGGTCAACCATTACATGTGTTGTGTCATGATTGTTTATATTGTTTAATCTTTACTGAATTAAAAGTATTCACTACTATTCCTATGCACTGGATTAGACCCAGCTAAATAGCACTGCTCAACAAAGGAGATGTTTAACCTGCAAATCCTCAGCTCAGCTTAAACAGTACGAGCTCAGAACAGCTGGCTAGGCTTGGATTCCCTCCCCTCTCTCACCTGGGACACTTTATGGACTCCTTATTACATGACAAGATGTATTCTTCCTCAACGGTGACTTTTTTGACCCAGCACGCTAAAAGACAGATACTGGTAACGTCAGCAAAAAAAAAGTCTTAAAATAGTGTGTGTGTGTGTGTGTGTGTGTGTGTGTGTGTCTGTGTCTGTGTGTCTGTGTGTGTGAACCGGAGGTTTGCACATCAGACAAGACAAAACATTCTCTTAACCATTAACAGATAATGAAGACAACCTAGAATTTGCAAGTGCAAGTCCATAGTTGTCCTTTTTTGGTTAGCCGTTAACATTTGTGATCAGTCATCCATGCTGTCTTGGTTATCGCCTCCATGACCAATTACACACACACACACACACACACACACACACACACACACACACACACACACACACACACACACACACACACACACACACACACACACAGCACCACATCAAGTGACACTGATGGCACAGGTTTCCTATGGTAGGCTTACAGGGGCAATGTGTAATTAGATGTAAGGTGTTGGCACTGTTGGGACATGGGTCATATGCTGTCAGGAGAAGCACATGTATTCCAGTTACAGTGTGTTTTGCTGTTGAATGAGTCGTAGGTCAGTCGCTGGTCAGTTGCTGCTGAGGCATGGACTATGAGGGCAATTCAGGTAAGGCTTAATGAGTGCTTTTCATTGACTCCAAATTCTGTTTTCTTATTTACAATGTGACTTGTATAAGTATGCAGAATGACATTAGGTTCTCAAAGTAAAAGTATTTTATCCCCATACTGGGACAGCTGAATCTACCAAAATGCAGAATTTGCTTGCGTACAAACTTGAAGAGAATATGTTTGAAGTTAGACATCCTAAATAATGTCACTGGAAACTTAGGTAATTCAAGCTGTAAACAGAATACATACAGGAACGTGATACATACACTAACACTACTTTCTGCATTTACAGTACATGCAAATGTATTAACACTGATGCTGAAGGTACTCCAGTTATTATTTTTTTAAAGTGTTTTGATTAGGCTGCCTTTTCAGTGACATTTCCGAGTGTCACATCTGCCTTTACATCATGCTTCTGTCCCTTGCCAGGCAGTGGCCAGTGTGATAGCACTGGGGCTTTTGGGATGGATGCTGTTGACCACCAGAGATTTGGGATGCTTGTCTAGGCTTGTTCCTTAGGATGATGCACAGCTTTTAGTTCTCCTCTTGAAAACTATTTTGCATTGCAGTAAAAATGGCAAATATAGCTTCTCTGTTTCACCAACAAGTATAACCTTTATTGTACTTCCCAGTCACAAATGAAAGTTTGCACACAAGATAATTCCAATGCCTGCAAAATCTGACAAGGCTTAAAACTGATAATGTTAAACTGACTATTAACTAAACATTGTATTTTGCTACAGTATTGGATCAGGCAACTGTACTAAGGCGTCAGCTTGCCACAGCCATTTTTCTTGGTTTCCAATCAGCCATTATTGGTTAAAAGCAAACCTAATGGTTTTTAAAACGTCTCACAAGGTGTCCACCCACCAGGAAACAAACATATGTCTATGGAGAGTAGCCTCTCTGCATAAAGTGAAATAAAGTCAAAAGGGTGTGTTCGAGCAGGCTACAGGACCAGTAATTACACAATAGTTTTGCTTGAACACAACTGATGTTTCATTAATAGTATATGATAGATATGTCACATTTCCTGAAGGAATAGCATCATGGTTTGGCTCACATTGCTGAATGTACATCGGATGAAGGGTTTAATAAGTAAAATAATTGAAAGGGAATAAAATGAGTTCATTACTGAAATACCATCAGCTATCAGTATTTCCCACAGCTTGGGGTTGTTCAAAGGCGAATGGTTATCATTAAGAAATTTATCACTCCAGAATTATTTGCAGTAGTCCTTTGCATCTTGTTTGTTTTAGGTTTTCCAACTGGTTTGAATAGAAATTCAATGGAATTGTCAAAGTGTCCATTGTCATACACATTCCTCTAATTTCATGCCCCAATTTTAAGCTCAAGTGTAATTTATGTGTTCTGTTGGGATAATTTAGTTGAGGTGGAAGGGATGTGTTGTTAAGGTGGCCGCCTTAACTATAAAACCCTGGGGGTAATACTGAATCATACTTTTAGTTATCAGGTTGTGTAATATTACAACCTATTTTTTTGCCATTTCCACAGTACTGAAAATGTCCAGAAGCATTTTACCCTGCGTTATAATAGACAGTGGTTATAACAACTATGGCAAGTGGTCAGAAACTTCCTTGCGTACTCCCTTGTGCATTTCTGCACGGTCTTGTGGAATGTGCGCACGTGTTTGTTTAATGCTGAATGAGGCTTTTCCGTCTCGTCAACCCGCATTTATTTTGTTGTCTTTACATCAGTCATTCTTTTGGAAGTATTTAGAAAATCATATCCAAGAGGTCTGTCCACCTGATCTGACCTGTGAAAGAAAAGAGCTGCACGATGTCTTGTCCGGTTGCAAAGTGTGGACCTTGGCTAGGCTATATGTTGATTGTACATCTGTATAGCTAATTTAGTGTTACTCCACTTGTATCCACTTCTGAAGATACATTGGTGTAAGAAAAAAAAATATTATTCCGCTTCTTTAAACACAAACCCAGCTTCCACACTTCTTAAACTAGGATGACAAAAAATAATGGTGGTACCACTGCCACCTACTGGCCAAACATTACAGCTGTAATACTTTCCCGCAGGAGACGAACAATGTTGCAGTGCTCTTGGGTGGATTGAATACCCTGCACATTTAAAGGCATTTTTGACTCTACTTCATTTCTACAGCACTTTAAATATTAACTTATCCAACACCCTAAGTAAAGGTTAGCTGTAATTCGGTATCTTTTTTTACCACCTGACAGAATAAAATGTGCAACCATAAAGATAATAGCTGTGCATTGGAGGAAAATACACACTTCAAAAGTAGAACTTACTCTTAATGAAATTAAATCATGTAAAAAATTGGATAACCTGCCACCTTTAAACTTGAGCTGTTCATGTTACACCAACTTCCGGACCTAGTTTTTATTTCACATATACTTAAAACACACACAAGTGTGCAGTACATAGATCAACACATTTGTTCAAGATCTAAAACAGCATGCACTAGAACCATATATCTTCCATTCCTATTAAATGGATGAAATTAAAAATAGCAACTAATGAACATTAAATAAAGAACCATCATATCAATTTCCCTTCCTAATATGATATGAATGAAGATGCTCAGCAAAGCTAAACATCTCAAAATCTTCTGTAAGAAGTTTCCCAACAAACAACCTCTCTTGTTTGACATATTCTATCTATCATTTTATTATATTCTGTCTTGGAACAAACAAGAAGACCTAAATAGCCTTTTTGAGACTGTGTTTACTTAAGATGGGGCAGCTGGGTCACAATCCCCAGTGTGTGCTCATATCCAAAAAGATAAGCATAAAAGGCTAATTCTTGTATTGAACATTGTTTTACTGTATTTCAGTACTGTTGTACTGTTCAAAACATTGTTTTACTGAATTTCACATTGTTGTTGCTGGAAAAAAAAATACTAATTTTTATTTTTATTTTATCTGCCATCTGATGGATGCAATTTACAGCCTGATTATGGCTTGGCTACATACAGTTTGTTCAATCTCATTAACCTTATAAAACAATGTAGCCCATATTCTCGGGTGAACAAATCAAACATCACCCCGCACATAGTATCTGTCAAATGGTGCTCAAGGCTCAAGTGGTGCTCAAGGCTGCATCTTCTCCTTGCTTTACTCTCTTTATACCATCGATTGCTCTTCTCGCCACAGTTCTAACACCATGGTGAAATTTGCCGATGATTCAGTGGTGGTGGGACTGATCCGGGTTTGGGGACCTTAGGGGACTTGCTTTTGTCAAACCAAATCTTGGCTCTGGTGAAGAAGGTGAAGAATTCAAGGTCTTGCCTCCTGCTACGATTACCCAATGCATTTTACTGTCCCTGTTACATCAGTTAGGTACAGTGTAACAAAGTGTGTAACACTATGTTGTACAACATTATGTACTTAAACTGTACCATGAGGTGAGGTTCTTGTTAGATGTGTGTAACAGTGTAGTACATAATACATAGCCTAAGTACATAATATAATATGTTACATGTAGATAATATAATATTTTACACTAGAAAAGGAACTGTAAAATAAAGTGTTACCCCTGCTACTATACTGTCAATGGTCACAAGCAGCATCAGAGTCCGGCATGGAGGCAGCTCGGCTCCCACATGAAGGACCTCAGCAGATTGCTCCAGTGTATGGGATTTGAATAAGCTTCACTTTTTATTTTCATTTTTTCCTGTAAATAATCTCTGTAAATAAATCCTTATTTGGCTTTTTTCTATATTGTAGTGAACGTCTGTATCGTTTCTTTTTTTTTGGTTTGGTGTCTTATAGCCTATATTTTCTCTCCCTCTACCTCTTTTTTGCAGGCGGGAGAGTTGCCACTGTATTTTTTAGTGTCAAATTGGGCATATTCAAAACCAATATTCCTGGCCAGTGGCCACTATGTATTGCTAGCTAACAACACCGCCGGAGACAATCATTTTTTACATGACCGCAGTTTCTCACCACAAACAAAAAGGCATAGACAACGTACGTAGCCTATGAGACAATGGACCATTCTCATTAATATAGGCTATACGGTGGGGCGCACACTGTCCTACAATGACCCAGACCAGCGGTTTGATAAGCGTGCACCCACCGCCTATCCTATCGCATTGTTCAATCAGCGCTGTCCACATTAACAGACTTCTCATTGAATGACACGGTATTACGTAAGCTGTCAAACCCCAACAAAGTCTTGGAGCAGCAGAACATCCCCCATTTCAGTCGTTGGTGAGGCTGACGGACTTTGTTCTATGATGACCCTTGATAGGATTTTAAGAAGAAAATCAGGGATAAGGAAGGATAACGAAGATAGATTCACTCACATGACAGCGATTAGGACAGGGGGAGTCTGGGGGCGTGGGACATGATGGTTCCCGGAGAAACCTGACCACCAGCAAAGAAAGTTTGCTCAGTAAGACCGTCATCGGGCCATAAGCACACTGCGTCGAAAATCGCTTTCACTGATTTGATTACAAAACGGATTGTCTTCACTAAACAGGTTGGTTGACTAATTCGGTTTTTACCAGTGTCGACGTAGTAAAAGTATATTATTTACAACTATTTTTTTAAATGAGAAACGTGTCTTTTGCCTAAGCTCTGACTTGGCTCAGGCAGTAAAATAACGGAACTGTGAGTGTCACCGTACACTCCGTTGTTTTTGTAGGAAATGTGTTTTTTAGCATAATGTAAAATTTAAAAAAAGTACTAAATTACGAAAACTACCGTTAGCCCACAATTTCCCAAGTTGTTGTATCAACAGTCAAGTAATACTGGCGGCTTAGGACCTTTACTCATAAATTAAACGGCTTCTTACAATGTGATAAGCACGTACGGCAGCCTAAATACACTGCAAACTCATGACTGATTTTTTAATGAGCAAATTCTTAGATGTTGTTAAAGGGATTTGAACTTAAAGTTATTCAATTGCAGTTTGAAACAGTGTTGCCCTCCAATTTGCCTCTATCCAGACACTGTCTACAGTGGAGTGCTAAATATCAAATGAGTCAGGTACTGCCTGCTTTTGTCTGTGTGTACATGCCTATGTGATGTTCAGGGCTAAGCATGTACTTGTTTGGAGGAGTGCATATGGGTATGATTGCTCTTGAAACATTTAGTGTCATCTGTCAGATTTCCATCTTTTGAAGAGAATCTCACCTGTGGTCAGCAGGTGCCATGGACGGGCATGTGAGGTTGCGGAGCAACCACATCGGGCAGAGGTGCGTGCTGGGACTGACCCTGCTGCTCCTCCTGTTCGAGGTCATCGTCAGTCGCCTCTGCAACTGCCTCATCAACATGGTGGACAGCTTCCACACCCTCTACATCCTCTTCCACCTGGCCCTCCGCCACCTCTGGGCGGGGCAGAGACCTGTTGGCCCCTCCCCCTCTTCTCCCATCCCCCCAGCCACATCCTCCCAGCCCCCCTCCTCACCCCACATCAGCTTGTCAAGCACGCATAGCGGCCTGCACCCCGACTTGACTGAAACGGCTCAAGAACCCGCTTCCATTCCCACCACCCCCACCCAGGACTCCCCTCTCTCAGAGCCGAGGGTGGTGGCGCGCATTCAGCCATTTGGGGCGCTGGTCTCGGCGCTGCTCGTGGCCTCCCTGTGCGTGTCCGTCACGCTGGAGATACTCCACCACGCCCTGCAGCCACACCCCATCCAGAGACCCATCCTGGCCACCGTGGCCAGCGCCCTCAGCCTGCTCTTCAACGCCGCTGTGCTGTGCCTCACCTGGACCCGGCCCCTGGGGGCCTCAGCGGGGTTCCCCTCCACCACAGAATCGCCCCAATCAGGGTTAGGTGAGGGAGCTATGGCATTTTGAGGATGGACTTACCTGGCACACCATTGCAGCTCTGTACATCACTAACAAGCGCAATCAGAGATGGCAACATGGTCCTACATATAGGCGGACAGACACATACACACACACACAGAAACACACACACAGACGGGGTCATTGCAATACCTGGTCAATCCCTCTGGGGACCAGGTAATTATATAGTAGTGTGTGCAGATGGGGAACACAAGTAACATTGTTTTTATTTTTTAGTGTTGAAAAATTAGTTGATGTTATATATTAGTTACTGCTGGTTAGTGGTACTGTTCATGAAATCAGTGGATTACATGCTAATCAACTGGATTACATGCTGAACTAACTATTGAACATCTTCTAAAACTCATCAGTGTAAAAAAAACATTAAAAATGACTGTATCATGGAATGACCACGCCAGTATCTCTAAATGGATGTGTTTAAGAACTGATGGAAAATCCGTGTTGTTGTGACCAGAATAATCATCATGTTATCATCTCGTTCCAGCCGTGGCAGCAAGTGTCACAGAAGATGAGCTGACCCGAGGAGGCCTGGGAGACGGGTCCCTGTTGTTCTGCAACCCTGCAGCGTCCAGTGTGTTGGACGGAAAGCCTGTGGCCCCTGTGGCTCCTGATTCGCTGGGGTGTGACCGCCATGAGGTGCTGCCGTCTGCAGAACCGAAGGCGTCCAAGGACCCTCCGAATGACTCTCCTCAGCACAAGTCCAGACGTTTGGAGCTGGAAGATTGTCCGTCTCGGCTTCCTACGCACACTGGTCATACTGGCCACACTGGTGAGGATTGGGGGGGGGGGGGGGGGCAAGGAGGCAGGAGCGGATGTCCCGGGTTCAGAAAGTAAAAATGCTGCCCACATATTTGTTCCAGTCAAGTCAAGTCATTTTATTTGTATAGTACATTTAAAAATCAGCAGAGTTGGCCCAAAGTGCTTCACAAGATGCCCGTCCATGGCACCTGCTGACCACAGGTGAGATTCTCTTCAAAAGATGGAAATCTGACAGATGACACTAAATGTAAAAACCTAAACTAAACTAAAAAACATAAAAGCACATTAAAATAGTTCAACCAGATGATCCTAAATAGTACAACCCTTTAGCCCAGTAGAAGGAGGCAGGAGCGGATGTCCCGGGTTCAGAAAGTAAAAATGCTGCCCACATATTTGTTCCAGTCAAGTCAAGTCATTTTATTTGTATAGTACATTTAAAAATCAGCAGAGTTGGCCCAAAGTGCTTCACAAGATGCCCGTCCATGGCACCTGCTGACCACAGGTGAGATTCTCTTCAAAAGATGGAAATCTGACAGATGACACTAAATGTAAAAACCTAAACTAAACTAAAAAACATAAAAGCACATTAAAATAGTTCAACCAGATGATCCTAAATAGTACAACCCTTTAGCCCAGTAGAAGAGCTAATTAGTTATCTGTGCTAATAGTATATGCAGAGGCAATACATGGCATGACTTATTTGCTCAAGCTGAATTGTCCACCCTTGCAAGGAGTAGTCCCTGTTTTGGTAGCATGAAGTGTTTTGATGCTTGTATTATTTATTTGTTTGTTTGTTTGTTTGTGTTATTTGTAGAGAACCATGTACAGTTATACAGTTAAATGTTTCCATTTGATGCACTTTACTAGAGTTAGCTTTAAGCAGTAGTCGAGTGGTGGAGGGGCATCTGATCTCTTCAAAAGCAACTTCAACCATAAAACTGCATAAAGTGGAGTAAATTGCTGACTTCTGGGCAGCAGCCAAACACACTCAACATCCACAAGTGACCACAAGTGACCTGAGACAATTCTCATATTGCCTGTGCCATAAGCCACTACCATTACACCTGACAAAATGAATTAAATCTCTTAGGAATGTATGCTGCGGTGTGATATCGGTATTCTGTAGGTTGTTATCAAAGCTTTGCATGGCATTCAGTTTTACCCTGGCATGGACTAAAGTACAGCAGAGAAACTTTGGTCATGAGCAGTGTGGAGAGTGGAACACTGTAACACTAGCCATTTGTTTAACAATCCGAGGGAGTAGTGTGGTATTTTGCAGTATCAGCCTGGCTGTTCAAAAAAAAAAAAACTACTACAAAGACATCAAAACAAAAGAGTAGTTGAATGCAGAGTAAAGTGTAACCCAGAAAGGAGAAAGGGAGTTCAGGGTAGTATGTAGTATGGTGTACTGGTCAACATGAGGTTTTTCTGTTTCGGGTGTTCAATTAAAACTCTCCTATAGGTGGTAAACGTGATCCAGTCACACCAATCACATACACTAATTGCTCCCCCCTAAGAGTTTATATAGTTGTGCTCATAAGTTTACATACCCTGGCAGAATTGATGATTTCTTAACATTTTTCGTCTTTTCTCACTCATGGTTAGTGGCTGGCTGAAGCCATTCATGGTCAAACACCTGTGTTTACTTTTTAAAAACATAATGACAACAGAAACTATCCAAATGATTCTCTGAAATATGGTTAAGAAACAATCAATTCTGCCAGGGTATGTAAACGTATGAGCACAACTGCATGTTTTATTAAGTACAAATTGTCTTTTTTTCATACATGGTTTCTATTGTCTTGTTTTTAACTCAACCAGAAAATCCAGCTGCCCTGTATGCCCCTCCACTGTCAGAACCCAACGGGGCCCCATCCACAGCTCAGCGGAGCAGCTGCCTGCGGGTCAAGACCGCCATCCTGCATGACCTGCTGTGCCCGTGCCTGGCCCTCGCCAACGCGCTGACGGCGCTCCTGGGCAGCCCTGACTGCCACCACCCCGAGGAGGCGTGCAGCGATCTGGTCTACCTGGACCCGGCCGTCTCCACGGTGGCCGTGCTGGTGCTGCTGGCCTTCACCCTGCCCCAGGTGCACCGCCTGGGGCTGCTGCTGCTGCAGAGCTGCCCTCCGGGCCTCAGCGTCCCAGAGCTGAGGAACAGGCTGGTGGCCGTGCGCGGTGTGGAGGGCGTGCACGAGCTGCACGTGTGGCAGCTGACTGAGAGCTGCCTGGTGGCCTCTGTGCACGTGCACGTGAACGCCCAACACTGGTGGGAGGGGCCAAATAAAGTTGTTGCCGGGGTGACGGAAACACTGCACCATGCCGGGGTAAGCTTGTGCACGGTCCAGCCCGAGGTTTTGAATGAGGATATAAGTGGGGAGATAGTCCTGCCAGCTGTGCCTAGCGCTGTAGGCGATTGGCCCTGTACACTGCCCTGTGGAAAGGAGTGTTTGAAGAAGCTGTGCTGCTCACCCCTCACACATGAGGACAAAAGGGATCATGCGCCCCCTGGTGGCGATGAGGACAGGGAGGCCCAACAGGCTGTAGTCATTGAGAACACTTTCTTGTGAAGGGCAGAGTTTCAACCAGTTGAAAAATAGACATCTGTGCAGGATGTTACCAATTCATATTACAGCTAAATGTAGGTATATAACTTGTAGGAAGGAAAGACACTTATTTGTCGTAGTAAGTAATGCTGTTTTTTCTCTTTCTTTTTTTATCCTCTCGCTGTATATACATATATGACATATTATATGTATTCATTATTGTTCATTTGAAGTACGACTTTTAAAGATGCACTGTTTTATCATTAATGTTTGGTCTGGTCTTTTATTAGTAGTAGTAGTAGTATTAAACAAAGCAATTTACACTGTGATTTTAAATTGCTGAGTCAGTAAGAAGGAATCAAATCCACACATCCACACACACACACACATCAGATTTTATAATTTGTCAAATCTACAAATATTACATAGCCTGTGTACAAATTGGCGTGAAATAGTTTACATAAAGACCTACAAATTATAGTTTAGTAACAACAAGGAATTTACCATAGCCTACATCTTGTTTTGTAACACACAGAATATTTGTCTACAGAATCATGTACGAAGATGACAAACACAATAGTCTATTAGAGAAGTGTTTTTGCACCTTTGTGATTCACTTGCCCAGGAGCACATAGGAAGAGAAACTGTTTTTAAAGACCATTATTTAATTAATGAAATGCATGTTCAACAAACATGGCTCACAGCCACAAGCCGTCAGCAAACATACAATGGACAAACAAGTGTTCACTATGGCGTCAGAATAGGGACAAAATTCATACGCACATAGAAACTATTCGCGTGAGCAGGAACTGCACAGAAACTGCTCGCGGGAGCCGAAACTACTGGTTTCTGGTTCATTACAAAAGATGCAGTTTTTTGTTTCTTTTCCATTTGAATAATTTCGCTATAAGGGTATAAACCATTTAAATTTTTGAAATGCAAGTCTTTGGCCTTAGGAATTCGGGTTATATCCATAGGGATATTTAAAATATTTTAAAAAAGTAAAATACAGTTTCTGTACACTGTCAAAGGGTAAGAAAGGTTGACAGGCATGCTTCTAAAAGATTTGTTAGACTCAAGGAGTTGGAGTAGGGAGGGATAAATCAGAGGATCAGAGATGGCCCTTCTTATTTAGGGTCATTTAGCAAGTCCCAGCAAGACCTATCCAACAGAACAGAACAGATGGTGTGTTCGTTAGCCGTGATGTTGACCTTGTGTGCTACATTTGAATTGTAGTGCGTAGGTAGGCTAACTGCATACATGGCGACCAGGCGTTAGCGATTGGGTAAAGGCAGAGGCACTTTTTTTAAACTTCAGCAGAGTCCACACCTCCAACAAATCGTTTCTGACGGTTTCTGTTCCAGACCCTCTGTACAAAATGAAATAAATGAACGAGGGGCTGGTTTACCAGGCTACTTCTTATTAGAAAGTTTAAGACCACAGCCTATAAATGCCCAAATCGTGACAAAAATGTCATTTTCTGGCAGGTATCCACACTGTCACGACCTCCTGATGGCAAAGGCAAAAAAGCATTCTCTCTTTGAATGCGATTGGGTTGTTGAGCTGCATCAGCAAGGCCTCTCTCAGCGTGCCATTGCTGATCAGGTTGGACACCTTAAGACAATCATTTTAAACTTCTTAAAAGATCCTGAGGGGTATGGGAAAAAAAAGTCAAGTGGTAGACCCAAAAAATGTTTACAAGCCCTGAGCCAGTGGATCCGATTGGCTGTCTGTCAAGACCCGGGATGATCACTGGCCCAAATTAAACTTGTCACTGGTGCCAACTGTAGTCTTTTGTTTTAAGAACAAAAAACGTCTTCAAAGACCTTGTCTCCTTCAGTGGCACAAGATTGCCTGTTTGGAGTTTGCACGAGAGCACCAAACATGGGACATTGAAGGGTGGTTAGAAAGTTTTATTCTTTGATGTGAAAAAAATTAACCTTGACAGTCCTGATGGCCTCTAACGTTACTGGCATGACAAGGAGATCCCACCTGAGATGTTTTGTACACGGCACAGTGGAGGGGGCGCCATCATAATCTGGGGGGCTTTTTCCTTCAATGGAAACATGGAGCTTCAGGTTGTGCAGGGGCGTCAAACGGCAGCTGGTTATGTGGAGAAGTTGCAGAGGGCATCCCTCATGACTGCAGGCCATCGTCTGTGTGCGTCTGTGTGTAATGACTAGGTTTTTCAACAGGACAGCGCTGCATTTCACAATGCCTGCCGGACAAAGAACTTCTTCCAGAGAAATAACATCACTCTTTTGAAGCATCCTGCATGTTCCCCTGATCTAAATTCAATTGGAACATTTGGGATTGGATGGCAAGGGAAGTTTACAAAAATGGACACCAGTTCCAGACAGTGGATGCCCTCCATGAAGCCATCTTCACCACTTGGAGCAACATTCCCACTAGCCTCCTGAAAACACTAGCATCAAGCATGCCGAATCGAATTTTTGAGATGATTAACAAGAATGGTGCAGCTACTCATTACTGAGTCCTTTTTTACAAATCTTATTTCTATTTCAGGGGGTTTTGAGGGTTTTTTGAGATGTGGTCTTAAACTTTTGATCAGCTGATGAACAGCCTATTTCACTTTAATAGTTGTTTGCAATAAATTGCTTACTCAAAACTTTTTCTTGTCTCACTCCCATTTCATCTTTTTGCATTTTGAAGAACTACCTAGAACCTTCTTAACATCCAACCGTGCAAAATGTGAATTCTTGCAATTTTTCACCTGGTCTTAAGATTTTGATCAGGAGTGTATATATACAATTACATACTATATATACTTATTACTAATATGGGGAGCGGTAACAACAGTGGGCATTACTGAACGTTCCTCTCCGGAACAGTAGATGGCGATAAACTATGTTTAAATCACTCTAAAAAACACGAGGAAGAATATAAACAACATTGATGAAGAAGTGTCGGCGAAGTCTCCCTAAAACTCCAGTAGGTTAATTGCGGCTGAAGCTGTAATATACCATCGAGCCGTTAGATTTTCCACAGTTCATCTGTACTATTAAAACCTGATTTCAGTGTCGAGAGGGCATTAAATGCGAGAAACATTTTAGATGTTTGGAAACGCGTGTTGTATCTGACAGCATCTAGCCAAAACATGAGCACGTGTCGAATGTAATGTAATGGAAGGTTAATTGATAGCCTTGTAGTCACTGGGTGCCCAGTTAAGTTGACCTAAATACGGGGGAAACCCCAAACCCCGTGAACAGTCACTGCAATAGTTCTGAGATAGATGCATATCATATATAAACATTAAGGTCCATTACTTGCTTACCAAGTCAACTCGATGGATGCGCCAGACTGCACGCACTCCAGCGACAGCGAAGGAGTGGATGACGTCCATGATGTGGCTTCCACAGTGGATGTCGCTAATGTGTCAAGCCAGCTTCCCCAGGTAGCTGGGGTCCGAATGTGTGGATCTACACCTCTTCTGTGGCGTGTTACCGATCTCAAGATTGCACGACAAGCAGGGGTCATCGGATCTTTGGTGGGCTCGCTGGCGCGGCAGCCCAGACAGAACACTAGGCTGGGTCGACCATTGGAACTCCTGGACGAGGAAGCTCGTCTGCTGGCAGAAGAGGGGAAAGGGATTGTCCTCGCTGAAAGAGATGAAGTAGCGTGTTGTATTTTAGTAGAAATTACGTAATCCTGATTTGGAAGAACTCTGGAGCACTTAAACTAAGAATAAAAAATAAAAAAAGCAAAGTAGACTGATCTGAGCTCTTTGGTTCTACAGTACTATAGAATATTGTGGTTTTGAATACGAGCAACTGTTGCATGTACTTTCAGGAAGGAGAGGACCACTCCGCGCGAGCTGAGCATTATAAAGAAGATTTACAGCATAGTCACCAAGTTCAGAGCACCTTGGCCCTCCAGGACAGGAAAGCAGTTCTACAGAGGGTCCTGAATGGCACACAGAACGGTAAGATGACCAGCTGCGTCAGAAGCAGAAGAACCTGAAATGCACTGTCAACCTATGTATTTGTTCCTCAAGAGAGTTGCAAAGTTCAAAGTAAGCTTTTGTGTGTGTGTGTGTGTGTGTGTGTGTGTGTGTTTGTGTGTGTTTGTGTGTTTGTGTGTGTGTTAGAGAGCTCAGTACTGGAGCGTCTGGAAGCCCTGGATCGGGATTTCTCTCTTCCTGTCTCAGCCATGACCATCCAGCTGTGCACTGCCAGGGCAGGCCTCAGTTACCATAGCGACGAGAGAGACTTCCTGGCTGCCGGTTGGCCCATGCGGCAGGATGAGCACTCGCAGACGAGGTTCCTTGTGTACCGAGACCTGCGTAAGAAAGGGTTTTACCTTACTTCAGCTGGGAAGTTTGGTGGAGACTTTTTGGTCTACCCTGGTAAGTAAAAAACAGATGTATTTACTTCAGGCTTGCTCTGTTAATGAACAGCATCAGCCACCTGTTCAGTATTGCTGAATGAGCTGCTTGTTAGTAGCATGTTTGGGCCAGGCCTTGGAGGAAGAGGGCCAAATCAAATAAATCATAAAGATTCGTGCACTGCATTCTGATGTATGGTGTCTTTAGCACACTGGTGTCTTATTGTCGTCATTTGTGTCCTTTACTGTAAGTCACTTTGGATAAACGTGTCTGCTAAGTGTAATTCAGTGTAATGTAATGTTGTTGTTGTTAAACTGTAATCACCCCTTCTAGCCTTGTGGACAAAATCTAGAGATTGGACACTATCCATAGATAGTTTACTCTGCAGTGGGTGGGCACTTTGTTTACACTTTAAAACTATTGCCTCTGCCTTTAATTTCTGTTCGCTAGTTGGTTGCTAAAAAATGTAGTCGTGAGAAACTAACGCCTTAGGAGAGCTCCTTGATGTAATACTGTAGCCAAATACAGTATTAAGTGGAGGCACTACAGTAGGGCTAGCCTTGCTACACGCCTTGCTATGCCCTCCAGCTGCGAATCAACACTCCTGTCCTCCTCTCCTCACAGGTGACCCCCTCCGCTTCCATGCTCACTTCATCGCGCTCTGCGTAGCCATGGACACGGATACGCCGCTCTGTGACATCATGGCGCTGGCCCGACTCGGATCAAACGTGAAGAAGACAGTCGTGCTGTGTTCACCCCGTGCGACGCAAGAGCAGTCGAAAGAGAAGGAGGAGAGGGAGGAGGAAGAGAAGACGGAGGATAGAGACAAAGATAATGCTGCTGCTGATGATGATGACGATGATGAGGTGGTGTACACATCCCTGCAGTGGAGCGGCATGGTTTGATTGCCGTTTGACCAATCACAGAAGCCCTGTGGTCCTCGAAGTCTGATCTTGCCGAGCCTCTGTTTTCCTTTGTGTGGTCTTGGCCCGGGTCAAAATGCGATCTGATATACACCAATAGCCCTTTTGCCCTTCACAGGCCTGTCGTATTAACGGGACCTGATGATGATGCCACTCCAGGTTTGCAGACAAACAGCTTGATGAACCTTGACTGTGACACTGTATGGAAGATATTCAGATGTTGACATTTATGGACCATGTCAGCAAAATCACCAGAAAATGCATATATATAGTATTCCTGAAAGTAAAGATGTGTTAAAGTATACACAACTGATGATCACATATGGCTGTGTCATATGGAGAACCAATAAGACTTAATGCTTGTCATGCATTGTCTTTTTTTACCAAGTACATGTATGCACAAGTGCTGACCTTATAACTGTAATATAAATAAAAAAAAATGCATTGTGACAGTTGGGTGATTTTATTAATATCAATACACACAATAGACATTTTGTTTTTAACGGAAAAATGAAATTAAAGCAGACCCACACCATTAAATGAACAAATGATCAAATACCCCCATACTATAATGAATACTTAAAGGTACAGTGGCTTCTATTAACCATAGCTATTAAGAGTATATACTTCACATTTACACAAAGTAAGGAATTACAGTTGCTCTCAAAAATCAAGAAATATGTATTCAAAGGAAAGGATACCATGCTTTCACGCACTCTTTGCCCGTGTAATGCAGGAGTAGTGTCATTAAAGGGTTGGACCTCACGTTCAGATGCTGTCTTTAGTAGTATTTACTAGTATTTTCTTTCACAAATTCTGATTGCAGTAAAATGCATAGCATACACACCACAGCATAGATAATTAACTATTTACAGTGTTATACACACACAGACTATCATTGACATGTTAAAGTGAAAGACAAAGCGCTGTAAAACTTGCAGCACCTGTTTAAAGTAGTCATGCATTTATGGAAACGTCGAGGTCTTTTGCAGAGCTCATCTTCAGATACTTATCACGTTTCAGCTCCTAAGCTGCTGCAAAACGCATGCACTCACACCGGCTTTAGCTTTCATTAAAAAACATCTCATTGTTTGAACATCATAGAGAATGATGAATGAATATATAAAGAATTTTAAACTAATCACAACTTTACATTTAAGGGGTCTGAATGTCTAAAAATGTAGGATATCACGTTTAATTTTGACTTTGGGTAAAGGTTTTATTTACAGTTGTATAAAAATAATATATGCAACTGTTGAACTGTTGTCAACACAAAAGCTATCATGTTAACAGTAATGGCACGTTTAAATCAACAAATATATAAAATCAACAATAATGGCACCTAAATTTCACCATTTAAACTGTTAGCTACACAAATACGTATAATAGTAACAGTAAGGGTAAATGTCTTTTAAACTTAGAAAATCCACCATATATCACCTTTCTTTTAGAGTGGACCAACTCCTCTACATTGTGTTCTAAACTTGCAATATTAATTCTTATGTGACAGAAAGTTTTTTTTTTTTCTAATCTTTGCTAGGTTATCTTTAAGAAAGATAACCCAATAAAGGTCTGCAAACTAAATATGCCCTAAAGATGTGCCACACAGATGTGCAGATCACCTTTGATTTTCTTTAGATTACGCAATTTTATTTGTCAACCTTTGGTCTCTTCAAACGCACCTGTCGATCCTTGAACTTAAGTTCCTCAAAAAAGCACTCACACACTTTAATTTGCAGTAAAGACACAATCTGAATTCAAAGAACAAGTCTGGTTGAGATAAACATGTTTAAATTTAACCATCTTTATTGGAGAGACATCTGTACATTTAGGTTCCTGACTGCACTATTGTAAACACTTGTGCTATTTCAATTCATACGGAGAAAAATCGATCATAAACGAGTTCTCTTCTTCCAACAAATCAAAATACGTCAGGTAAAGGAGAACACTGTTTATTAATATTTGTAACATAATATTTTTCACATCCAGACATCCGAAATATAGAAAAGACAAACGGAACAATAAAGACAGTATGGTAAAATGTGAGTATCGGAATCTTAGTTGGTCTGGGTGTGTGCGTGTGTGAACATCACTAACAATATGTGAAAGAAATGCGTAGAAAAGATATAAAATGACAAATATGAAAGGGTCAAGGAAAGACAGGCAGTAGCCTACATATGAAATGTTTTCTGCATTACATAACAATACAAAATTTCTTTTTTTACTGTACAGCAAAGAATAAACCATTGTTTCTCAATACTGTAATATATTCTTTACAAAACACATGGGTAAATGCACTTAAAAAAAAAACTTACTTCTATAGGATATTAGAAGAGCTAAAATAAACAAAACTATAACTTCCTATCAAACTTATAACTTTAATGTAGCTAATCTTAGATGTGTTCTTCAACAGTATATACATTGTCATAGTCAGGGGTACCTGCACTGTTCTCCGCCTCTCTGGTAAGAGGTCGAGGCAGTTTAGCTGTTTTCCCCTGGTTCTCCTGGGAGGCCTGCTCTCTCCCTCTGAACTTTACAGTGACAGAGATCACAGCACATATCATCCCCAGCAGCCCACAGGCCATCAGTGCAGAGTACACTCTGTAGAAAGTGGAATGGATGCCAAATGGATTCTTTTGACTCAAATAAAATTTTCTGAAGAAACAAAAGTAACCACCGTTTTTTGTTTGCCCCCATGCACGACAGCGATACACTCCACTGTCATTTACTGTGAGATTGGTTACAGTCAGGGTGAATCGGACATCTGTGCAACTGGACTTGATTTTTGGATGTCTATCCATCCTGGCCCAAGTTATGTTCTCCTCCTGGTCTACTCTTTTCTTAACTCCTGCAGTGCGATTGTCTGGCTCCACGACTTTCTCAAGGCCCAACTCACAATTGTCCAGAGTCACATTCAGTTCTGCTACCCAGTCCACAACAACACTGCCCCCTACTGAGAATGTCAGGTGCATGTCTTCCAAGTCATTGCAAACAAAAACTTCATGGCTTACGGAACGGCACGTATAAGACCCAGAGTGTTCTGTTGAGAGAGAGGGGATTGTGAGGGAATCATTCGATGGATCAACATGCATTGTCTCTTTCTCTTGTTGTGTGAGGTCGGCAGGCAGAGAGCGGTCCACGTAAATGTGTTTGAGTGGTGTTTCCCAAGTAAACACCTCCATGTGTTTTACCAAAGGATCGCAGTTGAGAGTGATACTTTTGCCTGCTTTAAGAAAACCAACTGAAGAGCCTCTTCCCCTGCCCGGCTGCCCCCGGCTCTTCAAACGTTTGCCATAGGCACGGCAGTGATGCTCAGACCAAATCAGAAAATGGTAATCCGCATGCGGGTACCCAGTGAGGGTGCAGGTGACTGTGGAGTTGCTGATGAACACATTTGCTTCACCAGTCAGGTCATCTGATATGGGCAAGCTTGTGTTCACAATCAGCATCTTTATACCAGGATTATCCAAATAATATTTTACATCATCCTCCTTGTATACCAGCAGTCTATCACCCTCTTCCACAGTCACGTTTTCCATGATCCATACTGCATCATTCTCAGCCTGGTCTATAGTGATGAGATTAACCTCGTCCTCACAGACAGTCAGGTCATAAGCTCTGCTCTCTCGCAATATAGCGTTTCTCCAGCGCTCAGTAATGTAGCGACCTTCGTCGGAAACAGAGAGGTTTCTCAGACTGAAGCGGGTGTACTGGTAGTCTACTTGAGCAGCCAGATGAGAGGCTGACCGATCCGATGGATTGGAGGAGTTAATCAACAGCACAAGATCATCCTTGATGGACCTATAGAGAAGACTAGTGAAGTCTATGTCACTCAGACGATAGCTGTTCCTAGCCTCAAACCAGACCAATCCACCTCGTACTCCAAAAGCAAGATCCACCTCCAGAGGAGCAGTAAGGTCAATGTTTCCAATGAGAAGTATTAGAAGATCCAAAATTGTGACCTCCCTGAATGTAGCCATTCTATTAGTCTGCTTTTATGACAATTAACACACAGGGACACCTATAGATGTGGTTGACAACAGTGTGTTTTTCTCATTTTGAATTCAGTTAAGAGTCACATGAACAAACTGATAACACGTTTTTATCAGTACCGACATTATCAGAAGCTCTATCATTTGTTGCACATGTGTTTTACTGTGTCCCCAAGTGAACATCACCAGTCATGTCTTAGCATCTAACAGGATGTCATGAATGTGCTTTATATTTTCCAGTTTTGCATATTTCCAACCCTAACCACAATTTTTTCAAACTTCTGTTTTACAGTCACTACAAACAAGCAGGCCTAGTGAGTCTTTGTGCGTTAATATATGTTTTAGCTCATCTCATTTCTGTACTATCAAGGATGTCAGTATCAGCTGCTATTGTCTGGCTGAGTGTTGGTTGTTACACTGAAATTGGACATTAACAAGTGCCCATGAAAACTTCAGGCTCTGTGGATATGAAAACAGACATAGTTACTTACACTGATTTAACCAAACACCTATCTTACACTCGTAAACCTTTCTAAGATGGTTCAATAAGCATCTATCAGAGAAAACCATGCCATGGTGTGCCATAACAATCCATACTTGCCATCTTTTATTCAGCCTATGTATGCCCCCTCTTGGCCAAATCCTTGAAGAATATAAGGGGACTTATCATAGCTAGTGTATGTAGATGATGAAACACAGACTTCTGTCACCACATGACTATTCGAATTGAATCATACAGTTAAATAAAAAAGAGTTTTTTAATTTCAAAACAAAGAGGAGAGACTGAAGCTCAGTGCCTAGTTATGTAACAGGTGCCAGCTAGTATACAGTATCTTACAAAAGTGAGTACACCCCTCACATTTCAACAAAAAATGTGCTATATCTTTTCGAGGGACAATACTATACAAATGAAACTTCATTATCTTATTCAGTAGTCAGTGTACACCTTGTGTAGCAGTATTCATTTACTGTTCTCTGAAAATAGGACACAATCACAAATACAACCTGTGCAGCTCTGGTGAATTTCATATTTAGGTAGTGGTAGATTACAATGGTGCTCACTTGAAAAAATAAGATTTTGACACAATTTGGACATGGTCATGGTATGGGCTGTACTCACTTTTGTGGCCTGCTATTTATACAAAAATGCTTGTGTGTAAAGTTGTTTTCAGAGGACAGTAAATTAATATTGCTACACAAGCTGTACACTGACTGCTTAAAATCATATTAAAGTTTCATTTGTGTAGTACTGTCCCTTGAAAAGATACAGCACATTTTTGCTGAAATGTGAAGGGTGTACTCACTTTTGTGAGATACTGTACCTCAAGGAGATACGCTACTGACATGCTAGCATAACTTTTTTTTTCTCTCCCCTCAGTTCAGTGAATGTTGTATGACTGCAGATGTGTGCAATATGTTTGATCTGTTTTTGCAATGTGTATTATGTGTATTCTACTGGACACCTTAATTTCCTTTGGGATCAATAAAGTAACTCTACTCTACTCTACTTTGCGGGTCTTCCTTCTAATCCAGAGTTGCTGTGAGGTGGCAGGGGGGTCAAGGCTGGGGCTGGACTGCGCAGGGTGACCTTGGTTGACTTTAACAGTCTACAGCACTTCAAACTTGAACCTGTCTCAAAAAAAAACTTGTAATAATGAAGGATGATCTTGATCACATACCTAAATCAGCATTTGAACCCTCAGAAACACAGCTAGATTAAGAGATTTTGTATCTACAAGATTTAAACTCTTTCATATTCACATATGGGTTGACTATCGCAATGCTCTTCTCAATGGCCTGATTCAACTTGTTCAATATGCCCCAGCCAGTGTTCTAACTGACAACAAACAAAAGCGACCGTATCACTGCAGTATTCAGGTCAATGTATCAGTTAGATTTAGAATTAAGGTTAAGGCCCTTTTCAACAGCTGGAGCCCAAAATATACGGCAGACATGTTACCTCAATATAAACCTGGGTCTATTGAAGCTGAAGATATTCAAATATGTTATGTGCATAGAAATTATACACTAAGGTTTCATAGTATCCATTCTGAGGTGACTGAAAGTGGATCACCTGAAATGATCTGATGCTGACAGCTGAAATTATCTTGTCAGAAATGTTTTGATTGGTGGAAGTGACATCCAACAACAGTCCTATACATTCTGGCTCCTGCTTAAGTAGGCCTATTGAAAATATAACCTAACAGAGCAATCATACTACTTTCATGTGAAACGGTTTCAAACACTTCGATACACAGCCTCTTGAGAAGAGAGAGAGAGAGAGAGAGAGAGAGAGAGAGAGAGAGAGAGAGAGAGAGAGAGAGAGAGAGAGAGAGAGAGAGAGAGAGAGAGAGAGAGAGAGAGAGAGAGAGAGAGAGAGAGATGAAGCCTCGCGAGACTTTTAAGAGAACTGCAAGGCAGAGTCGGAGGGAAAAGTAAGAAAAAAGGGCTTGTGACTAATATCAGCCATCAAAAATGTCTGGACGGTCCGTGCGAGCCGAGACGCGGAGTCGCGCAAAAGATGACATTAAAAAGGTGATGGCGGCTATCGAGAGAGTCCGGAGATGGTAAGAGTAAAATTGTTGAGTAGACAGTTTTTTTAAAGAAAGGATACACCCGCTGTGTTACAAAACAAACTTCAGAGCCTAAGGCAAGAGTTGAATGACAAGTGAACGACACAGAAGACAGCCAATGGTATACAGTTCAGGGACATCGTTTCGTTAATGGGAGGGATAAGGACATTTTTAGGTATTTGTGGATTATGTAACCATTGGACGTATCCTGACTGACTTCATTTTAGCATAAAGAAAACATTTATGTTAGTCTATTGAACGCTTGCCACTCGGCTTATCTTCATTCTGCCCTATATACATTATAAAATAATGTGGAGTAAGCCTGTTCTGTTTTTGGCGAGGAGGTTGCACAGGACTTGAACGTGGGCAAGTCTAGTTTACGTTCCGTTTCGTGACAGCTATTTTTATGCAGTGTATTACCTGCAGCTATAGGCTACAATCTACAACGTTGATGCGTAACATAGGCCATCCTAAGCAAGCCACGGGCAGTAGTGTGGTGCCAAATCAGCTACATGTTCATCGGTTGTTAAACATTGTGTTTCTGTTTATTCCCTTACTCAGTTATTGACAATCATGGCAGCAGCATAAGAGCTTTTTGATCCAAAGGAAGAATCAATGGGTAGTAAAATATTGGGATCTTAAGTTCGCACCTTATGCAGGATCTGCATACGTTCATATTCAGGAGTTAACTTATTATTAGTGTTGTTGTTGATATGATTTTAGGCTAAATTAAGCCGTCCTCATTGCACTTATTGTGCGAATGTGTAAACGTTCTCACGCCAATCATATGCCCGTGCATTTTCAAAAGCAGGGTATTTCCTGAACTGAAATAAACTATGCTTTGGTGTACACTTACAATCTACTCCTCAAAATACAGCAGGAACGTTAACGACGGAAAAATGTGACCAGTGAAATATTTGATGATCAAATGCTTAAAGCTAAATGCTTAAAGCCAAATTTAAGAAAAGGCTGTAATTTTCCAGGGAGAAGAAATGGGTGACCGTTGGAGACACATCACTAAGAATATTTAAATGGGTCCCAGTATCTGAGACCAAACAGGTAGGTGTGGCCCAGTCCAACACACTAGTCAAGTCTGAAGTTTTGCCTGTATGACCCTTTTTCCATTTCCCTTTGTTTGTCTTTACCTCTCACAGATATTTAAAAGTAAAAGTCGCAGTGCAGCAGTGAAAGATTTAAAAGGGTTCCCAACTGCTGTTCTGGAAAATGCACGCTCTGTCCTTCTTGACTTCCAAGGTAGCATTTTACATAGTTGACTTCAATATGTCATATGAACATTTTCAATATCTATAATGTATAACTAATAATAATAATAGTAGCATAACTATAGCAATAATAATAGCATAACTTTAAGTGTTGTGTTCATTTTTTATTCCAATCACTACTGAAGATGACCAGTTATACCAGTTATTGTGAGCAGAAGCATCTCTGATTGGCGTACAGTAAAGACTAAGACAGGTCCAGTTAAAGTAAGAAGATTATGCATTAACTTTCTACACAGTGGCAAAAAAATGGGATGTAGGCAGCTGTTGAACAAAACCGATGGCAAATATCTAATGTGCCTCCTTCATGGGACTGTATTCATAGGACTTGTCTCTCATGGAACTTTCTCACTCACTCACTCACTCTCTCTCTCACACACACACACACACACACACACACACACAACTTTCCTCTTTATTGTGCAGATGACAACAGCAACCAGAGTTTCTTGTCCGATACCTACCAGACCAGCGCTAAAGTGGACAGCAGCACGAGCTCCAGTCCCCAGCAAGCCAGTAGGGCAGTCAGCCCCTCACAGCCTTCCTTCTTCCGGGCAGAGGACTCACAACCTCCCACACTCGGACAGGAGACTATGGAGGGTGAGCAGCCTTTCGGCAGCATTCAAAAACTTGTTTGCAGTAAATTGCAGTGGCGTTGTACCCAGAGGTGGACTAACCGGCTTCGTAAAAGCAAAAGTTCTACCACTGATTTGCTCTGGGATCTTAACAGAGGTGATTTCACAAATTTCCTCATCTATCTGGCTGAGCAGTTGTGCTAGAACTAGAATAGGCGGGTGCAGTGGTCCCTCGCTATATCACGGTTTACCTTTCGCTGCCTCGCTGTTTCACGGATTTTTTTAGTGCATGCAATCTCCTGTACAGTACAGAATGCGCTCAGCTTGTAAAATTTACATAAATCTTCCACCGCTAGCTGTGTGACTCTGAAGTGCTGTATGTTTGCAAGTGTGAACTTTGCCTGTCTGAGAAAAGTGTATAAGTGCAGTGAGGGGTTTTACAGCCTTAAAATAGGCTATCTATAATAATTGTAGAAAATAAAGCTGACTACTTCGCAGATTTCGCCTATCGCGGGTTATTTTTAGAACGTTACTCCCGCGAATAACGAGGGACCACTGTACAGTGAATTACCTGGAACAAATACGGGGCAGTGCTCTCCTTTAATATTAATATTTATATTACAGTTAAAAACACTAGGTGGCAGTGTAGGAAATTACTGCCACTCCTTCAAATAAAAACTCCAGGGGCCATGTTTTCCCTGCTGAACACTGCACTTCACATCATTTGAGATATCAGTTCCCTTACTCCTCCTACTACATCTTATTCAAGTTTAAGATTTTTTTTACGGCCATTGTATTGCACATAGTACAGTATACTACTAGTACAGTAAAAGTTGCAGAAACAGTTTTTAAATGTGAAATTTGTAATAAAAATTGAATAATTTAAATGTGTGTCATTCTTATGATTCTTTTTCAGAACCAGCACTACCAGGTTGTGAGGTAACGGATGAGCCTCCAACTTTAATCAAGGAGGACCTGCAGCCACTGTCCTCCTTGGTGAGACCCTTTGTCTTCCCCCAGAAACACATTCCAGTCCAATTTAAGCCCAGATAAAATTGCTATGTTGGCTGTAATTACAGGAACATGTGTTAGTACTAAGTGAGAATTGCAACAGAATTATTAACTCTCACATGCGCGGTCACAGCAGTGAAGCAATGTAAAATGTAGTTATATTATATTATATTATATTATATTATATTACATTATATTATATTATATTATATTATATTATAGATTTTCCCATTAATTCTAGCGACCATGATGCCATTTATTCTACAATACTGTGGGGTAGTCAGTTCCTGTGTTGTGTTTTTGTAGGGCGAAGAGGAGACATCCAGTGTTTCACCACTGAAGAGAACATCCACAGAGCAGAAATCAGTGCCGAGCTAGCACATAATGCACTACAGTTAGACGACCTTTTTTCCACTGAAGCCACTCAACACATACGCACAACATACATGCATAAATTACAATACATGGACTGCACAAGGGCATGGACGATTAACTGCTTCTTTATACTATTACTGATAGAGAATGTTGTTGGACACAACAGCTCTACATAACTGGCTTTCGTTTTCAGCTTTTTGTATCACCTGCAATGGAAAACTAATCAGTATGGGTATTAAAAAAAACACTTGTTATAAGTAGCAACAGCTTGTGAGAGGTGTAGGGCATACAGTAAGTGTGTAGAGGTTGAGGCCAGCATGTAAAATGGTTCTCAGTTCTCATGATGTGTTATGACACCTAAAAGAACTGCACAATGTTTAAGTGTGTGTGTGCGTGTGTGTGTGAGGGGGGTTTGCTAATGTTGAGTGGGTTGCAAATATGCATTGATAGACATTATTTCATCTCTGCTAAAGCACCTTATACACTGCCTTGCATTGAAGTATAATCATTGACTGCTGGTTCACATATACATATATACACACAATCACATATACTTTTTTTCTTGTCTTCTCACATGCCTTCTACTTGCGAACTTGAAAGAACCCATCCAGCAGTCATGACTATGCTCTTGAATGTCTGAGGTGCTGTTAAAATTCAGGCCAAAAATTCAGGCCATTACTAGCTTTCCTTTGTACCCTACCTACGGTATTCTCACAATCTATGAAGCATTCGTTACTGGAGAGTGTTTACATGACAAGGCAAGACATTGGAATAAAAATGTACAATATTCTTCCTGTCAATAAATGCAAATTTATATATGTATATCAATTGTTTTATATATTTTGTGTGTGCACCCTAAGTGAAACCACAGCTTCAGTTAGCATGTGCTAGCAGACAGGTATTTAGCCATGGTCAAACCTGTGAATCGATCTAGTCTGCCTGACTAATATGGTCTACATTCAGTATGCACCTTTGACACATGGATATATGAGTACTCTATTCTTTGTAGTTTGTACAAGCTAATGTGAAACTATGCTCCCCACCCCTTTTTGCACTTTGTAGTATGATCGTCAGGCATTTTGGCATACATTACATGCAGAGGTATCAATTCGGGCTTCAGAAAGTAAAGCCTCACCACATATTTGATCCAACCACTTTTCTGAACCAGCCGACCTTAACGAGCACACAAATCATATAGATAGCCTTTATTGTCCCCAGGGGGAAATTTGTTTTCACCGCCGTCACAAGACTTGTCACAGTCAACATCACATTGATGACAGCAGCCAACATATAACACCATAAAAACACAAACACACAGACATTTGTAACAGATGTGCTTCCAGGAGGGCCAATGCCGGGTTATTGTCGGAGGTTGTTCAGTGCAGTAATGGCAGATGGGACAAAGCTTTTGTTGAAACGCGCCCGTCTCCATCTTAGTGTCCTGTACCTGCGTCCAGACGGAAGGAGTGTGAAGTGTGAGTGAAGTGGGTGGGTGTGATCTCTGGTGATTGAATGTGCAAGGCGTGTGACTGCTTTGAGGTTGAGATCAGTGAGATTGGGTGTGGGGTGATGAATGATTTTGGATGCGGTGTGTGTGATTTTAGTGAGTTTGTTTCTGTTGCTGGCGGAGAGCATGTTGTAGAAGCAGGGTGAGCAGTACAGTAGAATGGGTTGGATGATGCTGGAGTACAGAAGAAACAGGAGGTGGGGGGCAACAGAGAGGGCACGGAGTTTACGGATGATATATAGCCTCTGTTGGCACCTTTTGTGTGTGTTGATGATGTGTTGATCAAATGTCAGCTTATTGTCTATAATAATAATAATAATAATAATAATAAAACTTTACTTGTATAGCACAGTTCATACATGCAATATGCAACTCAAAGTGCTTTACAGTTTGGCAGGGTTGTTGCAAGACAACATTTCTTGCGGTTCAGTGATGTCAGAGCAGATAAATACAGAAGCAGACTGACTCTTGCATGAACACAGGTAGGCAGTCCTTGTAGGCCCTAGTCAGCACCCTATGGTGAATCCCAGGTATTTGAAGTGGTTGACCTGTTCCACCCTTTCGTTGTGGATGGAGGTGGAGACCGGACCAGGAGGGGGTGAGTGCAAGTTGTGAAAAACCAGTTCTTTTGTTTTTGACACACTGAGTTCCAGAAAGTTGTCCGTACACCATCAGACAGGTAGGTTGGCTAGTTAGAGAAATCACCGGTGTTAAGCACACAGGCAGAAGGCAGATGTGTAGATGGGTTGTTACTTTCAAAAGCTGGGATTGACACCTCTGAGAGCATGACTTCTCTAATTTTACATAGACTACACACCTCAGATCCACACTCGATAGTTATAGAAACAAACACAGGAGGAGGTACAAAATACACAAAGACACAAAATATGACAATAGATGTGAGGATTCCAATGTTGTGTATTTTCCAAGTTTAACAAGCATATATATTGCAAAATGAGGTGAACATTTATGTAAGGGAAAAAACAAGCAAGCAAGAAACAAGTATATGAATTCACATCTTCAAAATGGCATAAAAAAACAACAAAAACAGGTAAAATATAAAGTTGCATTTCAGTAAAAATGTTTCATTTTTAATTATTTTCATTTTTGTCATTGTGTATTTATAGTAAGAATCTTTGATAAACTACAGGCCTGAGCTCCAGCTACAGTCATGTGTCATGATTTAAAGTAGTAGTCAGAGGTTATCATTTAAAGCTGTTATAACTGACATACAATAAACTGGATAATTAGATCTTGTGACAGTAATTTGATAAAGCAGCATGAGAGTTCAACTCTTTGGTAAAGACTGAGTCATTGAGTCATTGTCATCTATTGACTACTGTTAGCAAAAGCAGTTGTTTACGGTACACTCAGGTTAATCTGATAACATCTATTGCAACAGTTTAAAAAGTTGTATTTATTATTGAATTAATATTTAATTATTTATTTAAACTTTACTTACAACCTCAAAAGTGCAATTGAGGGCACCTTCAATGTAGCCGATATAGAGTGAAGCACACATTTCAGATTCTGAACATGAAATGCTCCAAGGGTCAATTGATATATAATATAAAAAGAAAGAATAAAAGAATGAAAAGAAACATTTTAAGGGGGAAATATGGCTAAAGATTATTAATAAGATCTGTAAAATGTTGAGAGAGGTTAGTAATTCTAGATGTAAATTGTTTGAATTTATCAACTTTTTCTCTACGCATGGCCTCTACCTATTAAATCTAGATAATGTACCACTTTAATGGTATCTCCTGTGTAAAAAGTCAGCAGATATGTTTTGGATCACTTGACCTTTAACCTTTCTTTTTCAACCAACGCTGTTTTCTTTATTAGAGGCGTGGGTCTGTCTCTTGGGGGTGGGCTTTACACGTCAATTGACCAGAGGACAGACCAATGAGATAATAGCATTATGGGCGAAGCTTTTATTTATCCAATGGAATACTGGTGTGGGTGGGTTTAAACCATGCGACGCGGCTCGCTGCCGGGGTAACGGAGTTTTGGGGTTGTACGGAATGTTGCCGGTGGACTAGGAACTCCCGCCATTTTTCAATCAGGTGTTAACCCTCTTGTTTATTTTGTATTCATTAAAATTATAAACATAACTTTATTAGAAACTGTCAGATTCGCGGACACTGCTAAAGAACTGACAGAAGCTTCTGTTCGGGAAGAGGCCGAGCCTGTGTCGACCGGAGGAGAAAGCGCGCCAGACCCCCTGACGGGCGCCTCTGCTGTCCCCGCGAACTGAACAATTTAGAAAGGCTTGCTTCTCCTACCCGGCGTTTGGGCGAAGTTTCCGCAGAATAGCGGAGCAGCTGAAGACTGGAACCTGACCGTATACTTTATCTTCAAACAACGTGGTCATAACAGAATTATGACACAAACGCAGATCCTTCATACTAGAAGAACAAGGAGGAGATGTAACTGTTAGCTGTATTATTGTTTTGCTTCAGAGATCAAGCGAACTAGCATGCTAGCCTAGCTTGATGCTAGTCATACAGTGAATGCTTTGGAAACGTGGGAAGCGATTTGTGATAACGTGGGATTCTGGAATACATGCGAAGTTTGTGTATGGTATTTTTGGTGAGTTTTGAGCACAAGAGGGGTTTATTTCTTGAGTTGCCACCGCTGTCGTCTTTGACCCACGATGGCACCGTTGTTGGGCCGGAAACCCTACCCGCTGGTTAAGCCGCTTGCAGAGCCGCCGGGCCCAGGAGAAAACGTCTACATCATCGAGCACACTAAAGAGGCCTTCAGGAACAAAGAGTATCCTTTCTGACTGATCGAGGCTACGGCCCAGCAACCACCGTCGTCCCAGTGACATGTTTAAAACTGTGCTTTTCCCACTAGGGAAGTATTTTATGGTTGAATGTGTTTTGCGGCGCCCATCGGCACGAATCGGCCCTTTTGTGGTTGTTTTTCCTGATTAGCAATGCTATACAATTAGCACGCTAGGTTTGCCTCGACTCGTTGTTTAGCTAACCGGCTAACATTGGGTCAAGTGTAGCATGCCAGGGGTTATTTTCCCCTCACGTGGATGCTGATTTGAACACTCCGCTACGCAGCGGTGTTCGGCGCTTTGTTAACACAAGATGACATGCTTGCCAGAATCCCCTTCTTGGCGTTTGACTGTCCATTAGCCAATTATTCAGCTAAGAAGCTAACGGTTATAAAAGCGTCACGCAGTGTGCAATGAGTGCACGAAGTGGGCTAGCGTTGTGTAGCTCACATCAGAATGTCCTCCTTTGAGCCTTGTGTAAGACTTGAACGGGCTTAATCGCAAGCACAGTGTTTGCTGGTACGTTACCTGCTTGACAGAACGCCACATTCTTCTGTCATACCTGACAGATGCTAAGCTATGTGTGAAACTATGACATGTTCTCAGCATGTGGGTGCTTTGCTATCTCCCCGGTTGTATTCTGGAAAGCACCATCAGAAGAAGTTTGTCTTCTAAACTCCTTCTGGCTAAATTGTCCTGACACGTCAGAAGTGAATAGGACGGTGATGGGGGATTAATTTACAGTTAACTTGCATTACATTTCACCGACTTTGGGCTGTGCGGAGGTGACCTGAGCATCTTTAGTGTGGGTGCTCCAAGATTGTCCGTGTGCCACGTGAGTTTTGTCCAAACTGTTCTGAATACGTCCAGTGTAAAGTTTTTGCGTGGACGTTTCGCAGTGTTTGTGTTTTTGCAAAAACAGAAACTATGTACAAACTCTTAATTTGTTTTGCTTCTGGATGACGTGACTATGCACTGTGCACTTTGTAAGCATACCGTTTTATATCGATGGTAGTAGTTAGAGAGCCATCCATTTTGAAAAACCTGTTCAGTCTTTTTCACGTGTGTGTATACATATTCATTCAAAATATATTCATTCTCGCACAGCGGGAAGGGGCTCTCCTCGACTGGCCTTTTAATTATTGAGCCCGCTGCTCCGCTACACATTTGCATCAATTATGAATGAGCGAGTCTTCTCTCTCCCCTCCCGCCTGCCGTCTTTGTCTCTACTCTACTGTACAGTGCCACACAGCGGCGCTAAAAAGGGATAGTTACGACGTGTTTACCAAAACGAGTTTAGAAGGGAAGACCTGATGGAGGCTCGCCGTGCTCCAATTGCCTTTTTTGTACTAGGGCATTAATGATTAGGATAGCCTACCATAGTACATGTAACATCATTAGCAACATTCCTCATTGTGCGGCCAAAAAAAAAACAGGACTATCTAGTTGCAGTTGCATGTATGTGCAGACATTGTGCTCTGCCTGAAATAGCCAGCTAAAGTGAATCAGTCACACCAGGTGGAACAGAGCAGAGTCCTGTTTGCCAGGGAAAGCGGACTTGGTGTGTGTGTGTGTGTGTGTGTGTGTGTGTGTGTGCGTGCGTGCGTGTGTGTGTGTGTGTGTGCGTGTGTGTGCGCGCGTGTTTTGTTTTGCACTGCTTATCCTTGACAACCGTCCTTTCTAGAGAGTATGAGGCCCGTCTGCAGAAGTATGGTGAGCGCATCTGGACGTGCAAGAGCACTGGCAGCAACCAGCTCACACACAAGGAGGCCTGGGAGGAAGAGCAGGAAGTCACAGAACTGTGAGTACACGAAAGAGAGAGAAGGAAAGGGAATGTGAAAAGAACACTAAAGTCAGTGAACATGAGACGAGTCCTGTTGGTACAGGATTTCACACCCCTCTGATTCATAGCAGTCTTCCCCCTTCCCTTTGCCTGACTTTGCTTTTCTCTCTGTCTGCATCTGTTGTGCATGTCTCGTGAGCTGTGAAGGCGGTCATTAGTAAATGTGGAGGACTCTGTCTGCCATTGTGAGGTTTTTTTTTCTGTTTGAAGTGGAAAGGCTTCAGTGTGAAGCTGTGGCGTGCAGTCGGCAGGAGAGACTGGAGACGATCAGTTGCTGCCTTCCTTTCCTTCTGTGTCCTCCAAGTCACATGTCCTGTTTCCTGCGTTCCCATTGGCTGGCTCGCAGTGTCCCTCCCCTCCAATCTAATTACAGGCCATGCAGATTGACTGAGGAGTCGGAGAGCGTTGGAGATGGAACGAAACACCACACTCTAATTTTGTCAGGAATTTTCGGACTTTGATAAACAAAAACAACCAAATGTACACATCAATATACCAATGTAAATGAGCTGCATACAGTAAATCCGTGCCAATTCCCGTTGGTAGCTGTGCTCCTAAGTGTGCAGTCCTGTTATACAAGCCTCAGGCCTTGAGTGTATGCGTACTATCTCCCATGTCCTTTTGTACTACTACTTTCCGTCTGAAGCGTGAGCGTGTACAGCATGTAACCGTGGACTGTATGTGTGGCAGAATACGCTCAGATCATGCGTGCTGTGGAAAGGGTCTAGTCTCTTAACGTGCATTCTTAATGAATACAGGCCAAAAAAGGGCACTTGCTGGGTATGTGCTGTATACGGAGAGTGTTTGGTGGAAATGAGCCCTTAGGCCTTGTGGTAATGCCAATTGTTTTCTCTTATGCTCTAAGGAGTATGTCGTCTTTGTGCTTCTAGCTGCATGTCTAACTGTCTGTCTCTGTCTGTCTGTCTGTCTGTCTGTCTGTTCAGCTTTCTGTTCCTCTATCTGTCTGCCCACACATCTATGAAGCACATCTTTCTACTCCCTCTTTGCCTTTTCCCCTTTCACACGTTCCTCTGCTGTCAGTCTGGTGGCAGAGGGCACTGAAGGTTATCCTGCGCTGTCAGGAGCGCGTGCAGGATCAGTTGTCTTATTTAAAGGCTGCTATTTTTACTGGAGGAGAGTGGCGTGTGCGTGCAGCCCACGGTGCCCCCTCCTGGTTGTTACGAGAAACTGTAGGCATTTTTTTTGTAATTGAGAGACGGCTGGTTTCCAGTTCTCTCAGGCTAGGAACATGTCGACTGCGAAGAAACACTGGCAAAGGCTACTGCAGGCTCAGGAGTGGCAGCACAATTGAACTTCAAACGTTTATTCATGATGGTTTTCTTTCAGAAAAGTGAGAAGAAAGTTTTCTTGTAGGTCAGGGCAGATATTTGGGATGGTTTGTTGTATTTGTATTTGAATAGTTCTATAAGAATATTACCTTTTTCAGTAACTTCAGATAAGTTATTGCAAATTTAGCTGACATTTGTACTAATGCAAAATGTTTAAAATTGTGTGTGATTTTGTGTTTGTGTTTTAGGCTTCAAGAAGAGTACCCCACCTGGTTTGAGAAGCCTGTGCTGGAGATCGTGCACCACAACACCGTGTCCCTGGACAAGCTGGTGGACCTGGTCTGGGTGGAGATCCTCACTAAGTACGCGGTGGGCGAAGAGTGTGACTTCCTGGTGAGCTCCAATCGAATGACACTTATCCTTTTTGACGGGGCTGCGAGTCTTGTCCACAAAACATGTCAAACAGACAGCGGCATGCCAACGTGTCTCTGTCCTTGGATTTTTGACGTAATAAATCTAAGAAGGCTTTTAATGTATATTGAGCTAATACATTTAGCAATTAGCAATTCCCTGGCTGTTCACATCCCATTATGTCTGCATATCTTTATTATTATTATTATTATTATTATTATTATTATTATTATTATTATTATTAAAGTACATTTTATGAAGATGAAGTAGCTCAGAGTACTTAAAAAGGTAACACATTTATAATAATAACTTAGTCTTTTAGCAATAACTGGTCTCCCTGCCTGCTGTTCTTCTTCTCTTCCCGCTTCCTCCCGTGTATGATGTGTCTTGTTTAAACGGCACCCCCTGCAGGTGGGGAAGGACAAGACGTTCCGGGTGAAGGTGGCGAAGATCCACCCGCTGGAGACGCCCCAGGAGGAGGCTGGCGAGAAGAAGCTGGAGGGTGCGTGCGACTCACCGTCCAGCGACAAGGAGAACGCCAGCCAGGAGAACCAGAAGAAGGAGCCGGCCAAAGAGGAGGAGGGGCGCCGGGAAAGACTCAGTGAGTCTCACACACACACACACACACACACGGGTAGAAAGACTGGAAGTGTCTGTGTGTCTGGCAGTGAGAGACACAGTGTGAGACTTCAGTGTAGGTGTGTATGTGTCTGTCAGTGTGAGAGAAACTGTGAGAGGAAGTGTCGGTATGTATGTGTGTGTGTTTGGGTAAATCCATATCAAATCATTGCACATTTGAACCTTAGCATAACAGCATATTTTGGTGTGCTGATTTGGTGAAATCAAAAACCCTTGGAACTAAAATGTTTCACTACTAAGCTTTATATTTATGGAGACTTTAGATGTTAAAGATTGGACTAATGTGGGGGAGGGGGGTCATGGCTTTCACTCGCACATCAGTAGAATTATGATTGTTATTAAATGGGTGGTTGGTGCATTTGTTGTCATAGGTGATCGAGCCAGGCGGTCGCCACGGAAACTGCCCACCAGTATAAAGGAAGAGAAGAAAAAGTGGGTGATGCCCAAATTCCTGCCTCACAAATATGATGTCAAATTGGTCAGCGAAGATAAGGTGAGCCTTTTTGCTTTGTTGAGTTCACGAATACAGTCAACACACACCCTTACTATAAATACTTTTAAAATGCAGGCACATTTTAATGAATTTCATTTTATTAATTCAATCAAAAATTTGATGTGTATTGTGTTTTTTTTATTGCAGTTTACAGCTAATGAAAACCCAAAATTCAGTACATCAGAAATTTAGAATATGACATCAGACCAATAAGGGAAAAAAGCCCTCAGGAGTGTTCATGTTTATGCCCTCAGTGTACTTGGTTGGGCCTGCCTTTGCATTTCACATTGTATTTGAAGAAGTAAACTCCTGCAACATTTTAATTCATTGAGATGGGCCCTGTACGATGTGTACATTATGTTTGAGGTTTATTTTTTTCCTAGATCATCAGCGACGTGCCTGCCGACAGCCTGTTCCGCACGGAGCGTCCGCCCAACAAAGAGATCATGCGCTACTTCATCCGCCACAACTCGCTGCGTGTGGGCACGGGCGAGAACGCCCCCTGGGTGGTGGAGGACGAACTGGTGAAGAAGTTCAGCCTGCCCAGCAAGTTCAGCGACTTTCTGCTCGACCCGCATAAGGTGACGTGACGTGCCAGAGAGTTAACCCTTTAAGTGCTGAACCCGGCCCTGTGTTTAAAACCAGTTCTGTGGAAATAAGGACTTGGCGGAGGGAGCTCTGCTTCGCTTCGCGTTGTGGAGTTCTTCGCCTCCACCTCGCCATTATCTGCACGGAACTGGTCACCTCGTTGGCCATTATCCCTTACGTAATGTAGGGTTGTAATGTTGTAAGAAGGAAGATATTACAACTGTTAGCAGCTAAGTAATTTTATCGGCCATTACTTTTAAATTTAGATTTTGTTAGCCTTAGATTGTGCAGACACCTATGCAACAAAATTAGTATAAAATTCCATGTTTGTGTTGCAAGTTAGGTTGAATGCTGTTTGTCTCTGGCAAAGAAACTGATGTGCAAACAACTACCAAGTCCTTCAACTTTCAAATGATGGGCTTGGTAATTTCAGCTAATAATCAAGGTTGTGCCATCAAACATGCTAAAGTCGCTTGTGTGCACATCTCTAGTTCCTGGCTGAGAACCCCTCGTCCAAACGCAAGAGCCTGAGCTCCCCAGAGGGCAAACCCGCCAAGAAGCTGAAGACCTCAGAGTCGGGGGGCGAGGGCGACGGGACAGGCGAGAGGAAAGAAAAAGGAGAGAAGGAGAAGAAGAAGAAAAAGAAAAAGAAAGATTCCCTCCCCATGCCCCTCAGTCCTACAATATGGGGTCAAATGCAGGTAAGTGTCAGAGGTTAAAAAAGCACGGATCACAAAGCTGATGTCGGATTCCCAGTTGGATTAATTCTAAAGTGTTGTGTTTAAAAGTTGTATGATTGAAGTTCAATAACTTTTGATCAGATTGAGTGATCAATGTCATTCTGGTAATTTTACGAAAGGCAGGCTAGAGAAGCCATTAAAAAAAACAGTAAGGAGCTGACTGGATTTAATAATAACAATAATAATAATAATAATAATCTTGTATAGCATAACTCATAGAAGATGCAGTTCAAAGTGCTTCACAGTTTCGCAAGAAAAACGAAGACAGCATTTCTTACCGTCCAGTGGGGCCGGAGTGGAAGAACACAATAATGCAATAACAATAACGTAATGACGTGTAATGAAGGATGTTCCAACTTAAATTTTTTTGTTTTACCTTTACAGAAGAAGGTGAATGGCTCCCCACTGAAAGTGAAGAATTCAGGCTCACCCAAAGTGGAAGGTGGGGTCCTGGGGACCCCAAAGTCGGCCAAGAAACATGGCGACAAGAAACCTCTGAGCGCCGACGGCAAGAAGAGCCGCAAGAGCGGCGCGGGCGCGAAAAGCGTCAACGGGCAGAAGGCCTCCAAGAAGGACGACAAGTCGGGCGGCAGCAAGAAGCCCAAGATGAAGCAGATGACCCTGCTGCAGCTGGCCAAGAGCCCCAAGGCCATAGCGGCGGCGGCCGCCGCGGGGAGCCCCAAGAAACGCGCCCGCAGCACGGGCCCCGGCGGGGCCGCCCCGAAACTGGCCAAGCCGCTGCCGCCCATGGCCCTGCACCTGCTGCGCTACTACAAGGAGAACAAGGGGCGCGAGGAGCGCAAGAACGCCATCTCCTCGCTGGTGTCCAAGACGGCCAAGGCGCTGTCGGCGGAGGAGCGCGGCCGGCTGCCCGAGGAGCTGCGGGAGATGGTGCAGAAGCGCTGGGAGCTGCTGGAGGCCAAGCGGCGCTGGAAGGCCATGAGCGAGGAGGAGCGGCAGGCGGAGCTGCAGCGGCGGCGCGAGGAGCTGAAGGAGAAGATGCGCGAGCGGCGCGAGAAGGAGATGCGGGCGCGGCGCGAGCAGCAGCGGCGCTTCGAGGACCAGGAGCTCGCCGGCCAGCCGCTGCCCGTCTTCCGGCCCGTGGAGACGCCCGAGGGGCTGCCCAACGAGCTGTTCGGCGACGTGGCCATGGTGGCCGACTTCCTCAGCTGCTACGCGGGGCTGCTGATGCCCGACGAGCAGTACCCGGTCACGTCGGCCGCTTTGCTGGAGGCCCTGGGCGGGGACAGCGCCGGCTTCCTGTACCTGAGCCGCGTGCTGGTGGTGCTGCTGCAGACGCTGCTGCAGGACGAGCTGGCCGAGGGCTACAACGAGCTGGACATGCCGCTGTCCGAGATCCCGCTCACCATGCACTCCGCCTCCGAGCTGGTGCGCCTCTGCCTGCGGCCCAGTGACCACCAGGACCAGGAGAGCGCCAGGGGCTCGGAGGAGTGGGGCCCCGGAGGAGGAGGAGGGCCCGGGAGGGGCCCGCCCGGTGGGGGTCTGGGCCTGGGCCCGGGCGGCTACGACGAGGTGGTGACGGGCGAGCTCCTGGAGCAGCTGGAGACGCACGAGGTGTTTGACCTGCCGGCGCCCGACAAGCTGCGCCTGATGGTGGCGCTGTGCCACCGCATCCTCATGACCTACTCGGTGGAGGACCACGTGGACGCCATGCAGCAGCGCTCGGCCGAGCTCTGGAAGGAGCGGCTGGCCACGCTCAAGGAGGTCAACGACCGCAAGCGCGCCGAGAAGCAGCGGCGCAAGGAGCAGATGGAGGCCAAGGGTCAGGGTCAGGGTCAGGGTCAAGGGGCTGCCATCCAGGGCGCCGCCGGGTGGGTGAAGATGGAGGGCGGCGTTGGAGTCGGCGGAGGAGACTCGCCTCAGCTGAAGGAGAAGCCGTCGGAGAAGGAGAAAGAGAAGAAGAAGGAAGGGGGCGGAGCAAAGAAGGAGGCGCTGAAGGTGAAGGCGGAGCCTGAGAAGGTGAAGGCGGAGCCTGAGGTGGAGGATATGATCAGCACGGTGAAGAGCAGGAGGCTCCTGTCCATCCAGGCCAAGAAGGAGAAGGAGGAGCAGGACCGGCTGAACAAAGGTGAGAAAAAGGAGGGAAGTTGGACGGCCATTGGGGGGGGGGCAGGGGTGGGGCTGCTGTGGCTCAGTGGTGACTTCTATAAACCCTGCTGCGATTTTAAGGGCTCATTCACACCAAACACTCTCCGTATACAGCGCGTGTCCGTTTTCTGTCCGTACAATATGTTTGCGTAGTGACTGAATACGCTCAGATCGCGCGTGCGGTGTGGATGGTCTAATTTGTTAACATGCATTCTAAACCAATACGGACAGAAAACGGCCACGCGCTGAATGCGCAGAGTGTTTGGTGTGAATAAGCCCTAAGAAGCAAGTTTGAGAAGTTTAAGTGCACAATTTTTTTTTTTTTGTTCCAAAATTTCCTGAATCGCCCTGTCATCTTCCATAGTCGGAAGGCTTGTGTGAAGTTCTGTTGTAGAGAAATAAAAAGACAGTTGTGTGTAATGACACGTCACAGTTTACTATTTACTAACCAACATGACACTGGCATTGTAGCAGTGTGACTGAACACTCTAAATGCGCAAATGTAATGTTGTGAAATATGAAGGTTCTGAGTTCCCAACTCTTTCCAACGCTTTGCTAGGGAAGCACAGAGAAGTCTGTTTAGTAGCTGTCAAGTTAGTTAAAAGTTAAGTGGATAACGAATCAGTAAAAAACATCATTCTTGTCAAAACAGATAAGAGCAAGGGCGTCCTTCTGTGATGTTCCATTAGCCTAGCGCAGGGTCCCTGAACCTTGTTTTCCCCCCTACAGTAGACTGTTTACTATGAGACAACCTCACAGGACACTGTTATGATGTCAAATATTCAAGCTTCAGAAAATAAAGTGTTGCTGCTAGCCCACTAATCCACACTACCAACATCCCTGCTATTTTTGATAAATAATGCTGTCACTATGCCTGAACCCCTAGCTCCAAGACAAATTGAAGCCTAGTGTCTGTCTGTTGCTCACTACCTTGCATTCCTTTTTTTTAAGGTGGTAACCACCTGTTGCTTACCGCCTTAAACTTTTTTTTATTTTTTTTAATTCATGATCAAATCTATTATTTCTGTCCCCCTTGTGCCTATTGTGTAGCAAAAATGTGTCAGCTAAGATTTAGAGTAGAGCTCTGACTGCTATCCAAAAAGGTTTGGGAACAAAGTGTGACATACACTGATGGGCAGGTTGGTCAGTTGGGTGATTTCATGACGTGATTTCAGTACCCTTAAACAAAGTCAATATAGACCACGTTGTTATAGTGAGTTCTAGTTTTTCTAAGACTAAATAGAGGCATGGATGGATGCATTATGTACACACATTGGTGAAACTAAGTTGATGTGTATGATCTTGCTGCTGGGGTTCTGTGTGTGTGTGCATGTGTACCTGTGACGGTGAGGTGGTCCAGATGGTGTATGGTGGTTGTCTTTGTAGGCACATGTAAATGTATGTTTGTACATTACTTTGACTTTATGGATGACTGTGTGTGTGTGTGTGTGTGTGTGTGTGTGTGTAGAGCGCATGGAGCGGGAGGCGGAGGAGGAGCGAATCAGGAAGCAGCGGGCAGCGGCCGAGAGGGCATTCCATGACGGCATCTCCAAAGCCAAACTCGTCCTAAGGAGGGCGCCACTGGGCACCGACCGCAACCACAGCCGGTGAGCAGAATCACACGCCCACACACACACACTCACATGCACACCCAAACGCCAACACACAGTATTGTAGTCTTTTTATTATATTTCTAAGTACATCAGTTAGTCACTAATTAACTACTATGATACAGCAAAAGAAAAAAGTGCACACACACACACACACACACACCCAGAGGTCATGGGGCCCAGATCATCACACAGGACTATGATGTGGTTGCGGTGGGGCCCAAAATAATTTTAACTTTCAGGGGGGCTACAGTTTCTAGTGCAACACACACACACACACACACACAGAAGGACACACTTTTATTTTGCACATTGTTTGAAGCCTGTGGGGTCAAGCATCAGCTGTTACTACAGCAGGTCACCTGAGAAGGGAACAATGTATAAAGTAGCATGGTGGTGCTCAGGGTGTGGACGTGTGTGTGTGTGTGGAAAGCTGTGTGTGTGTGTTAAGAAAGCTGTGTGTGTGGAAAGGTGTGCGTGTGTGTGTTTACGTTTACCTATTCGTGAACAGCGTATAAGGTTACACTGGTCCTGCATGTCATGAGTGGTTGTTTGTCTGTGTTCACGTGTATGTGTGTGGTAACAGGGATTCGGCTTTGTGTGTTATCGCTTGTGTTGCATGAAGTTGTTTCTGTACGTGCAATGAGGGTAAAAACCGTCTGAAATTTATGCACTGACTGGTGTGTGTGTGTGTCTAATATCGGGTATTTGGCTTCTAATTTGGCTTTTTTGCATTCTAACCTGTGATACATAAAGTTGTTCCTGTTTGTGCGTTGAGGGTTGAATTGGTTAAAAGAAATGCACCAACTGACGTGTGTGTGTGTGTGTGTGTGTTCAGGTACTGGCTGTTCTCAGACGTAGTGCCTGGCCTGTACATAGAGAAGGGCTGGGTGCACGAGAGCATCGAGTACAGCTTCACCCTGCCCCCCGAGCAGCAGCCCGCCCCCCAGGAGGAGGACGAAGACATGGAGGACCAGGACGCAGAGGGTAGGTCACTGACCTTTGACCTTTGACAGTGGCCTTTGACTTGGGATCTGGTCTGAGTGATCACGACATCTGATGCCAGGCTATTGGTACAGATGTAGGTGGTCGGTCTTTTAGACACATGCCTGTAGACACCATGAGGATTGTATGTTGTGTATTTACTGGACTTCTTTTTGGAGATCTGCCATGATTCTCACCAAAACAACCACTTATGTATTGAACCTCGTGTTTTTGTTTGTTTGTTTGTTTGTTTGTTTTTTTGAGAACTTTTCTGATTTTTCCTCTTCTTCTGATTCTCCGATTCAGCCGACGGGGAGAAGGAAGGGGAGAACGGTGAGAACGCCTTGAACGAGAGCGCCCAGCAGGTGGCGCCAGCTGTGCCCGAGCCCGTCATAGAGACAACTGTCCCAAAACAGGGTCAGAATCTATGGTAAGATCAATCTTTAATAAACAACAGCAATAACAGTAATGCTAAAAATGATTAGAATAAAATTAATTAAAGTGTGTGTCTGGGCTAATGCGTCATGAATGGCTTCAGCTGACAAGGTGTATTGCTAAATGGGGATGTTTAAAGAGAGGGCTGCTGAATATTGATATATGGTGCATGATGTATTGTAAGTGGCTTTTATACCCGGTTGTGACCTGTGAGTGATTTATGGTACATGGTGCTCTGTAAATGACTGTTATACCTGGTTGTGTGTTAAAGGTTTGTGTGTGACACCGTGCGAGACTTTGAGGAGCTGATGGAGAAGTTACATGCCCAAGGTGTGAGGGAGAGCGAGCTGAAGAGTCGATTACAAGAACGGTAAGTACATACACATATTCATAAACACAGCAAGAGGGGAAAAGAACCTCTATACGTACTCTCATACAGACAGACCAACAGTCAGAAACAAAGAACCTATAGACACGCACACACACAAGCACACACACAGACACACACACACACACACACACACTTACACTCACTCACTGTGGTTTTGCGATTACTCTAGGCCTACTCATCTGCACATTACTAAAAACAGGCCATGAACAGTCTACCTTGTCTCACATCAACAACCACAGCTTAAAACAGTCTAGCCTACAAGGACTGTCTACCTGTGTTCACGCAAGACTCATTTTGCTACTGTATTCATCTGCTCCGGCGTCACTGGACTGCAAGAAATGTTGTCTTGTGGTGACCATGCCAAACTGTAAAGCACTTTGAGCTATGTCTTGTATGTATGAATTGTGCTCTATATGTAAAGATTATTATTATTATTATTATTATTATTATTATTATTATTACTATTATTACTATTATTACTATTATTATTACCTTGTCTCACATCAACACACGCCGCTTAAAATGGTCTACTCTCTCACACACCAACAGACACAGCCCTAAACAGTCTACCTTGTCCCACATCAACACAAACACAAGCCTAAACAGTCTACCTCGTCTTGCCCACAATCACCACGCCCTTCCCATCTGCACCCCGCAGGTACCAGGACATCATCCATTCCATGCACATGGCGCGTAAGCCCAACCCCGGCCTGAAGACGTGCGACGGGCACCAGGAGCTGCTCAAGTACATGCGCAGCGACATCCTGGAGGTGGCCTCGCGCCTGCAGAAGGGCGGCCTGGGCTACATGGACGACACGTCCGAGTTCGAAGAGAGGGTGAGTGAGTCAGGCCGTCTCGGCCAACGAAAACCCACACGGGTGTTCAGTCACCAGGCAGTGGATGCTGAAAATGCTGTAAAGTGTAATGAACTGTACTGCCCTACAAAGGCAAAAGACCTTAACTTACCAGCATGTGAAATGCCTGCATGTGTTTTCAGCACTACGCCAAAGTCATCTTATTTTCCCCAAAAAAGCAACAAAACTGACTAAAGATATTTGACCGCATGATAAAACTGTTTTTTATTGTCCCAGAAATGACAGTAACTAACAACTTTCGCACAAAGTTAAAGTTACAGTCTTTTGCCTTTGCCCGGCAGTGCAGTGGTAAGGTCAAGGGTGACCAAAGATGTTACCTGGGCACATGCATGGAAAACAGTGTGTTCACTAAAGAATAACAGCTTTGGGTAAATGATTGCTAATAATTAAATGTAGGTATGTTTAGTCTACTTCAATTTAGATGTAAAGAATTGAACATGTTTTTTATGAACACAACATTGCTTTTGTATTCTGTTTTCAAGTTCAGTGAAAGGGCATAAAATAAGTCACTTAAGTTTAAGTCTAAACCTGTGTGTGTTACAGGTGAAGTCGCTGGAGAACCTGAAGGACTTTGGGGAGTGCGTGATCACGCTGCAGGAGAGCGTCATCCAGAAGTTTCTGCAGGGCTTCATGGCGCCCAAGCAGAAGAAGAAGAAGAAGCAGGGAGCGGAGGAGAGCGCCAAGGCCGAGGAGGTGGACGAGGAGAAGAGGATCGCAGAGGAGGCGCGCGTAAGTGTGGAGGTCTTTGTGGGGGGTGGGGGAAGCACACTGTAGCTAGGGCTTTGACTTTTGCTCAAAAATCATATTTGAAGTTCGTTCGTTTATGAATATTAACATCCGAATAATATTCGAACATTTGTTAATAATATTTTGACCATTGAATGCCGTCAGTAAGACCTATATTGGTATCAAACTTTCGTTGGCAGTGTATCAGTCAATGTCAATAGACTACGTGAAAGAAAGGCTAAATATTTATGCGTGTTAAATATGAATTGTTATTATTGAGCAAACAAGATATTTAGTGTCGGTGTGAAGATGTAATGAGCGGAATGTAACAGAAGATGTTACGGCACAGTTAATGCTCCATCAGAAAGACACGAGCTTACAGGAATCTTTCGTGAACCTAGTCATGGTGTTTTTGGAAGAACCACACGGTGTGATGACTGTTTTTTAATTAACAGTCGGACATGTCACTTTGTTCTCCCTTGTGATTTTCCCCTCTTGCGTTGGGAAGTCAAAGTAGCGACACACAGTGGTATCAAGCGCCGCATTCTTGCTTTTCAAACTGTCAGGAGTGTAGATTTAAAACTCCTCGTCAGGCGCGTTCCATTGTTTTGGTATGCAAAATAGGCACGAACCAGGACACTAACCTCACCTACAGGAGCCCAGATGATAATACCGTAATGAGCTCGCGATTCACAACTTCACCAGCCGGAATCTGAATTGAAAACAACGTTTACACGCAAACATATTTACAAAAAATAATACCCATAATAGGTTCGAATATTAAGGGCTGCCATTCGAATATCTCAATTTTATTTAATATTCGAATTATATTTGAATGACGAAGTTCGGAGTCAAAGCCCTAACTGTAGCATGAATGAATAAAAAGGGTCCAGTGTCACTAGAACAGCTGTCACCTAATGGTTAGGGAGTTGGCTTTAGGATGGCAGGATTGAGGGTTCAATTCCAAAAATGTGGGGAAGTGAATAACCAGTGCTCTCCTGCACTCATCCGCTGCTGAAGTGCCTTTGAGCAAGGCATATACGGTGGGCCGTAAGTGTCCATATATAATGTTTACACCCGCGCGCACAGAGCGATGCGGGTGCATTGTAATCGCGGGCATCTGTTTGTTTGTCTATCCATCACAGCGATAACAGCTCTGATTCGATTTGGATCAAACTTGGTAGGTAGGTTGGAATTGGGGTCAGGACCTTTGCTATCGATTTTTGTTGGGAATTGGTCCAAGGTCATGGTCACAGGCCAAGGTTAAAGTTTGGCCCCCATGCTAAGTGACTGGGAATACTTTGACAGCTCATATCATGAAAACGCTTACAGATACAATCATGGTTTACATTGAACATTTATATTAAGTCATATATGGACTTTCTACATATGTTAAATTTGACCTCGAGTTACCTTGAAAGGTCAAACTCAAGGTCACCCATTCAAAATGCGCTTATAAATCAGACCGTTCTAATCAGATATGGATCACGGGGTCAGGACCTGCACTATCTTTTTTTTTTTTTTTTTTTTTTTTTTTTTTAATCGGGTCAAAGTTTTGGCCCCATGCTAAGTGCATGGTGGCACGGGTGTAGCAACTCTCTGAGTGCTTATCAAGTTTGAACATGTTTCACACACCGTGCAAGGTTCCTTACATATGCAGAATTTCATATGCAAGGCCCACCTTGTATAATGTGGATGTATTGAAACTTTTTTTTTTTACACTGGAAGTTGCTCTGTGATCGGAATATAATCTTTAGCAGAGATCAGCAGCAGGGGGGGTGGGATCTGTAATGTCTTTGGGATCCTTACAGTGATTGTGGGAGATATCCCCAAAGTTATTTTTTACCAGCCCCACCCTCACCCAGCTAGAGAACATTCACTAAGAACATGTCAGGAAAAAACAGTTTAATGGTTTTGCATTCTAGCCACTGTAGAGTGTTTTATTTCCTTGTTTTTTCAATGTCACAGAGCTATAGCTTACTGCAAGTGATAGGAAGTGTCTGTGTGTTCCGGCTGTAATGTTGTGCTCCCTCCTGTAGGTGGCGACAGCTGTGGAGAAGTGGAAGGTGGCGATCCGTGAGGCGCAGACCTTCTCCCGCATGCACGTGCTGCTAGGGATGCTGGACGCCTGCATCAAGTGGGACATGTCCGCAGAGAACGCTCGCTGCAAAGTCTGCCGCAAGAAAGGTATTTGTGTGTGCAAGTTTTTCCATGGACTGCAACTCTTTCTGGCTATCAGTTGTGTGTTTGTGTGTACAAGATTTCCATAGACTGTAATGTATTCTGGCTACCAGTGGTGTGTGTGTGTGTGTGTGTGTATCTGTATCGGTCATAAGCAGATGAAAATGCATATAGGTATGTAGCAGCTACTTCTAATCACATGGCTGAGCTTGTCCCCGTAGGTGGGAGTACCGTGTGAAGCACCTCCAAGGTAATTTGAGGGCAGAATCAGAGGAATCAGACCTCAGAGTGCACATCCCACTGTGAATTATGCTAGGTGGCCAAGACTGCTGCAGACGGCCAAGATCAGCTTCTCAACGTGATGTTTTAGTGGGCTCACTTTGGGCTTGTTTGAAATCTGGCTTAAAGCAATGCATTCTGGACCGAACGTTACAGTATCACACCGTACCCACCAACGTGGTACACTGCCGTTCGGACAAGATTGGACGCCGTTTTAATTCCAGAATGCATTGCTTTAAGCCAGCCACTAGCCAGCCAGGCAATTTCAAACAAGCCCAAAGCCTCCCTCTGAACCAGCCTGACCCTAGTCAGAGTCCGACATTCCAGGTTCAAAAAGGAAAAGTCCTGCCACGTATTTGTTTTAGCCAAAGCATTGAAGATGCTGATCCTAATTAGCAGAACTCTTCAGCCAGGTAGATTAGCCTGTTAATGAAATCTCCTGTGTTAAGACCACAGGCAGAAGGAATACATGGCAGGACTTTTACTTTCGTCCACCTCAGTCCACTGTTATGTTTGTTCACCTTTGACCCCAGTCAACCACTCTCCACTTTGTGGGCCAAATGCCAGAATGTTCTCTCGTTCACTATACAGTCCACTATGTAGGCAACAAAACAATGCAACTCACACCCTTTGTAGTCAACTACATGGAGAACGAGTGAAGGTTTAAGACAGAGCCTGGCTCCTGGGGTTATGACCTAGTCAGTGCCCTCTGACCCTTGCCCTCTGACCTTTGCCCCCCCGCAGGGCGGCGGTCGGGGCTGAGTGAGGCGGTGGCAGTGGTGCTGCTGAAGGACGTGGGGCCGGGGGCGTCTGCCCCAGACAGGCCCTCTAGTGTCAGAAAGGTGCAGGTGCAGACGACGAGAGCAGCAGGTCAGAACTCCCCAGAGCAGACCAAGGTCAGGGGGTCAGGGTTCACAGGGCGGAAGGTCACTCAGCTATTTTGGCAGAGGGCAGCCTGCGTTCTGGAGGCTTTTAAGTCAAATGTATAGGTAGATGGGAGTTTCTAGCTTGCAGAATAAGCAGGATGGCCAGTTAAGGATGAGCAGAAATTGGAAAGATGATTTTAAAGAAGGGAGGAAGAGGAAAGATAAGCAGATGAGTTTAAGCAACATGTAGTAGGATTGTGCTTGTTGAGAATGGAATGATCACTTTTTCCTTTTTCTATCCATCTCTGTATCTCTCTTTTTGTGTTTCTTTCCTCTTTCTTTCCTCCTGTCTTTTTCAGGAGAGGACGATAAGCTGATCCTGTGTGACGAGTGCAATAAAGCGTTCCATCTCTTCTGCCTGAGGCCTGCGCTCTACCGCATCCCAGCGGGCGAGTGGCTGTGTCCTGCCTGCCAGCCCGCCGTGGCTCGCCGCTGCTCCAGAGGACGGTAAGGCCGTAGCGCCCGCCCCAGGACCCTGCCGCTGTACAGGCCTAGGGTACCCTACCCAGTGCCCTGAAGGGGGGCGAGACGAGCATGAAGCCAGCAAGCAACCAAGATTTTATTATTATTATTATTATTATTATTATTATTATTATTATTACTTTACACTTAGCTGACGCTCTTATCCAGAGCGACTTACAGATATTTACAGGGTTTCAGTTACAGTCCCTGGAGCAGTGTGGGGTTAGATGCCTTGCTCAAGGGCCCTCCCCATTTTATTTTCAAATATTTCTTGAAAAGATTGTCTGAACACTTAAATCCATTTCTGTTTCCATTTAATGGCCAAGCTTTCAGTCAACAGACCTTCCTCAGGGCACACTCCCACACAAGATTTCGTTTTTTTTATGTCGAGCACCTTTTAATCGTGAGTGCGGTGTAACTCGTTTACAGGTTTTCCAGTATTTCAAAATTGGGTCTAGGCTCAAAAAATGAAAGTCAGCAAATCGGTCAAGAGACTGACCATGTTACAAGACACAGTGTGTCGTTGACAGTTAGTTTGACTGTGGGTTTCCTGATGTCAACAGCAGTGTTGGGGTCGTTTTGGCCTCAAAAAAAGGAATCGATTACACATTACTCGCTACTGTTAAAAAATGTAATGCATTACTTTACTTCTTTACTCCTTATTGAAAGTAACTCCTTATATTACTTTGCGTTACTCAGCAATGACCTTGCGCAAAACACATACGATTCCTATTGCAATGAGTCTTTGATGCCCTTTAACCAAAAGGCTACACCACAAAGTTGGTGAAAATCTATGAGTAACGCATTACACTACTACGCTACCAACAAATGTAATGTGTGTACAGTAGCACGTTACACACATCTCTCGTCAACAGTAGTCACATTGCACTATTCCCCAGAAAGTGTCTAGATGTCAAGGTAGTTTCTCTGGCGTGGTGTAATGGAACATCACAGATTGATTTTAGCCCCTGATGGGGACAGTGGCCGTAGTGTCACTGAGGCCTGACCAAGCTCTCCCTCTTCCAGAAACTACAATGAGGACAGCGAAGAGGAGGAGGACTCGGAGGAAGAGGAAGAGGAGGAGTCTGATGAGGATGAAGATGAGGAGGAGGAAGAGAACGACTACAAAGCCATGGGACACAGCTGTAAGTTTAGAATGGGTGCAGTTGGAGATGTGTTAAAGCAAGACTGTGCGCTATTTGGTTGGGTTTCTTAAGAGGCTCCCCCTATGGATCACGATTAAATGTTCACTGCCAAATGTTCACTAGCCACTTGGTTATCAAGCAACAGACCAAAAAGTCAAACACTGACTTTACAAACAGTGACTACCATAGTGAAAGCACAGACATGCACAGAAAGAGAAAAGTCATTCCAATGTTACTTACGATCGCTGTTTTCTCGCTGGCTCGGTCATGATTAAACCGCATGTCTACATGCATAGCTAGAAACTAGCCTGCCATGCCTTTAAGGAAGCCTAAGCTCTCTTGCGTTGCCTGAGACTTGTCAGCCCATGGGTGCCATCCTGGCACAAGCCAACTTGCAAGCGCGGTTTTACCCAGAAGAGACCACTGGGGCGCCAAGAGAACATTCATTTGCCCTTTAATGAGTCATTTAACCATCTACTGACTTACGGAGAGGATTAATTAACTCGAAAACTTTGAATAGTGTCTCTTTAAAGTTAAAGGAGCCATGTTGTAAGGTAGGATGTAAATATTTAGTTTCTGCCACTTTGTAGCAGAAGGGAACAACACAGCAGCCAGCCAAATCTCAGTACAAGGTCCCGACACGAAGGCATATCCAAGCTTGTGGGCCGCTGTGGTATTTGCTACAGCCACAAAGTGGCAGAAACTGATACTGTGACACTGGATGAACCAAAGCCAGTTATTTACCATGCTAACTGGGATACATATCTAAGCAGTACATAGTCATACATAGTCATAATTTCTGTGATAAGACGACACTCACTTGTACTCATTGTGTTGATGTTTACAGGTCATTTGGGATATTTTAATTCAACAATCCTACACATAGCACCTTTTTAGGTGGATTGTTGAATTAAAATATTATGTAATGTTTATGTGTATTAGAACTGCAAATTATTGTAGAAGTGCATAGCCTTTTCTTTCGCAGTGCCACTGTTTAAGTAGAGAAGAAGAGATTTTACCTTGTACCTACTACTCTTGTATTTCATTTCATATGTGTTTCTGTGTGTGTTTTTGTGTGTAGTGCGGCCTCGAAAGAAAGTCAAACAGTTGTCTTCGCGCTCGAAGAGCCAGTCAAAATCCTCATCTAAAAAACAGACGACACCCAGCAACAAGTCTAGCTCCAGTAAACCCAAGAGCACCAGCAGCCCAGCTGACATCGATGAGCTGGTGAGTGTGTGTATATATATATTTTTTAAAGTAAATATTTTGGGCTTTTGTGCCTTTTATTGCGACAGGACAGTGAAGAGTAGACAGGAAATGAGTGGGAAAGAGAGATGGGGTAGGGTTGGGAAATGACCCAGGGTTCTGGCTGCAGGAACTTTTTTATAGGATTTCTGGATCCAGATGACTTTGTGGGTTGCAACCTACGAAACTCAATATTGCCCTCTCATGGCCATAACAATTTACAACAGCTCAAAAATGCGTTAGTAATAAACAGTCCTATAAAACATTCCTGCAGCCAGATGGTGATCCAGATCACCACCAGAATCTAATCACTTTTACGTTAGCCATTTTTGACCCACTCTGAAAATTTCATCAAAATCCATCCATTTCTTTTCTTGTTAGTTATATTGCTAACTTAACCGACCATAACGATAATGAGAACCCTAACTTTGTATAATGTTTGAAGTAAAAGGAAAAACATGACATTCTTAAATTTGAAGTATGTATTATATGAATGCTCATTCTTTCCAAAACCCAAAAAATATACGAAACATATCCTTCCCTGTCAAATAAAGAGCCAAGAATCCTAAAAACTGGTATTTTGAGGTCTGGAGCCATGTTCACCATCCCCTGAGTAACTCAGTTTTTATGTGGCACTATCCTAACTTTTGTCACTGCCACAACTGTAAAAGAACAACAAACGGTGAACGTGGCATCAAGATGCTCCAAATACTTTGTAAAGTTATAGATTTTTGAAATTTATAAAATCTTCGGAATGTAACAAAACGGTATTTGTTTAAAAAATGTGGTGACGCAGGTGCGACAGAGCTCTCGAAGCGGCTCCCGCAGGCAGGCCATGGAGCTGGAGAAGTGCGAGGAGATCCTGCACAAGCTCATCAAGTTCCGCTACAGCTGGCCCTTCAGGTATGCGCTCTCGCTCTCGCTCCCGCTCTCGCACTCGCACTCGCACTCACTCTCTCTCACGCACACACACACACACCAAGAGCTAGTTGGGCCTTCAAGTTACTTTAGGGTGAGCACTGATGGCTGTTGGTGTATTAATGAATGTTTGGGCTAACCTAAATGATTAGGAGCCGACAAAATCACTGATGAACACAGCATAGGACAGTGGTGTGGAAGACAAATGTTTTTATTTTAGATGAAGCATTTGGGACAGTGAACAGAATCTAAATTCCCAGAAACGTGTTGACGTCAACAAATGATCCTCGACAAATGATAATGGGGTAGAGGTGAGCTTACAGAGCTGAGCGTGTGAGCACACAACTGTTCTGTCAGACGCTAGTTTAAAAAAAAAAAAAAAGGCTAAGTCCTCAAGAACAAAACATCAACCACAAGTGACAGTTGGTCAAGTTGCAGATCTGAGCATCTAAGCATACGACTTTTTTATTTATTTAAAAAGTCAGGCGCCACGTTCAGGGGCATCACTCATAAACACACACTCTTAAAAACACACATATACACACACACATCCCCCCTCACTCGCTCACTTCTCTCCTCTCCTCTCCTCTCCTGTCTGTTCTCTCCTGTCCTCCACTACAGAGAGCCGGTGTCGGTGGACGAGGCGGAGGACTACCTGGAGGTGATCACCCAGCCCATGGACCTGAGCAGCATGGCGGCCAAGCTGAGCGAGGGCCGCTACCGCACGCCGCAGGACTTCGTGGAGGACATGAAGCTGGTCTTCTCCAACTCCGAGGAGTACAACCAGCCAGGCAGCTCCGTGCTCAACTGCACCGTCCGCACCGAGCAGGCCTTCACCGAGCTGCTGCAGAAACACCTGCCCGGCACCAGCTACCTGCGCCGACGCATCCGCAAACGCATCAGCCAGGTCCGGCAGGAGGAAGAGGAGGAGGAGGACGATGAAGATGAGGAGGAAGAGGAGGAGGAGAAGGGGAGAGCGAAAAGGGGCTTGCAGAATGGCAAAGCCTCCTCGTCTGCCTCAAACAGGGGGAGGCACAGCGGCAGGAGGAGGAGGGGAGAGGAGGAGAGCGACGAAGAGGAGGAGGAGGAGGATGATGAGGAGGAGGAGGAGGAGGACGGGGGGCGGAGGAGGAGCCGGAGGGGCGCGGGGAGGAAGGACTACCGCGAGCGGGCCGAGGAAGAGGAAGGGGAGGAGGGGCGTAGAGGGGGCAGCCGTAGCAGAACTCGAGCGCGCAGGCTCGCCAACGGTGACGAGGAGGAGCAGGGCGGCCAGCGACATTCCAAGCGACAAAAACGCTCTTCGTGAGGCCCAGGGTGCTCGTTATATATTATTGTGTTATTACGACTTCTTGTTTTTTTGGTTTCTTTTTTTTCCTGTGCTATTTGTAAACAACCCCCCCCCACACACACCTTGTCCTATAGGCTCCTCCTCCTTCCAACCCTACCCAAAAAAAGGAAAATTTGGATCCCTAAAACCCTCCCATCACACCATTGACCTCGGCGATTGGACTTGAATCTCTTCCTCTCATTTGTTGTAGATTTTTGTTGTTCCCAATTCCTTGTATGATTTTTGTGTGCTTCAGGGAGGTTTATGTTGATATTTTGACAAAGAAAAACTGATTTATATTTGTAATGGCGTTTATTATCAGTGACTTTTTTTCAACTGAGGAAGTACATTTCCTGAAGGAAAAAAAACTTAAAAGAAAAACCCTAAAATTCGAAAGTGATCTCATTGAGCTCTTAAAAAAAAAAAGCTTTCTCTTTTGTTCTCTTGATTTTAATTTGATCCCTTGTAAAACCTCACTCTTAGCACTCATGTTAAAATACCTCCTGTGACGACTCCTGCAGTCTCCTCAGTCTCCTGTGATTTGGGTCTTTGTTCGGTTTTGTTATCATTGTTTTTTGCTTGTTCCATCAATGTTTGTTGGGTGCTGGACAAAAAGAACCTAGAGCAGGACTGTGACCAGCGAATCGGCACCAAAACCCAGTTCTAGCACCGCATAGAGACTCCAGAACCACCACAGCCGAAGAACCAAACTGCACTTCTCAGGTTAGCTGAAGTGGTTCTGATAGACTCGAGCCCAAATTCATCTCCCAGCCCCCTAAACCCCCATAGGCCTTGCCCATTGTTAATCCATGTTAGAGAGCAGTGGAAAATTACAGTGGTCAATCTTTTAAGTATGCAATATCAGTCTGCGCTTAAACAGTCTTCAGTGTTTTGTTTCGTTTTATTTTGTTTTTATTTTGATTTTTCTTTTTTTTTTTTGACAATAAAGACACAATGAGTATCTTTTTCGCTCCGAATTCTCCATTTTCCTACATGTATATTTCCATAATCTCAGATGATTTTAAACAAAACCTGACTGGTCACTAAGTCATGTTGGCATGCTTTTAAGTCCTACATTAGAAGGTGCCATAGTGATGTCACCACGGGGTATTCCAAGTCGATGGTTTAGTGATCAACTTGGGAAAGCTCTCTAAGTGTGAACAGTGAACTTCCCAATGGAGTCATCTGGGGGGTATACTAATTTCGCATGCTTAACTTTGTTGTACAGGCAACTGTTAAATACCAAAAGTCTTCAAGTATTGATACTACAAAGGCGGTTAGGGAACAAACCCAGTTTATTTAACCCAAAGGCAGTTATAAACCTGATGGGAGCCTGTTGGTATTTGTTTAGTTAAGAAAATGTAGCCTTGGGCTCTTCCAGCAGGTTTACAACTGTTTCTAGGTTAACTAAACCAGGCGTATGACCTAACCACCTCTGTGGTAAACCCCCCTGGCTTTATTCTGGTGTCCTGGTGAGGGACTCGACCAGCTTTTTGGTGTATGCCCCAGAGTTTGAATTTCCTCTTTAGCCTGTCAGTCATTGCCCGCTCTGTTTCCTTACTCTTTGCACCATGGTTGGCACATCCTCACACTGCACTGAGCCCTACTACAAGTCCTGAACATGCAAGTTTATCCCTGTATGTATATATATATATATATAGTGTGGAGTATTTATTTTAATCACATTATCTGGTTTTCTATTACAGTGCGTTTTTTTTCTGATGGTTCTTCTGGTACTGTCAAAGGCTAAAGCATGGTTAGTACGGAACCGGACGCAGAAGCTTGGCTACTCTGATTAAGCCCTTTGGGTTGACGGCGCCATTACATGTCATGGCAACACTGCTCGAAGTGGTGCTTTTTCTTCAATGAAAAAAAAAATGAACCGTGATCTTCCTCAGTCAGCATGTTGCTTTTCCCTTACATGGGTTGACTTATCTGATCAATCAGATTATGCAGGTGTCTGTGTGGATGCTTTGCTATGGATCAGTGGACATTGTTTAAACTGTAACTTTT
>CM050215.1:11552249-11554749 GCA_027475355.1 Coilia nasus | reverse complement strand
TTGCTCTAACTCCTGCTCCCCCGCTGAGTTTGTTTTAGTAGCAGAGCTCCGGCTGCCTGTTTGATTGTGTTATGTGTGTGTGTGTGTGTGTGTGTGTGTGTGTGTGTGTGTGTGTGTGTGTGTGTGTGTGTGTGTGTGTGCATGATTGTGTTATGTGTGTGTGTGTGTGTGTGTGTGTGTGTGTGTGTGTGCATGATTGTGTTATGTGTGTGTGTGTGTGTGTGTGAGTGTGTGTGTGTGTGTGTGTCTGCATGATTGTGTTATGTGTGTGGGTGTGTGTGTGTGTGTGTGTGTGTGTGTGTGTGTGTGTGTGTGTGTGTGTGTGTGTGTGTGCATGATTGTGTTATGTGTGTGGGTGTGTGTGTGTGTGCATGATTGTGTTACGTGTGTGTGTGTTTGATTGGGTTTCATGTGTGGATGTGTGTGCATGTGTGTGTGCAGGTGTGTGCATGTGTGTGTTTGTGTGTGTGTGTGTGTGTGTGTGTATGTGTGTGTTTGTGTGTGTGTGTTTGTGTGTGTGTGTGCATGCATGTGTTTGAGTGTGTGGTGCTAGGTTTTTTGTCCAAATGTTTGGTGAACAATGAGTTGCTACACACACTCACAGACACAGACACAGACACAGACACACACACACACACACACACACACACACACACACACACACACATTACACAAACACTGTAGTACACTCCGACACATAAACACACACAATGAGCACATTATGAACTGTGGAGCTTACATAAATTCCAGCACATATACACACTCTCACAGACACACAAACTAACTCTTCAAACAATATAAGAATTCACAAAAATCTCCTTCAGCAAAGCATGCCAGCAACTGTGCTCCCTGGGCAACTGTGCTCCCTGGGTAACTGTGCCTCTCTCTGTCCATCATGTCTGAGTGAGTTCTAGTGAACTGCCTGCGGTCTGCGTAGTCCATTCTGATCTGAGTCTAGTCTATGGGGGTGCAGTGTGTGTGGACTGTATGGTCTTTATGGTCTGTTCTTTATGTTAGTCTTCAGTCTGGTCAGGTGTTGTCTCTGGCATTACCAGAGCGGTCTGTGGTATTTCTGGTGTGCTGTGTTCTGCTTTAAACTGTGTGTAGGACAGACTGGTGTAGATTGTGGTATAGGGTGAGCTATTCTGGCCTGGGCAGTGTTGTAGTAGCAGGTAGTCTCCGGTGGCCATGGTGGACCATAGTGGGCATGGCCATGCATAGCACTTACCTCTGGGGAGCCTGGGTACCCAGCAGTCTTTGTGGCCCACCCCTTTCTTTATATATCAGATACCCTCTGTACAGCACTCCCATCTCTATGTAAGCAGTTTTAAATGTGCTTTATAAAATAAATGTACTTACTTACTATTTACTTACTATAGTGTTTGATGCATCTGACATATATGGGCCCCTACTATCCTTTGGATTCTGGACATGAAGTCAGACCCACTCCTTCCCCTTTATTGACGCCCTGATAGTGGGCAATCAGATGGCTGAGTACAGTAAGAGATCTGGGGTTGGCAGCAGTGTGTAGCACGAAGTAATCTGCTACAGATGTCAGAGCATAATGGGTTATCACATGCAGACAGGGAGCACTGAGTAATCTAGTGAGTAATCTAGTGTAGATGGTGTGAGTATAGTGAGGGATCTGGTGTAGATGGTGTGCGTATAGTGAGGGATCTAGTGTAGATGATGGGAGTATAGTGAGGGATCTAGTGATGGTGGTGTGAGTACAGGGAGAGATCTGGTGTAGGTGGTGGTGAGTATAGGGAGGGATCTGGTGTAGGTGTTGGGAGTATAGGGAGGGATCTGGTGTAGGTGTTGGGAGTATAGGGAGGGATCTGGTGTAGGTGTTGGGAGTATAGGGAGGGATCTGGTGTAGGTGGTGGGAGTATAGGGAGGGATCTGGTGTAGGTGGTGAGTATAGGGAGGGATCTGGTGTAGGTGTACAGCAGGGAGTAATTTTGTGCAGAAGTTAGAGCATGATGCAGACAGAGGTGCATAGTGAGTCATCTTCTGTAGATAATAGACTATCAACAGAAATCTAGTGTCAATGGTTGAGTGTAGTGTAGTCCAGTGAAGATGTTAAGTCTGTTATCTAGGCTGTATGCTGGAGCCGAATGGGTAAGGGGGGGGGGGGGGGTGGACTTTAGTGAGTAATGTGGTATACATGGTGAAATATAGTGAATAATCGAATAATCCATGCGGTGACGTTTAGTGGATAATTTGGTGATAACTGCAGTGAATGGCGGGTAATGTGGAGTAGGTGGTGGTGGGGTATAGTGGGTAATCTAGTGCAGATGGTGGATTATAGGGACCAATATGGTGAAAATGGTGAAGTGTATTAGGCAATGAGGCATAGATGGTAAAGATTGGTGAGTAATGTGGGGTACATTGGCGCATAGTGAATAGTGTGTTGTTAATAGTGGAGTTTAGTGGCTAAATAAGGGATAACGGCTGCCGAGGTGACTGGTTCTGTGGAAATAATGGCAAGGGGCAGGCA
>CM050215.1:11544749-11549749 GCA_027475355.1 Coilia nasus | reverse complement strand
TGCGTGTGTGTGTATCTGAAAAGATGTTTGTCTGTGTGTGTGTAAGTGTAGGTAAAACATGGTTGGTGCATTCAATGAAGTGAGTGTGTGTGTAAAATATGTTTGTCTCTGTGTATATATGCATTCAAAAGTGTGTGTGCATTGAAGTAAAGGAGTGTGTGTATGTGTGGTGTGTGTGCGTGCATGCGTGTGTGTGTGGCAAAGGTGAGATGGGGTGGGATTTATTGGGCACAAAAGTATCAGTGTGTGTCCGCTGGCACAGCTGGTTCTTCTTAGAGGGATCACGACGGCGCAAATGCACAGCCATCAGACTCCATCAACACCCCCAGGCCAGAGCAGGGAGGCACAGAGAGAATGACAGAGAGAGAGAGAGAGAGAGAGAGAGAGAGAGCTATAGACAGAGAGCTTTGGTGTGTATTAGAGAGAGACAGAGACAGACTGAGAGTGAGAGAGACAGACAGAGAGAGAGAGGGAGAGACAGAGAGAGAGATTCTGAGGGCTGTAGGCTTTGATGACCAGGTGTGACATGACAAAATAGAAAAACACCATAACCCACACACACGCACACACACACGCACACACACACACACACTCATCCACCCCAAAACACACTTACGCTCACACACACACACCTTTGTACTTTGTGACACTTTAGATATACAGTATGTGCCCTGTGGCAAACACAACGCATGTCCCCACACCTTGTCACGAGGAATATGGCCTGCGCCCCCTCTGATATTGGGTGTCATTTTATGTCCTGGATTAAGAGACATGAAGGAAGTGACACGTGTCACCAAACTCAGATGGAGGACAGGGTGGAGAAGAGAGAGAGAGAGAGAGAGAGAGAGAGAGAGAGAGAGAGAGAGAGAGAGAGAGAGATCAGAGGGAAGGGTAAAGATAGATGAAGTCTTAAGCCAGTGAGAGATATCAGAGAGAAGCTTCTGGAAGAAGAAAAGAATGCAAGATATGAGGTGTTAGATGTTATGAAGTGTTAGATGTTGACCTTGATGCTGAGGTATGGAGTTTTAATAATGGCGAAACTTCAGAGTCGTTTGCTCACTTGCGTGCGGGCATGCATGGTGTGCATTTGCAAACAGAACAGAGGAGGGAGCCATAACAAATGTGATAGTCTTTGTATGCATCTGTGTGTGTGTGTGTGTGTATGTGTGTGTGTGTATGTGTGTGTGTGTGTGTGCGTTTGTGTGTGTGTGCGTTTGTGTGTGTGTGTGTGGGTCACTCCGCTTTTCATCAACCTGCATTGGCTCCCGGTGGCTGGCAGAATTCAACACAAGGCTTTGACTGTAGCCTACAGAGTCACATCAGGATCTGCCCCTGCTTATCTCAAGGTCATACTAAAGGCTTACGTCCCGTCCAGGGCGTTGCGATCCTCTAATATGAACCGTCTGGCTGTGCCCTCTCTTCACACAAGGTGATCTCACTCTAAACATTTCTCTGTCAATGTCCCTCTAATGGTGTCCCAAGGTTGTCCCTCAACTTACCAGTCGCTACAAGAGCAGTATCAACCCTCTCGACCTTCAAAAAGCTTGTGAAGGCCCTTCTTTTCCGAGACTGCTTCCATTCCTAACAAAGCTACTCTCTGCTAACCAACTCCTAACCCCTTGTGCTTGTGTATGAGTATGTGTGTGTGTGTGTGTGTGTGTGTGGTTGGGGGGGTGGGGGGTGTCTGAAGTGTCCCTGCTCTGGGAAAACTTAGTATGTGTGTGTGTGTGAAACCTCTTCAGCACTCATGATTAACAGCTTGCTGGAGTCCTGTGGCCTTCCTGTTGCTGTAAAACCACAAAGTCATCAGAGAGGCGCCACACACTCTTTAACTGTGTGAGTCTGACGTTAACCAGGAAACACAACACCTGAGGCCCTCTTGCTCTCACTAACATACACACACACACACACACACACACACACATACACACACACACACACACACACACACACACACACACACACACACACACACACACACACACACACACACACACACACACACACACACACACACACACACACAAACACACACACACACATCAACACTTAACAGTCTACCTTCTGGTTACTCTTAATTAGAAAAGCAAAGACCCAAGCCCCAAATACACACAAACTCTCACACACATTACTGAAACACTTTACTGCCTCACCTCCAATTTCTCATCAAAATTCTCTTTGTTTGCTGAACAGTGCGAGTAGAAAGAGTAAATAAGCATAGAAAGAGTGTGTTTGGCAGTTGAGGTGGTGGTGGTGGTTGTGTGTGTGTGTGTGTGTGTTGGACAAAGAGAGGTTAGAGGTGATGTCCTTTATTCACTCTCTCAGCATAAAGAAGAGCCGAGGAGAGCCAATCACATGAGTTTCCAGAAGGAAGCATTGACTAATCTGGGTAATCATCATTAGACGAACCACAGGTCTGAAAAACAGAGGCAGAGAATGTAGACAATAGTGCTTCCCAACCAGATATTACAATTTCTGCTTTTAGTACATTTTACCACACTGAATGGATCGACTTTTTATTGATGACCTCTGTTCTCCAGTGTTGGGACTGCAGAATCTTCTGGTAAAAAAAAAAAAAAAAAAAAAAAAAAACTGAAAAAAGGTGGGCCACACAGCAAACCCAACCAGTGCTGTCAGGAGTCAGTGGACCAGCTGATTTCGGAGTTTTACTGTAAACGTAAAATTTGACAGTTGTAGCCTTCACAGGAAAAAACGGGCATGGTCACAAAATCACTTTATTTCACTGCCCCTATCGATAGTTCCATTCACACCCCAGCTTTTTCAAAAGTAATCCAGTGAATAAACAAGCATAGTCTCAAAATAGCATTTACTTATAAAATCAAATGTAAAATAAAATGATAAAATCTAACCTATGTTTTCTAGCTTTCATACGTATGTATGTGTGTGTGTGTTGTATAAATGTGTGCATGAATGTTGTGTGTGTGGGTGTGTGTGCGTGTGTGTGTGCGCATGTGCGTGTGTGTGTGTGTCTGTGTTGTATAAATGTGTGCATGAATGTTATGTGTGTGTGTGTGTGTGTGTATGCGTGTGTGTGTATGAATGTTGTGTGTGTTTGCGTTAGTGAGTGAGTGACCCAGTAAAGCCAGCCAGTGCTGTCAGTAGTCAATGGGCCAGCTGACGCTCCTCCATCCACAACCTCCTGCTCTGCCACGAACCGCGGACGGCACCCGAACGATTTACCCATCATGCTTGGAGATCAAACGAGAGAGGGAGGAGAGTATACCTCACACAGGATCAGAGAGAAAGGTTGAGAAGGTCGGAGGGAGATGGAGGGTGGTGACGAGGCAGGGTGGAGAGACGGTAGAGGAAGAATAGGAGGAGGTGGAGTAGAAGGAAGAGGAGGAGGAGGAGGAGGAGGAGGAGGAGGTATGGTAAGTTGAGCAGCATGAAAGGGCAACAGGTGTTTGACCAGCGTAGCGTAGCGTGGCGTAGCGTAGCAGGGGGGATGTGTGATGGAGGGTTACATTAGAAAAAGCAGAACAAAGGAGAAGGAACACAATGATGATTACACTGTTACATTACATGTCACTCAGCAGACACTCTTATCCAGAGCAATTTAAAGTGAATTAAGTTCAGACACAGTCCCCCTGGAGCAAGGTGGGGTTAGATATCTTTCTCAAGTGCAAATTATAGCACGGTGTAGGAGAGCGCTGGTTATTCACCCCTCCACCCACCCACATTTTGCCAGCTGGTAACAGAATCAAACCTGCGACCAACTCCTTAGGCCTCATTTGACCATGTACAACACGTAACCATGTATAATATGTGTATATGTGTGTCAGAATACACTCAGATCACGTGTGCGGTGTGAATAGTCCAATTTGTTAACTTGCATTTTAAACGAATACTGACAGAAAACGGGCACTTGCTGTCTACGCGCTGTATATGGAGAGTCCTTGGTGTGAATGAGGCCCCAGCCATCAGGCCACAGCTTCCCCTGATGATGTTGACGATGATAATGGTAATGCCATTCCCATTTTGTCATTGTGAACACACAGCACACCACAGCACACAGTGCACACACAGTGTATGTGTGTGTGTCGGTAGGTGGACAGTGAAAGTGTGTGTGTATATGTGAGTGTGTGTGTGTGTGTGTGTGTGTGTCGGTAGGTGGAGAGTGAAAGTGTGTGTGTGTGTATGTGTGTGTGACAGTAGGTGGAGAGTAAAAGTGTGTATGTGTGAGTGTGTGTGTATGTGTGTGTGTCGTTAGGTGGAGAGCGAAAGTGTGTATGAATGTGTATGTGTGTATGTGTGTGTGTGTGTGTGTGTGTGTGTTTGTACATACAATTGTTTGGTGCGTATGATCCCATGACCTGAGACTCTACACCAGTCACTTGCAGCTATGATGTTAGTGATGAAAGTGATTCCCATTTTGTCATTGTGAACACACAGCACACCACAGCACACAGTGCACACACAATGAAATTCAACTCTGCATTTAACCCATCACACGTGTGAGCAGAGGGGCAGGGGGAGCAGTGTGTGGGGACGGTAACCATGCTCAGGGTACCTCAGTCACAGGGGAGGATGGAGGAAAGCGCTGGTCAATCACTCCTCCCACTGCTGGTGTGGGAATCAAACCTATGACCCTTTGGCCACATGTCCAGTGCCTTAACCGCTAGCCCATGACTGCCCCTGATGATGATGGTGGTGGTGGTGGTGGTGATGATTGTGGTGATGATGATGATGATGATGGTGGTGGTCATGATGATGGTGTTGATAGAGCAAACAGTCAAAAAGAACGCATGAGTATTTATTTACTGAAGAAGACAGACCATTGAAGTTCTTTATGGTTTTGGACGTTGACTGAAGATGTCAAGTAATAGAAGTAAATTATCTGAATTTTAGATTCTAAAGAGTTCATGTTTTTGAGCATGCTGTATACTATATATCAGGGAGATCTGCCCACTGATGCAACAATACACCAAGAAGACTGAAGACTTGAAGCTAAAGAAATAGAAGCTGTGATCAAATACACA
>CM050215.1:11529749-11537249 GCA_027475355.1 Coilia nasus | reverse complement strand
CTCCCTCACTCCTAAACACCAAAGCCTCCCGGTCTTGATCTCCAACAAAAACAGTGGCATTTTGTCTGTGTGTGTGTGTGTGTGTGTGCGTGTGTGTGCGTGTGAGGATTTAATATAACCTGTGGTTTTTCAGAGCGAGATCTCTGCTCGCTCTGCCAGACCCCAGACAATAGCGGGAGAGGAGACAATGACTCTGGCCAGCACGCGGCCCAGAAAAAACGCCGGCCCAAGTACACGAACCCAATACGAGAAAAAACATTCCTGCAAACCCCCGAAATGACCAACTCCGTCGGAGCAATTCAACCCCCCGAAGTTTACAGCATTGTTTGCAAAACATCACTCACACAGCAGTGAAGATGTCCTTCAACATGCGAAGCAGAAATTTTGTGTGCTGATGTCCGTCACATTGGAATCTGTGGTGTCGGAGGCAATGGAATGGCTGATAGATCTGTTTGTGTTTTGGCTGATACAGCACCCACCTACCACAGAAGGAGATTTTATTTAGGCACACATTTATCTATGACTGTGGGTATGGCAAACACAACCATCACTGCATCTTCTTTAGTCTACCAAGGATATGCTAGCTCTGCATAATCCAAAATATATAACTAGCTCTCATTTCAGTGAGTAAGTGTGTGGTAGGATGTTAATGTTTTAGAAAGTTATACCAGCCTGATTTTTTTTATTATATTATTTATTTTACTTGAGTTTATAAATGTTGTTTAGATGTACTGTGTGGATTGGACAGCAGACATGGCCTTCTCCTGCACAGAGCGATCCTTTCCAGCACCCCTAAATATCTCAGTCCCTCACTGTTTTACTTGCAGATTTAACCAAACAATTAAACCACAAATAGCATTTCAAAATCATGCTGACGTGACAATTACCATGTTTCACTATGCAGCATTATTAATTGTGCAGTATATTTATTTAAAGGGGCCCATAATTATTGACCTAATTCACCCACTTGACAACCTCAACTGCGCCCAGTTTTTGGTCTTAAACTTTGTTTGATGAATTCAAGTTGACTGAAATGATGTTATTGTTAACTGCAGTTGAGGCAGAGCACAACGGTGGTGCAGTCTGCTTGAGCCCCTCGGCATCCGGCGGCGGGCCACTCCGGGTGAAGTCATGACATCTCGGCCATGAAGGTGAAACTCAACACCACCGCCGCCATCACGGTCTTTTCCATGGCATCACTGCCCTTTGCGTAACAACGCGGACAGCGACACGGAACAAAATTGCCCTGTAATTTATTCAGGCAATATTTTCCACTCGACTGAAGATGCGATAGAGTAGCCCTGGGGGTGAGGAGGGTGACTTGACCTCGCTCCCAAGGTGTCTTCCACACCAGGCATAACATTTCAGGCAAATGGCACCGACCTGCTTATCCCCCGATTACAAATGAGATCAAGCACTCGCTCCACGCACACTAATCACAGTATTCAGAGATTAGCCAAACTCTGTGCGCGCTTAAGAAAAAAAAACTGGAACTCTTCCAACACAATTAAACAAGTAGTAGAAAAAAACAACATGCTGCATCTCATCTGTGGTGGGTGGCGTGTTATTCAGACGCAGCCGGGTTTCCGGATCAAGCATGGCAAAAACTGTTGTTATTTGCATGGCTTGGCGAGATCAAAGGGACGCAGAAGAGGGGAGACTGTTGCCCGCTCGGCCAACACACAAAGGGCGCATCAGAGGGGCTTTAGTCGACTCCTTAATGAAATATCTGACTCGGGCAGGTTAGGGGTCGCAATTCGAGCTGTATTAACGTGGTGCCTCGTCTGTACACCTTTTTTAAAAATATATTCTCCGCTTGATCTTAAATAGGTCAGTCTCGTGGAGCCGAGAACCTTCGATGGATAAAGAGAACATACCGGTCGCATGGTATGTCGGTGAAATAGCTGTACTGTAGATCATTAGCCCCTCTGACGCGACACATACTACTACCAACTATTACATGAAGGTTAGGCAGGCTGATAGACGTCTATCCGCGTTACATAATGTAGGTGAACCAGAATTTCTCCCTTTCTTAAAGAGGCACTATGTTAGAGAGGTATGGTACAGCGGTAGATACGCGCCTGTTAAGAATCCCAATAATAACCTCCCTCGGGGCCACGGGAGCAGGCTTTACGCATCTGTTTGCGCCAGGGCTATTCATGGCCAGTCTATTGAAAGCTGTGGCTGAATGAGGCTTTCATGTCCACGATTTGCATATGAACCAGGACAAGCTTTTAGCTGCTAACTTAACCACTTCGCCCTATATATTTGCATTGCTTTGACGCAGCCGGTTTCGCCTGACAATGTTAGAGGTTAAAGCGTTACAGGATAAAAATTGTAACTCTATATTTCCCCCTGTTCTCGGCGCAGTGAAAGAGATGTTTATTTTTAAAAGTGGTTTGTGAATAGATTGGATGGCATTCACTGGGAGGGGGAGCCTGATTCGATTCAGATAACAGGCGATTAGGGTAATAGAGAATCCTTCCCGTGGAATTCCAGTGAGACGTCAATGGCTTCCACATCAATAGATGACTTCTGTTTGTGCCGCTTTTTTAACGCAAGTGCTGGCTACATTGAACGGCATTGGGGTACTCTAAAGAACTTAAGAGACCAGCCACCGTTTTCTTATAGACAATTTTACACGTCTCTTTTGACCAGAAATAGTAGGCATTCTTGCGTGAACACTTCAGGCAAGGCTAGTTCTGTCATTGATTCTGAGAGTGAGAAGTGGGCTACACACTCCTACACACAAACAGAAAGAGAGAGAGAGAGAGAGAGAGAGAGAGAGCTGCGGTGGTACGGTGCAAACTGATAACTCAGCCACATGTTTAAACATACCACTCTCATGACAGCCTCTGCACAAATAAGCCAATACGGTATTTTTAAATTCAGGCGGGCAGATTGTTTTCACACGTGGCAATATCCCGTCCATGCACATTATTTTATCTAACACTAATAATCTGCGGAACTAATGGTCAGGACTCCATAAAAGGCGCTAAAGCAGTCTTCAGACACGCACAAAAAAGAAAGAACGGCAACCATGGCATAGTTGAAAATATATAGCTCATTTATTATCTTCTTTTTTCTAGAACAACAATAAAATTGTAAAGGCACTTCCCTTTCATTGGTTCTCAGATCTTCACACAACTGTGAATAACTCGACCATTTGACAAACCAAAACGAACAGAATTTAAATATGTACAATAAATAACGATAATATATCTTACATTTATACATACTGAAGTGTTTTATAGAGTTTCAAAAAAAAGTACAAGTTCTTGTTTTCATAACTCCACGCAAGGCAACCCTGCTTTGCAAATAAGTATGTTAAAAACAGCCTGCATATTTGAAAGTTTTTGTCATTTTTGTATGCCAGTTTGTTGTTTTGCATGTTTAATATGAAGTAATATTAGAGATTTCCCTAAATCTGGTTGAGTCTTTTCCCAGAGTCTGTCAAACGACAATCTCTAAATGCCCTCGTAAAACATGTAATGACAACATCAGCGAGAGCTTTACCTGTGAATGTCTTTGGGACTGGACTAATCATCCCCACTCTGCTCCCCAACAGTTTCTCTCCAATGAGGTCAAAGTCTCCCTTTTGCATTTAGACACAAAACACACACACAGACAACATCCTCCTCATCCACACACACACATACAAAATGCACACAGCATGTGTACTTCTGAATAAATGCTTACAGATACACATGAACCTTTCATGTACATATGCAAACACACACACACTCACACACACACACACACACACACACACACACACACACAAGCAGCACCCATTTTAAACATGAGCAGGTCCATCAAGGTAAGGGTCCGTCTTAGACATGTGAAGCACCACTGTGGGGGATTTGTAGTGGCAGTGTGTGCCATTGCAGCCTGGCATGCCACCTACACCCCCTCCACCACCACCACCACCTCCTCCACCACTACCAACTCCTCCTCCAACACCTCCAGCCATGCCCACCAGGCCCCCCGCCGGCCCGCCACAGGGCTTCCTGCTAGTCCTGTCGGCCAGCTTCCTGCTGCACAGCCCCTGCCAGGTCTGCAGGGTCTTGGAGCTCCAGACCCACACGCCGCTGGTGATGCCCACCACCAGCGACATGAAGATCTTCAGCATGAAGACGCCCACCGTGGGCACGGACTCGACCAGGGTGCAGTCCTCGCTGCGGCGGCCGGGCAGCGCCACGCACTTGGCCTCCAGGCCGCGGAAGGTCCAGAAGTCCACGTTGAGGCGCTCGTAGAAGTAGCAGACGATGACGCAGGTGGCAGGCACGGTGTAGAGGATGGAGTAGACGCCGATCTTCACCATCAGCTTCTCCAGCTTGGCCGTGTTGGTGCCCTCGGTCTTCATGACGCGGCGGATGTGGAAGAGCGCCACGAAGCCCGACAGCAGGAACGAGGTGCCCGCCACCAGGTAGAACGAAAGCGGCACCAGCACGAACCCCGTCAGCGCCCCCACGTCCATGCTGCCCACGTAGCACAGCCCCGTCAGCTCGTCCCCGGCCACCTTCCTCATGGTGAGGATGACGATGGTCTTGAGCGCCGGCAGGCCCCAGGCGGCCATGTGGAAGTAGGAGCTGTGCGCCTCGATGGCCTCGTGGCCCCACTTCTTGCCCGCCGCCAGGAACCAGGTGAGCGTCAGGATCACCCACCAGATGGAGCTGGCCATGCCGAAGTAGTAGAGGATGAGGAAGACGATGGTGCAGCCCGTGCTCTCCAGGCCCTCCTGGATGATGTACAGCTCTCCGTTCTCGCGGTCGCAGGCGATGTTCTCGGCGCCCGCCACCGAGCGGATGATGAAGGCCACCGAGTAGACGTTGTAGCACATGGAGAGGAAGATGATGGGCCGCTCGGGGTAGTGGAAGCGGTGGGGCTCCAGCAGGAAGGTGAGCACGGTGAAGGCGGTGGAGACGAAGCAGAGCGTGGACCACACGGCCATCCACACGAAGGCGAAGTCCTTGTCCCGCCGCGACCAGAAGACGTCCACGGCGGGCGAGCAGCGGGGCGCGCACGAGCCGCTCTTCTCCACGAACTGGAACTTCTCGGGGTTCTGGCAGGAGCCCAGCACGCCGGGGGACCGGCCACCTACCCCACCACCACCACCTGTGGCTCCTCCACCCCCACCCCCACTTCCTGCTCCGCCCGGCGGGCGATGTCTCGGGGGCACGGGCAGCATGCCCTCCCCCTTCTTGCTCTCCGCCTTGGTGTCGTTCTCCGGGGCCTCCATGCAGAGCGCCTGCGGGTCGTTGCGGGTCGGCAGGCGCGAGCAGTCCAGGGAGTCGGGCCAGGAGAAGTGGAACTTCTCCATGATGGGCGAGCAGCGCTGGCGGGCGTGCTCACACATGGGCCGGCAGGCGGGGATGGACGCCGACACTTTATCCGTGCACATGGGCGCGTACAGCGAGCACAGGAAGAAGCGCAGGTGCTGGTCGCAGCCGTACTCCACCAGCGAGGCGAACTCCTGCAGCTTGATGGCCGCCTCGCGCTGGCTCTCGTGCCCCATGAAGTTGGGCATGCGCGTCTCGTTGTAGCCGATGCCCTGGCACATGGGAATGGTGATGGCCTCGCATTTGGCCGGCTGGCCCCGCTCCGGGTCGTACGAGGCAATCTCCAAGCTGGACGCGGCCAGGACCAGCTGACACCAAAGAGCGACCACTACCTGCGCGGTGGAACCCCACATGCTGCCGACTCAGTCATGCATTTAAAGCGAAGGGAAGTGCTGGAAGTAGAAGAAGCGGTGACGCTAAAGCCGCCTCGGCATATGATGTCCCGTGTTGAGGTCGATACAAATGAGGGTAAACTCCAGATCTAGCTCTCCTTCATCTCATCCCACAGGAACGGCCCCAAACGCACTCTTCTCCAGCGCACTGGATGCCGCCGAAGGGGGAATACTCTGTCCAAGTAGGCTAGCGCGGTAAATAATTCCCCTTGATTTAAAGCAGCGCGTGGGCAACCCAGCTCCTCAAAATGCACGCGTCCCCACGAGACTGTCTCCAAAACGACACTTAAACTCAAGTGCTTTACAGTGAAATCCAGGAATTCTTCCGTGGCTTAAGTTGTAAAAGTCAGCAAAAGTACTTTAAACTAATCTGTGGTTAGGGCTAATTCGTCGCTTTGAAAAACAGTCTAACTGGTAGAAAAACAAATAACGGCACTCGGTTAATAAATCCCCTGTACTCTTCACGCTGTTAACTGTGAACTACTTTTGATATCCATACGCATTGTAACGCAAATGTAAGCGGTGGGACTCACAACAGAATCATTGTGCGGCGTGCTGTGTTTGTTGAATGGCTGCTTTGCGTCGCTGAATAAGCCTCTGGGGTCCTCTGCCTCCGACCGCTCGGCTGAACTAACCTCCTGTCTTCGCTGTGCCCGACCAGTCCTCTCCCTTGCGGGGGTGGGTCGTCAGTGACGTTGTGAGTACGACCCGCCTACCATGTTCTTCAAAAGTACGCTTTTTTCATTACTAATACCTTACATTTGGTTTCATGGCTGATAGTACACGGAGATAAATAGACAAGCGCTTCCAAAGCAATTATTAGATAAACTCTTAATAGATTTATATACCACAATATTTTTTTCTTACATATTTTAACCAAAGAATATTTTTGTTTTGTTTTTATTGAATGCAACCACACTCAAACACTGTTAACCCAACTTGTGAATGCATACAACCAAGTTCAAAAATATAACCTCTTTACCCAAAAAACTTTATAATTTACTAGGCACAAATATTTGACCAATCCAGTGTTTGTTAATTGAGGTGACCATGCATTCTTTTCAGGCATCTGCACATTGTCAGGCTGTGTTGCTCTGCAAATAAACCACGGCGAGATTAGTGTTACCATCTAGTGGCTAAACAACAGAAAGCATCTCTGCAGTAGACACAGTGGGCTATGCAGGGCTATCCACCATAACACCAGCGGCAGTTATGCAATGCCTGTGCCACCTAGCCTGATTGACCTACTGCATTTTCAAGGTGTCAAACTGTCACAAACCTTTTCACAACAGGATGAAAAATATCTCAATATTATCCGGACTAATCACATAGCACCAGGGATTAAACAAATACTTGAGACTCATAGTTGTGACATTAGTATGTCTTGTTTTCTGCTTGCCCTATAAATATATCTGTAATTGTTGTTCATTAGACATTAGTTATTTTAGACCCTTTTGAGCAAAACGCAGCAGTATGCCGTGTTACCCACCTCTCCTGTAAACACATCGGTCACTGTTTTCAGTTTACTGCGTGGAGTGATGGGCGCCCTATAGTCCCACTGTTGTCAGTGTAATGGGTGGAGTAATGGCTGCCCCATAACTAACTCTACATGTAAGGTGTCAGAGCTTAGGAGAAGCTAAGAGGGGTCATGCTCCCTTATGGCTAAAGGTCTTGCTCTAAGAGCCGTGGAGTCAGGAGGGCTATCTGTGTGTGTGACTGATAGCTTGTGTGTGTGTTTGCGTGTGTGTGTGTGTGTGTGTGTGTGT
>CM050215.1:11517249-11519749 GCA_027475355.1 Coilia nasus | reverse complement strand
TTATAATACACTTATCAGATGCCTTTATCCAAAGTGACTTACAAAAGGAGAATACAGCAAGCTAAAGGAGCAAGCAAAGTAAACAAAGGCATGGCAAATCAACCCCCCTAAACACACACACACACACACACACACACACACACACACACACACACACACACACACACACACACACACACACACATATGCGGGATCTAGGTAGGCTTATCACCTTAATCAAACTCAAGCCTAACCTTACCAACACACAGGGTTTCAGCAGATGGTTTGTTAGGCTAGTCTCAGGATCTGCAGACAGTCTGAAGCATCATCTGTAAGACCACCCAAATAAAGTGTAACTGTACATTGCATTAATATAACAACCAGTGTCTGATTAACTGCAGTACAACCATCTTACTGTTATGGTTCACTGGTCTTCAGCTGTCTTGATGTGATCTGGTCTGGTCTAAAAGGCCATTTACTATAATACTTTAATACTTTTATAATACTATAATCTTAATAGCCATTTGACTTGATCAGGGACATGTCCACAGACAGTGCCATGTAGAAATTCGGAAAATAACATGGGACATTCCACTGACAACATTAAAAAAAAGGGATGGGGCGGGGGGGCTGAACTGCACTCTGTGTGCTTTTTTAGTTATCAATGCGCCCAACATCAAATAGTCCCAGCAATATAAGTAAAAGTACTCCCCAAATCTAATGTGAACTTAACAGACAGTCAGAGTGAACCCTCTGTTTAAGCCCACTCACAGCAAACAGCACTGTCCGTCCTGAATGAAGAAAACAACCTCTGCTCTGCTCTGCTCTGCTCTGCTTGTTATTCGCCTGCCGCCCCACTCATGCTTCCCAGCCGGCCCGTGAGTCACCCACTGCGCTGCCAGACACATAATCCAGCGCGGACCTGTGGTCAGACGGACAACCGATTACCCCCACAGTCCATCACCCCATTACCGACCTGCTGTCAGGTGCCTTGATGACTACCGTATGCACAGAGTCTGGACTGACACAGCTATAATAAGCATTAGTCATAGTCACAAGCAAGTCGTCTGGGGTAAAATGTGCAGAGCTGAGCAACGGGTGTCTTCTAAAAGAGAGAAACAAATACCCTAAATGCATCTTAAAATACATAATGAGCTGATTACCTCAGGAGGCATGCGGTGAGGTATTAACAAGTCCCCTGTCCTAAATGTCATTAAATAATCTTTAATTAAATCTTTAAAAATGAGTGTATGCATGACAGCTTAGGTACTTTGTGGAACTAGAAGTCCTTTGCAAGGAAAGGTGGGTGAAAAATGCCAAAACAACTGTTAACAGATGTTTAGCTGGCTACAAAGCACATCTAGCCTGCAAGCTGTGATATTTGCCAGCGGGGGTATTAAGTGCTGACTGTGCCATGTGGCCAAAGTGGTCTTAAACCCATTTCCTTCCTGTAGTGGTCTTAAACCCATGTCCTTCCTTTGTTAGTTTGGAAAAGGCTGAAATTAAAAACAGAAGTCTTGCCTGACATTTTGAAGACATTTGTCATCTTTTATATCATCCCTTTCGGAAATCATCTCATTCTTCACTTGATTAGCTATTCACATTTACAGAATTTTGATCAAGGGTTTGAAACGTTTCCTCAAGGGTGAGCAGATGTGTCCATGTAGGTTTGTATATAAACAGTATCTATAGGATACAGTAAAGGTTTAACTATATAACAATACATAGAGTTAGAGTTACGGTTAAGGTCAACATAATACCTGCTGAAACCTGTATTGTATAGAGCAGACTCACTCGGTTCTGAACTGGACTTGAACCCATAGTTTATGTACCAGCACAGCACAGTAACTGGTGCAGTATAGCCCCTTGCTTCATCTGCTTTCGGTCAGTCACCAGGACGCCTCCAGGAAGCAGTTTATAATAACTACTTCCTAATACACATTTCTTTTGCATTTGTTAACTCTTACTTAACACTTTGTTCATCATTTGGTAACCATTGCTTTTACACTATCTGTCTCAATGTTGGTTGGATATCTGTCTGTACGTCTGACTGTTTGTCTTTATGCTATCTGCTATCTATCTCTCAGCTTGCTGCCTTTTTGTCCACCTGTCTATAATCTTCTCTGTCTGATTTAACATTTGTACAAATGTTTATACATGATTTACTGATGAAAAATAGAGTAAAAACAATAGTTACCAAACAATGAACAAAGTGTAAAGTAAGAGTTAACAAATGCAAAATAAATGCTTATTAGGTAGTAGTTCTGATGGAGGAAGAGGGTGGTTTGTGAAGCTGCATAAAGGTTCTGCATAACAGCTGAGCTGTAGAGGGGCATGTAAAAAACCTGCTCTGCCCACAACAGTAGTCTCTTTCTCTGCTGCTGGGGTTATGATACTTCATGGCTGTTTTCGGTGGCTTGGCTAGAATTTGCGGGCTCGGGAGTAAAAATGGAAACACTTGGCCCACCTTGGTTGAAGTGACAGGGCTCGACAGGACGGACGAGGTTGATTCAAGGAGATG
>CM050215.1:11492249-11502249 GCA_027475355.1 Coilia nasus | reverse complement strand
ATGAGTAAAAAAGACATAGACATAGGCACACACTTGACACAAAGACACACACTTACTCATTAGCAGTGGAGCTTGTCGTTTTAGCAGTGGTGCTGCAAAGCTACTGAATGCATATAGGGGGAACACTGGAGCATTAGTCTGTAAAACTAACGTAAAGCACCACTGTTTGGTGTACTAAGCTTTGACACGCTATTCATTTGACTGATGCAATTGATGTGTGTATCCTGTATGTATCCAGTGTATAAGACACTTGAAAATTAAAGTTAAGTTAAAAATTAAAATTAAGATAAAATTAAAAACTTGGTGTAAAAAATAAAAAAGCAACAACCAAGCTGCAGTAAGTTAGTATGGAAGTGTGACGGAACATTTCCTCCCTCTGTTCTAGATTTATGGGGTTATCATTTCATTCATTCAGAAAAATGTGGCAAAAACATCAACTTGATATGTTATGTTTTTGCACATTAACCTTCTGCGGTGCTGGGAGATCTCTTGGGAATAAGTAGAGATGCAGTGGATGTAGCACAGAGGAAGTAAGGGTGGCATTTAGAGTGAATAGATATATAGGTTTCTTTTTTTCTTTTAAAGAAAGAAAATCTGTTCTTATCCACAATAACTGAGTATCTGGGACTGTTCAGTTGATGTTAGAGCCAGCACTTGAGGCTTAACAGCAACAAGTCAAGTGAAACAAAAGCCAGGCATCCCAACCTGCAGTAACTCATTTCAGGGAGGTCAACAATAACCCAATTTCATTTCATTTCCTAAATCAAACATTCTAAGAATGTGTAGCTAATCAGTCTGTTGCCAGGGTGACAAGTATAGTCTCTTGCAATGGCTCTGGGCTAGTCTATACTGCCACACTGTGACATCATCATAATTTCTCTTTATGACATAAGCAATATGTGTCATTATATGTGACTGACATGCTGTCTATGGCTCTGGGATAGTCTATACTGCCACACTGTGACATCATCATAATTTCTCTTTATGACATAAGCAATATGTGTCATTATATGTGACTGACATGCTGCAAGTAGTGTATATACTGCCACACTGTGACACCATCATAATTTCTCTTTATGACATAAGCAATATGTGTCATTTTATGTGACTGACATGCTGCAAGTAGTTGTAAAGAACTCCACTGAGGCACAACTCAGTGTATTGTTGTATCTCGACGCATCCCCATGATGTTTATTAGCACTTGGTTTGATCAACACTTGAACAAGACTTTATCAGAATCTGATCAATAATTCCTCACCACGATCGGGAAAAAAATGGATAAGGCCAGAGAAGGTAAGAAATGTTAAATTTGAAATTGTTGCACTTGTTTCCTTTTTAGTATGAAGAAGTCAAGGATTCAAAGAGATTTATTTTGCACTTGTTTCCTTTTTAGTATGAAGAAGTCAAGGATTCAAAGAGATTTATTGTCACATATTGAAATACTGAGAGTAAGGCATGTCATGAAACTGCATACTGTTAGTCAGCCTGTCCTGTGCGTATGTGTGTGTGTGGAGCAGGTTGGATCAGAGGGAGGGGGCAAAGTGCTTAAAATGGTAAGGAGATGGCCTTACTGGAAGGACCGGAGGAAATGCGTGTGTGTTTGTAGGGTGTTAAACTGCATAGAGTACAGTGATGGTGGTAGTGGTGGTGTGGGTAGGGGTTGCAGATGAGAAAGCAGTTATGTGCTGTCAGTGGTGTGGGTAGGAGGTATGTGGTAATAGTGGTAGTGTGGATGTGGGCTGACAAAGGAATATATATATATATATATATATATATATGTATTTTATATAGCCTAAAATATTGTTTTATAAAATTTATAGCATGGTTTATGTATTTTTATAGTACCTGTCGTCATATTCTATTTCTGTACAGTGCCTTCAGTGTTTATGTTTGTATGTTTTTTTAAACTGTAATGTGTATTTGAGTGTTATGAGAGGTGCTTATAAATAAAATGTATTATTGCCATGTTAAGCCGTAAGTGCATTTTCAGCACAGTTAAAATGTGTAGCTCATCACATCGCCCTATTGAAAACATTGCACATGGGAATTAAAATGAACTTCTCTCACTGTCAAACAGATCAATCTCAGCCTCCTCCTCTATCTTTGGACAGTTCTGAGCAAACACAGCCATGTCCAAAAACTCCCCCAAATGTTTGGAAGGAGCTTGAATGTTCTCCTCTGAGCATGTATCTCCAGGATCTCCCTGACAAGTAGGTTATGTCCCACAGTTATCTAACCACAGTTCAACTGTTGATTTACTGAAAATCATAACACAGAGCACACTGACACTTATCTGCCTTTCCCAGGGAATGGATGGACGTATGTAAGGGGCATGCATGATCCTGTACTGTAAGTACCTATTCTGATGCCAAGTACCTCAGGTGTTTACATTGCTAAAACTTCCACTTAATTGACTGTTGTTACAAATTCTTTCCATCATTAAACCAGATGACAAAAGGGCAGTTTTTTTTAACTATGCATGCCCATTGTGAAGATTGTGACTCTGAGTTCCCTAAAGGCCATCATCCCAGCAGGAGGCCAAATCTGCTGGCACAGCCCCAAACATTTCAGCCATCTCCTCAGTGAAAAGAAGCTTTCTTTTTTCTATTCTCTTATGACTACCCTGAAATTGAACCTAGAGTACAGAAGAGAATTTGTACATATCACTGGTGTATAATATTTTACAAGGCAACAAAGTCCCATGAACATAATGCTAATCATAAGAAATTCAGAACTGTGTAGAATAAATAAATGCTACAAGCAGACAATTTTCTTTGTATTTTCCTGAAGGCCTCCATCATCCCAGCCAACCTGTGGGTCTGGAACTTCATTTCCTGAGACACTGGAAGCCACAATGGAACTCAGTGTTAAAGATGCGCAGCAGTGTGTTTCAGAGAGTCTCCTCTTAGTGACTGCTGATGAGGGCTCAGACAAGTCCACCTCATATGAGCCCACCTGTGCTGTTGCAAGAGAAGCCAATTACAGGATGAAGACCATCCTCGCAACCTTCGGAAAATCAGCTGTGGAGTGCTCGCGCTGTGGGGCTGAACGCCTAATCCATCTGGTAAAAAGGAAAATTGACGCAAGTCTGCTTCACAGACAGCTCAGCAAAAGTCAGCTTCCACTCCTGAGAACAGGAGCTTAGCCTCCGATGTGGCTTCTACCACTGCCGCTTCTACTGATGTTATACAAGCCATGGAAAAACACCTACATAGATGATCAAGAGGACCAGCATGCAAAAGAAGTCACTGTGGCGGCAACAATAAGGATGATAGACCCCCAAATCCACAGAGAACACTCATGATGTCATGGAGGTACATATGGAGATAGCAAACACTTACAGAGAAAGCAGTGCAGCCTTTCAGTGGTCATAAAGTGGGAAGTATAGACAAAAACTGTCTGACACACAGACAGGAGAAAGCCAAAAACACTTTCAGGAGAAAGCCAAAAACACTATCAGTGACCAGCTTCTGAAGAGACATTCAAGTCTTGAGGCCATAACTCCATGCCAGCCATCACAGTCTTCTGAGACCTTTGTTGAGTTGTTGATGTACCTGGTGCAGTCTTCTAAAAGCTTTTATGAGCAAGAGGTTGAGGGTGAGGAGAAAGATGTGAGGTCTGCTGCCCTTAGGCTTTTCAACAAGATGAAAGGCAAGGTTAAAGATATTTTTAGCAAACCAAAGCCAGAATATTCTGAACAGGGACCAGAAGATGTAGGTAAAGCTCCTATTACAGACCAAGAACTGACATCTGAGGAGGACTTAGAGTCATGTACTGAAGAAGTTGGAAGTCAGATTGCGGTGTTGTACAATGTGAGTGAGTGAATTTGAGGATGACAACTTGGATAAAAATGGACGAACTTCCAGAGAGTCTTTGGTGACAGCAAATTTTGTTGTCAATATTTTAGCCCAACTTGAAAACTTGGCACATGGCATCCATAGACATCCAAAAGGGTTCAAATACAGACTTACAATTGCCTTATTATCATCAGAAGAATGGTACCAGCATGAAAAGCACAAGCCTATCAGTCATCCCTCCTGAAGTATGTCTTCATACTCTCTCAGATGAATGCTTTCAAACAGAGGCTACACAGGCAGTAAGTGCTTTAAACAATTTAACAGAGCTTGAGAGATCATTCACTACCACCAGTCAAGCGCATTGAAGAAGGCACGTCTAAAATCTTTGAGTTCATTGTCCAGGATGTGAATGGTTTTAAACAAATCATTCAGGAATCAGAATCGGCAAAGGGGTCTGGGCTTATGGTTCCAGAGAGTACACCCACAGAAATATCTGCTCTTGAGTGTCCTTTTGGAACTGATAGCCAAGAATTGCCTGTTTTCTTCAAACACCTAGCTTCAGTTGCAACTAAGCAGCAAATGTATCCAGAGGACGCTGAAAGAAATATGGATTCCTCCATTCACGATGGACAATCAGGCTTAGGTGATCCAACAAAGGCAGAAGTCCAGCAATTAAAAAATCTTGCAGCTGCCATGCTAGAGGGGGCTAATGTCCAATCAGCCCCAATTGTGAGTTTTGAACCACATGCATCACCTCCTTCACAATCACCCAGCAGCTCAAAGGTATTTGATGCACTGCCAGGTAGTGAGACATGTTCTAACGAACTTACTGATCTCATCAAGATTTTTCTTTTGGAGAGCAGCACAGGTCCTGAAGTTATTTCATTAATTGACGGTACATGCTCATCAGATTCTGTGCTCCACATGAAGGACAACAAACATGAACAAACAAAAGACAAAGGACAAAAGAAGAATGATGCCACTTTCAAAATGATGTATGACTTTCCCAAAGAGAAACTCAAGTGTTTGCTTGAACAATATTTTAGATTTCCTGCAAAGCCCATCAATGAAGAAAACCTTCCCAGTCAACAGACACAACCCACCATCGGGAGACCATCTAGTTCTAAATCCAACCTTGAATTTACCTCATCTCATTCTGCCCCTTGCATCTCTGATGATACAGCAACAGACAATTCCCTGCCCTTTTTGGATACAGAGGAGTATTGCTGCATGGTCACAATGCTGATTCTAATGTTACTAACCAAGATTACAGATCAACAAGTTATTTCCACAGATCTAATGAAAGGCACCAGACAGCAAAGTGAGAGGGTTCTCTTAGAGTTTACTAATGTTTCAGGACTTCCAAATTCATCAACTTATTCAAAGAATGCTGAAGTTCAGAAGGTCTGTAGAATTCTTTATGATTACCTAACAAAGGAGTTTGGCACTGCAGCTGCCCTTAAAGTGGTTGACACACACAATCTTTCCTTTGACCAACTCCTGATTGTGACATTGGCAAAAAAAATGTAAGCCTGCGAAGGTTCTGCCAGGAAGACGACAATGTCTGGGCGCTGTTTCCGACCAATCAGCGGCCGCCACCTGCTTTATAATGACTTGACTAACTTACCTTTTCCGCTGCTTCAAGTGCCAACGTTTCGACGCATCCTCCTCCCTCCCCACCACCACCAGTTTGGTCCCTGTCTATCCGCCTGGGGGTAATTCTGTTTTGTGCTAAACGGCAACGGCTGGATCTGCCGGATCCAACGATGCAAGACCCAGGCTGATGACTGGACCTATGCCAAAGGAGATCTACTTCCTACTTAATGTTCAGTTGCTAATTCTGACCATATTAAATTGCTTAAATTAAACCTCTTCTTCTCTGAGTCTTTCTGGCCGAACTAATGCACATGTGATCAGAAGGATCCAAAGACCCTAAACAGTCCATGACCTGGGAAGCGTCCAAAATTCTGGATCAATTTCAAAGTAAATATCTTAATTAAAATTATTTATTTCAAACTATCAGAATGTTTATACAAACTTTAAACTTAAACTCACCTAATGTTCTTCTACAGAGACGGATATTCAGCAAAGAAAAAGTGGGCCCTGTACACAAGAATCAAGACACAAGTAAGTTTCCTGATTCTTCCTCTCATGTATTCTTGGATGAACTTACAGTAGCCTTGATCTTGCTTTGAGCGTTTACCATCAGCCACAAAAAATGTGTTACAGTAATAACAACAATAATTTGGGAAATGCTACCTGTGTTAACAGACCAGCCTGAAGGCACCTTAGCCTCTCTCTCTCCTGAGGATGGTTTTTCATCAAAGCCCAAGAAATACTCTGCCTTGTCCAAGATGTTGTTATGCTGAATTAGGCCAAACTGAACCATAGTTTGGTTTGGTTTGAGGGCATAAAAATGTCCCAAACTGTTGGAAAAATCCCAATAATAAAAAAAAGTGCATGATTTTTTTTGTGTGTGAATACAACTCTGCATACACTGATACACATGCACACAGGCTACCTGTGTCACTGTGCTGATGAAATATGTCTCCCTTTCTACACACAGACATAAACACGTACACTTGCATTCACCCTCTCTCACACGTGTCACACATGTCTCACACACACACACACACACACTGGGTATGCATGCAAATAAAAACACACCCGTGTGCACAAATGCACACATGGACACACACACACACACACACACACACACACACACACACACACACACACACACACACACACACACACACACACACACACACACACACATGCCTAGGTGATAGCCAAGATTACATAGACACAATAAATACATACATAATTGCATACATGCAAACTATTTAATATATACAAAGCATAGACAGTGACTCATTAAAAGGCACACAAGCTATCAGAAATAAGTGCACTATCTTTATGGAGGGACTCTGCAAGTGACCTTGTAATATAACTGTAGTTTCTGGCTATCTTAGAAGAGGCAGGCTGACATATCGTGTCTGCTGGCCAATACAGTCAGTGCAGTATCTATGAATTCTGTATGCATGTTTTTACGGGTTAATGGCCTAATGGAGCCCAAGCAACAAGTAGCAGAATGCACATCACACATGGGCACAAACAGCAGGTGGCTTTGGAATTATTTTTTAAAAGGCAGGCATTCTCACTCTCCCTCACTCTGTCTGTGTCCCTGTCACTTGCTGCATCTGTCACTTGTCCTAATTAGGTAAAGAAATTTGCACGAGTTGCGGGAGATTTTGTATTACCTGCAGGCATCCAGGAGTCCCTTTTTTTTTTTACGTAATGCGGGAAACTCCCGGAGGTCGTGGGAGAGTTGGGATGTCTGAATGATTCAAACCACTGTAACTGAAGCTAACACGAAAACAGAGAGAGGAAAGGGATCGAGAGAGCAGGAGAACATTTCTGAGAAGGTGAACATGCCTGAGAAAGTGTGTTTATCTAGAGAGTGTTTGTGTTTGTGTGCCTGACGTCTGCACATGGGTCTCAATGTGTGACTGTTTGAAGACATGTGATAGTGTGCACTTGCATGCATGTCAAAGTGTGTGTATGTGCATGTGTGCACGTTTGTATATTTGTGTGTGTGTGTGTACAGTATATCTCTCTGTGTGTAAGCATGTGGGTGTGTATTTGTTTGTGTGTGTGTGAGCATGTGTGTGTGTGTGTCCGTGTCCGTGTGTTAGCATGTGTGTGCGTGTGTGTTTTTGTGTGTGTCTCTGTATGTGTGAGCATGTGTGTGTGTGTAGTTGTGTGTGTCTGTGTGTGTAAGCATGTGGGTGTGTACTTGTATGTGTGTGTGTGTGTGTGTGTGTGTGTGTGTGTGTGTGTGTGTGCGTGTGTGTGTGTGTGTGTGTGTGTGTGTGTGTGTGTGTGTGTGTGTGCCCCTGTTTGTACATATGGCGGCAGGCCATGTTTGGCCCTGTGTGCTCTGCACCTCTGCACATAAATTAGGCTCTTGATTGGCCGAGGTGAACGAGCACAATGGCTGCCTTCAGCCCTGGCCAGCCCAGCCCAGTCTGCCCCTGGGCTCCAGCAGAGCGGGGCGCGGAGGATGGAGGAGGCCTGGTCAGGGGGTGCCTCTGCTGGGCAACCACAGGAGTCTCAGCCCAGGGTCTCAGGCACCTCATGCACATCCATACCACAGCTTTCGTGTAAAATGGGAATGGAGGAATGTAGGGATTAGTGGACAGAGAGAGGGAAAAATGTAGAGAGAGAGAGAGAGAGAAGCAGCCTTGGCACAAAGTATATGTTTGAGTATATGTTTCAACTAACAGTGAGTTATAGGCTGCCTGGGTAGTTAGTTACATTATTTAAGACTGGTGATAAAGTCAGCCTGAATATTCTAATTGGTTCGGTCAATCATTCCCTGCGTTCTGGGGTGGCTGTATTTTTCTTTTTGTATTGCTGCTCACAGCATGTCTAGTGCAATTAAATTAGACTTAATGTTTTGATTAACTTTTGACTGACTCCTGCTTGACTTGATTAATCATCTCTGGTGGTCTCCTCATGTACTAGAATGGAACACTATTGAGCTGTCCAGGAAGATAGAGCAGCTTTTCACTCCTGAAAAAATGTCAAGTCTGTTTGTGATAGCCCGAGGCAATGCATGGACTTCCCTTTAACACTCTGCCTTTCCTTTGAATCCGTCCTCAAAACACTTACGGTCCGCGAGTACTACCAACATCAAACTGGCGCCTCATCAAAGAGTAGGAAATGGACTGAATGTCAACAGAGAGAGGAAGAGAGAGGGAGAGAAAGGGAGAGAGAAGAGAGAGAAAGAGAGAGAGGGAGAGAGAGAGAGAGGTAGAAAAAGAGAAAGCGAGAGGTAAAAAAGGTAGAAAGGTGGAAAGAGAGCGAGAAGGGTTGAGGGCGAGGCAGCCAACAGCACCCACATCCTGCAAGGACTCCCTTGTTCCTTGTTCCTACAACACATCAGTCACCTAAGGTGGGCGACTGAAAGGTGCCTTGTGTTGGGGGTGTTGGGGGGTGTGGGGTGGTTGAATGGAGTTGAGTCTCCACTGTCTGACCGAACCCCACTCTGTTTGTGCTTCCCGACAGGCCCACGGCCGGCCCAATCTGTAAGTAATTATGTAACGAGCGGGCCCGCGACGGACAGAATGGAGGGGAACAGACCCACGCCTGTTTCTGCGGAGTGGAAGAGTTCAAGTGTGGTGAGCAGGGTGGGTGGGTGGTTGGGCGGATGGATGGATGGGGTACATGAGAGGAAAAAAGGGGAAAAGGAAAGAGAGAGAGAGGGAGAGAGAGAGGGGGAGAGAGAGAGAGAACAAGAGAAAGAAAATATCATTCCTTCAGCTGTCATCTCTTCTGTGATAGAAGACCTACCAACACGTAGACATGAACAGAGGAGGGAGGAGGAGGAAGTGGGGGTGGGGTGGGGAGGACAAAGAGAGAGAGAGAGAGAGAGAGAGAGAGAGAGAGTGATAAAGAAAGATGAAAAACAGGAGAAAAGATGGCAGATGACATGAGAGGACCCTCATCCTCTCTCTTGCAGGGGCAGGAAGTTGATATGGCAGATAAAGGCCGACACTAGGGATGAGGTAGATAAGGGAGAGATAAGGAGCTGCTGTTGGACCTGAAACATGAGCTGGCCTACATCTACTGTATCTCCACCCGTGTCCCCGCCTCTCTCACTTACTCACTAATCACCAACTCACTGACCATTTATGGCTTCTCACGAACTTAAAATGAACAAACATAGGGAGAGAGAGAGGGGGGAGGGGGAGGGGGTTTAATACTTCTTTATTAGATAATTGTCTAGCTTTATTGTATGATCTCACTAGTAAAACAGTGTTAAAAGGGCTAGCGTGAGAGAGAGAGAAGGAGAGAGAGAGATGGAGAGAGAGAGAGAGAGAGAGAGAGAGAGAGAGAGAGAGAGAGAGAGAGAGAGAGAGAGAGAGAGAGACACTAAGAGAAACAATTGAATTTGGATAGTGGTAGAACTGCAGGTGTGTGACATATATATATTGAAACGTGTCGTGGTGACATGATTGACCTGTTGCTTATGCGACATACTGTAGGCGGTTGCCTAGGACACCATGTGCCAGAAAGCATGACAACATCATCCAATGTAATGAATTCTGAAGGGTTGGCTGAAGTTAGTTCAGCAGCAGGGGGGGAGGGGGGGACTGCTGAATCCATGTGATTTGTGTAACATGGATTGATGTGGA
>CM050215.1:11474749-11482249 GCA_027475355.1 Coilia nasus | reverse complement strand
CTGGTTCAATTCCTCCTCCTGGCCAGGTCGAAGTGTCCTTAAGCAGGACACTGAACCCCACACTGCTCCCGGGGTCTGATTGGTGATTGGCTGATTGGTGAACCTTTGCAACCGGTGTGTGAATGGGCGAACGTGAGGCATTCCTTGTAAAGCACTGCGGGTACTTTGCCGAGTAAAGGAATGTGCTATTTAAACCATTACCATTTATGAGATATTTTAACTGTCACTATGAAATGTTTGAACTGTTAGGTGGTCTATGAGATGTTGTGACTGTGAACTGTGACTGGTGCATGAGTAGAGAGCTAGTCAGTCCTCCTGTAACCCTGCAGTCTTGTGCGTGTCTGCCTGTTTGTGTGTGTGGATGTAAAGAGTGTGTGGTTGGGTTGCAGCATCAAAGTGCGGCTCTTTTATGAGTTTCTAACAGTGCCGCCTCCCGCGCCCAGCGAGACTGACTAAGCCCCTCCAACACCCCCAGTAAACACCTTGAGCAGGGCAGCAGTCTGTCCTGCATACCCAAGGTCACTTGTGGTACACACACACACACACACACACACACACACACACACACACACTAACACACACACACACACACTAACACACACACACACTAACACACACACACACACACACACACACACACTAACACATACATGCACGCGCAGTCCAGATGGCTGGCCTCTGAGACCTGCACAGAGGGTCTCTCTATTTCACACACACACACACACACACGCACACACACACACACACACACACACACACACACACACACACACACACACACACACACACACAGTGTCACACACACCAATAACAGCACTGAAGTTTTGTGACTTGGCCATGCCCTCGACCCCCAAAAAAAATCTAATACGATGCCAAAGACAGGTGACAGTTTACACACACACACACACACACACACACACACACACACAGAAAGTGAGTGATGGCCTTGGACGGTGTCCAGGCCAGCCCGCTGTGCCAACTGTCAGTCACATGACAGCACCCCCAAGGAATGCAATAAGCGCTGGCTAATTAGATTAAACTAAGAGGCCGTCTACTCCGCACAGACACTCTGCATTTGAGCAGCTCTGTTATCCAGGACCTGACACACAGACCAGCGGGTTTCAGCTTTCCCTCCTTTCCCTCAGTCCTCAGTCCTTCCCTTCTTTCTTTCTTTCTTTCTTTCTTTCTTTCTTTCTTTCTTTCTTTCTCTCTTTCTTTCTCTTGTCTTTCTCTCGTCTTTCGTTCCCTGTGTGTTTTTAAAAAACTCACCTGCTGCATCCCGCCTAGCGCCATCCTCTCCTCTCCTCTCCTCTCCTCTCCTCTCCTCTCCTCTCCTCTCCTCTCCTCTCCTCTCCTCTCCTCTCCTCTCGCTTTCACTTTGTTTCCTTCTCCCTTGTCTTTTTTTAACCGACCTTCAATTCGCTGTCTGAGTGCCTCCTATTCAGTTTCTCTCTCCCCCTCTCTCTCTTTTTTTCTCGCTCTTTCTTTCTTTTCTGTTTTCCCCTTGCTCGACCCCATCCCTCTCTATCTGTCTGGCTCTGTCTGGTCCAGACTCTCTCTCTGTCTTTTTCCCTCTCTCTCTCTCTCTCTCTCTCTCTCTCTCTCTCTCTCTCTCTCTCTCTCTCTCTCTCTCTCTCTCTCTCTCTCACACACACACACAATGCGGCCCGTGTAAGTGGAGATGGGTCTCAGTCTGTATGTTATCTCCTCTCGCATGTCTACGTATGCATGTGTGGGGGCTCCGTGTATTTGTACGACGGTAAAGTGGGGCCTTTTGTCCACGTGCAGATAAAGCTACAGAACTGACCGCTCTCGCAACAAACCCGTCCCCCCCCCCCCCCCCCCCCCCCCCCCGGCTCTTCCTGCGCTCCGGTCACCAGCGTTAAGCCTTCTTAGCCTCGCCACACAAAGGCCGGTCCCTCTGAGCCTCCATATAGTAGCTACTGGCACAGCGCTTTGGAAAACAAACGCAGGCAGGGGGAGCTGCTTGGCGGCAGAGAAAGGCAAGAATTGGTTTGGGATCGAAGAGAAGAGGGAGATGTTTACTGAAATAGTGACAGTCTTTTGTACGTTCGCATGACATTTTTTTATTTATCCTATAAATGTATACTCAGCACAGGTGCCATAAAAAATAAACGCATAAAAAGAAAACCAAACCAATAGGTTTTCCTCCTTAAAGAGGCTGTCCTCATCAGAGATCGGTTTCACAGATTCGATGTTCCTATGCATGACATGAACCACTGTGTGTGCAATAGCTCCCCCACTAGAATTTCTGTAGCCAATCCCAGAGGAAAGTATTACTTCTTACAACAGGCTTATCTATGTCTCTCAGAAATACACAATATTTGTTTTTCTTAAAACCCCCTAAAGATGATCAGACTATTTTAAGATCTTAAGTTAGATGTAGATTGGACTTATGTTAGGCTTCACCATGTTTCCTTAGCAGATTCATTTACAGTAAGAAGTATGAGACAAAGGCCAGATCTTACTCAAGTCTAAATTGTTTATCTTAAATTACCCGTAAGAGAAAGTGATGAAAACGAGCCTAACATAAGATTGTTTCTGAAAGTCAAGGTCACTGTAAGAAGCAATATTTTTCCTCTGGGATGGCCTGACAACTCAATACACACCGCCTTGCTCTTCTCTCTTCTCTATGGAACGAAGGCAAGGCAGGTTTATTTTCTGAAGAACAAATCACACATACAGGTAATTCAGCACCCCGTTATGTGAATAAATGTGAGAAGAGCAAATGAAATGGAGAAGAGAGAAAAATATATTTCTGAAAGGAGGAGAAAAAAGGAGGGTATGGAGTAGAGGTGAGTGTATGTCTGGTCCTAATTCCCACCTGCCTGGATAGAGGGCCACATGAAATCCATCCCAGCATCCATCTGAACATATCCTTAACATAACAAATGGGGGAATGGGGGTGGTGGGACATAGGACGGTGTGTATAGTGTGTGTGTGTGTGTATGTGTGTGTGTGTCGGTGTGTACGTGTGTGTGTGTGTGTGTTTGTGTGTGTGTATGTATGTGTGTGTGTATGTGTGTGTCTGTATGTGTGTGTGTGTGTGTGTCTGTGTGTATGTGTGTGTGTGCGTGTGTGTGTGTGTGTATGTGTGTGTCTGTCTGTGTGTGTGTGTGTGTGTGTGTGTGTGTGTGTATGTGTTTGTGTTTGTGTTTGTGTCTGTGTGGGTGTGCGTGTGTGTGTGTGTGTGTGTGTGTTTAGGGTTGGTGTTTTTGACAGTATTTATGTGATAAATAATGTGCATGTGTTTAAATTAAATGTGTTTTTTTTGTAGAGCATATTTTCAGAAGTATGTGATATGTGCATGCCATGTATGTTTTAGTACTTAAATGATGTATGTGTTGCTGAATACATGGGACAAAAATGGGACTTTCACGTTCATGTGTTTAGGGTTGGGGGGCCTGTAAGAAACTTTGTTGTATATTATGCTTGAGTCTAAGCTGAAGTGCGGTGTGTAACTGCACATTTATCTACGTAGTGTGTGTATGTGTGTGTGTTTGTGTGTGTGTGTGGGTGTGTGTGTGTGTGCAGGCATTCTGTGCGTGTGCGTGTATGTGGACATTCATTCTGTGTCTGTGTATTTGTGTTTGTGTGTGTAGCCATTCGGTGTATGTGTGTGTGTGTATGTGAGCATGCATGTGTGTATGTGTGTGTGTGTGTGCGCCCACACATGCAAGCTTTCTGTGTGTGTGTATTTCTGTGTGTGTGTACAAGCGTTTAGTGTCTGTGTATTTATGTATGTGTTCTGCTTGAGTCTAAGCTGAAGTGTGGTGTGTAACTGCACATTTATCTACGTAGTGTGCGTATGTGTGTGTGTGTGTGTGTGTGTGTGTGTGTGTATGTGGACATTCATTCTGTGTCTGTGTATTTGTGTTTGTGTGTGTAGCCATTCTGTGTATGTGTATGTGTGAGAGAGTATGCATGTATGTGTATGTGTATGTGTGTGTGTGTGTGCGCCCACACATGCAAGCTTTCTGTGTGTGTGTATTTCTGTGTGTGTGTGTACAAGTGTTTAGTGTCTGTGTATTTATGTATGTGTGTGTGTGTGTGCGTGTGTGTTCTGCGGTGCATTATCTGTGTGTTTGTTCTCTGTTTGCGTGCGTGCGTGTGTGTGTGTGTGTGTGTGTCTACTGTTTCAGCGCACTCATGGTTCAGACGGGAAGCGCGTCAAGGCCAGAGTCTGTGCCTCCCCTCCATGGCGGTGTGCGTGTTGCTGTTGGACTGCGGTGCAGGCTTTACTTATTTGTGTAAATGTGAAGAATTCTAGCAATGGAGCTCAGAAAAATTGAGCATAAAACAAAAAAATAAACGCTTGCTGACTCCTCAGTGGACCAGAAAGCTCGACCCCCCCACCCCCCACCCTCATATTCACATGCCCCACCACGGCCAATGCTGACAGGACTGAACACAGACTCCGAGACGGTTCCTCCCTCGTTTTTTATTCTTCTTTTTTCTTTTTTGTCTCGTCCTCCTCCTTTCCTCATCTGCCTCTTGCTTTGGTTAACCGTTGGCCACACAAAGACTTAGTGTTATTAATGTCTAGTCTTTCTTTCCCCTCATTCTCTCTGTCTACACACTCTAACACACACTCACACACAGGCACACGTGTGCACGCACGTACACACACATACATACACAGGCACAACCACACACACACACACTCACGAATGCACACACACACTTAGACACACACACACACACACACACACACACACTCAGACACACATACATGCACACACACACACACTCAGACACACACACACACACACACACACTCACACACACACACTCAGACATACACACTCAGGCATACACACACACACACACACACACACTCACACACACACACACTCAGACATACACACTCAGACATACACACTCAGGCATACACACACACACACACACACACACTCACACACACACACTCAGACATACACACTCAGACACACACACACACACACTGCACCCACACTGGCCATCTGAGCTCCAAATGGAGGCACGGAAGGGATCTGTGGTTGCTCTCCATGTTGCTTCGTCTTCTCTCTCTCTCTCTCTCTCTCTCTCTCACATTCACCCCCTCCATTCTCTCTCTCTCACTCATGCTCTCCATTCTCTCTCTCTCTCACACACACATTCACCCCCTCCATTCTCTCTCTCTCTCTCTCTCTCTCTCTCTCTCTCACATTCACCCCCTCCATTCTCTCTCTCTCACTCATGCTCTCCATTCCCCCCCCCCCTCTCTCTCTCTCTCTCTCTCTCTCTCTCTCTCACATTCACCCCCTCCATTCTCTCTCTCTCACTCATGCTCTCCATTCCCCCCCCCCACCCCCCCCCCCTCTCTCTCTCTCTCTCTCTCTCTCTCTCCTTCTGTTGGTGGTCCGCCACCACTCCTGGATGTAGCGAGTGCTACATGAATACTGAAAGGGGCTTTCCTCTGGTGCGTGCAGCAGGGGAGACCCCCCCTCTGCTTTCAGGGCCAGTGGTGGTGACATTCAAACGCCCAGAGGGGAGGGAGAGAGGCAGTTTGCCATACATCTCTCCATAAGTGGCCTCTGCACTTGAAGACAACATCATACACACACACATACACACACACACACTCACACACACACACTCACTCACATACATGCAGTCACGCAGTCACGCACTCACACACTCACACACTCACACTCACGCACACACACACACACTCAAGCACACACACACACTCACGCACACACACTCACACACTCATGCACACACACACTCACGCACTCTTGCACACACACACACACACACACAAACACGTCCATTTTCACAGCCCACAGCCCTCTACTGACACACACACACACACACACACACACACACACACACACACACACACACACACACAGACACACACACACACACACACACACACACACACACACACTCACTCACTCAAGCCTTATGCTATGCACTTATGCTACTCTACCTAATCAACGCTGTCACCGATGGTGTCACCGATCTTGTCACTTTGGTATTTTGTGTCAATGCCATGGCCTTGATGCAGACCTCCGAATAAAATTGCGTCAAAGTCACATGTGCCACAAGGGCTGTGATTGGTTAACTGGCACTGTGTGTTTAGGCTTCTTGTCAGCAGCCTGCTGTAGTCAGGTAGTTTGCCACATACTAGCTCACTGACAAGCTTGGCAAAACTTGACAGACATGTTCTCGGTTACTGCGATAGGTTTATCTGATTGTGTGGTGTCTGTTTCAGAGTAACGTGTCAAAAGTCAGCACTTCGTCGGCAAGCAGTACGTTGTGGAAAGTTACTAACTTTGCATGTATTTGTGTGCCAATAACGAGAATATAAGATAAGAATATAAGATACTTGGTCTATTTCTGGTACCTTTTACAGAATCTATGCAAGAAAAGGCTAAACAAACTCCAATAGATAGTCCGACACTGCCACCAATAAGGTGTGCACTTACAACAGACAAGCTGTGCAAGAGACGAGATGGAGGACTTTGAAAAGCATTGAGGTGAAGGCATTGCTGTCAGCATTGGTTGATGGAGAACCAAAAATCATTCATTCACTGACTCCTTCACTCACGCACACACACACACAAACGCACAGGCCCAGGATGAGACAGGATAAGGTGCTTCCTCATCAATGACTCCACTAAACTCAGCTTTCCACTGATCTCACATCATATGTATCTATATGTATGTGTTTGTGTGTGTGTGTGTGTGTGTGTGTGTGTGTGTGTTTGTAGTGACCTCCAAAATATGCCCTCAAGGGTAATTTGCAAAATGCTTATCCTATGCAAAAAAAACGGCCTTCATATACAGTTTTAAACACACACACACACACACACACACACACACACACACACACACACACACACAGACACACACACAGACACACACACACAGACACACACACACACACACACACACACACACACACACACACACAGACACACGTGTGCGAGGCGATAATATCCTGAGGATGCCAAAGCTCAGCAGAGTGTTTGCCGGCTCTTTGATGTGGGGCCAGAGCATGTCACACACTCCGCCTCCAAATTACCCTCTCAGCAGCTTTGATCTCACACACCAACTGTCCTCACTTTGAGGTACTCCTGCATGTGTGTGCGTGTGTGTGTGTGTGAGAGAGAGAGGGAGAGAGAGAGAGAGAGAGAGAGAGAGAGAGAGAGAGAGAGAGAGAGAGAAAGTGATAGGGATGACATATATGTATCTGAGTACCTGAGAAGTAAATCCATGTGGGAACTTATACAAGGAATATATAACTGACAGTTGGTGTGTGTGTTTGTGTGCTATACATAGTGATGTTACAAGGAATATATAACTGACAGTTGGTGTGTGTGTTTGTGTGTGTGTGTGTGTGTGTGTGTGTGTGTGTGTGTGTGTGTGTTTGTGTGTGTGTGTGTGTGTGTGTGTGTGTATGAACTGTGTGTGTGTGTGTGTGCATGTGTGTGTGTGAAAGAGAGAGAT
>CM050215.1:11339749-11469749 GCA_027475355.1 Coilia nasus | reverse complement strand
AAAGTACTGAACAACTAAAGAAAACAAATGTTCTTATTTAATCTCGCAAGGTAATGTTCAAGGAAAGGCAGGTAGTGAGAAGCGGAAGGCAAAGAAGAGTTCTGAACTCTAGTAGCTATCTACTGACACCATGTGGTGAGTCATAGTTACTACAGCCACCTTTATCTGCAACGTTAAACTGGGGTCTTGGCGAGAAGATTAAGATTAAGCAAAAGAGAGAAAGGCTAAGAAGAGGATCACAAGAGAACCCTTCTGTTTAAACGGGTTTTCCTGTCAGAGGTTAGCCTTACGTAACAAAAAAAGAAAAGAAAAAGAATTCAGACTATAGGTCAATTCTGTCAGAAGTAAAGTTAAAAGGCATATCGGCTAGCATACAGAAAGCTTCTGCAAACTGAGCTGTTTTTTTTTTTTTTTTACTCCCTCTGCATATCATTCAAAATTTTAAAGCAATTCAGACTTGGCAACGGTCGATACACTACCAAATGCATGATAATATTTAAAATATTCTACACCAGGCATGCAACACTGGTGTAGTTTACACTGCAACAGTTAGCTTTCACTGCAATCAACGGATGTAGAACAGAACCGATATGAAACCACTGTGGGCATTAAAAAAAAACACCAGACCTTTTAAGATATTTCCATCCCCTGCAAAACAGGGCCTTACATTAGCTTGCCTGGTGTTGTCCAGCTCTTTTCTAATCCGTGAAAGAGAAAATAATGTCTGCACACCAGTAGAAATGGGTTGAAGGTTCCCATGTTTGTGGTGAAATAAACCTTATGGAAGTTATGTGCGGACATTTTTTGTCTTTCTTTTCTTGCCTTTGTCTGTGCTGCCCTTAGAGGGAGATGTGCACACATGTACTCTTTTATACTGTTTTACATCAACTGGTGTTGATAAAAGCCAGGAAAAAATTGATAAAAAAAGCTTGTTATCCAACCAGTAATAGATGAAGTCGAAAGAACAGATAGCAAATTTCTTCTTCAGTAGCTAAAGATCCGGCCACGAACTGGTTCTACCTGTAGAATTGCTCCTCTACCTGGCTGAGGAGTTGTGCGAGCAGCTGGTTCAGTGCATGGCTGTAACAAATCTATGGGATGGACTCTTACTCTGGCAAGCCAGGGTTTCCCACCTCTACTCAAAAGGCGCACAAGTGTCGGGCGGAAGCGAAGGCAAGAGATCGGGGTACCACCATAGTGACGTTCACAGAATCCCCTCAAAGCAGCGTGCAGGACTTGGATTTCTTCTGGTCCCCGCCACACCCGGCGGGGGACAGCTCCACCCTGCTGGGGTCGTTGAGCTCGTCGAAGAGGCCGCTGTCAATCATCTCGTGCTGCCAAGGGATGGGCACGGCCCCCGTGCTGAACTCCTTGTAGAATTTGTGGTCGGCGGCGTCCAGCTGCACGCCCCTGACCTCGGAGAAGTCGTGGATGTCGCCCATGTCTTTGGCGTAGACCACGTTGGGTCGGGGCGTCCACGGAGCCTCGGTCAGCCCGGCCTCCAGACGGGCGAAGTTGATGGACTTGAACCATTCGTGTTTGCGAGGGTCATCACCACTAAGAGGTAAGAAGCATAGATGTAAACACACAGATACGCATACGTTTTTTTCCCAGTTCAGTGAATGTTGTATGAATGCATATGTGTGCAATATGTTTGATCTGTTTTGTAATGTGTATTATGTGTATGCTGCTAGACACCTTAATTTCCTTCTGGATCAATAAAGTAACTCTACTCTACTTTACTGTACAGAGAAAGAGAGAGAAACACACACACACACACACACACACACACACACACACACACACATATAAACACAGCGCACACACAAACACACACTGAAAGATAGAGTGAGTGAAAGAGAGAAAGAGAGAAAGACATAGAAACACACACACACAGAAACAGTGTTGCTGGCACTAAAACACTCACTCCCACATCTCTTAATGAGGTTTAGTGTAAAACAGAGGCATTATCACCCAACCCTCCAACAGAACCACCTGATACGAGCTACTTCACCTAATGGCATCTACAAATCTGATTCTGAGAACAGGGATTTGCCACAGAGAGTAATTCAAGAGATCGAGTAAATACTAGAATGAGATTAAACTGTTCACCCACACACACACACCTCTCCCTCTCTGTTCACCCCTATCAACACACACACCTCTCTCCCTCTCTGTCACTCCCATACCACCTCCCACCCAACCCAACCCACCCACCCTCACCTCAACCCCACCACCAGTCAGGCCAGGCTAAAAACAGCTCTTCGGTAAGTCCCTGGCTGCCTGCCTGCACGAGCAGAACCGGGTCATCTCAGGACCCTGGCCACTACTCTCTCTGGTGTAATGTGTGACTGGGTGACAAAGAGGATAATTAGGGTGACAGACAGAGAAAATGGCACAAAATTTCTGTCCCTTTCTTGGGCCTTCTAAATATCTGCCCTACTAGCCAAATGGTGATGTAAAACAGGCTAACTTTACCCTAATTCCTGGCTTATGTGCTTTTCTCTGTCTAGCAAATGGTGAGTAACTAGCAGTGGAGAGTAGCTTGACCTCTTTAGGTCACAGGCTAATAATATCATTTATGATGCTAAACATACACCATACAAATCCCAGACTTATATGTAAACAAACTTTCAAAATATGGCAGGGGCTCTTGTCAGGGGCTTGGGCACTGACTTTTGAGGTCATCTGAGGTGTTCATTACATTAAAATACTTGCCATTGAGGTAACACTCTTATCCAAGGCGGCTTATGAGTGAATTAGGTAGCCTACAGTGACAGTTCTATTGGTACAGGAATCAAACCTACAGTCCTCTAACTGCAACACCAGCTTCTTCATAATTAGGTCACAGGCCCCAGTCACTTTTAACCTTTTTTCTAAGCTTTGACAGAATTGCCTCTCCTTTCCAAAGCAAATACAAACCAATTCCACCAGTATTCACGGCATATTTCTGTTTGGTGATGTTTTCATATATTAATAAATATATGATTCAAATGATCCTTCTTTTATACATATACGGACTCAATGTGCATATTTTCTTTAACTCAATTGCAATGAATGTGCATAACTGATAACCAGCTGATGTTATTTTATGTTGTAAAGCCTACAGGGACGGCACCTGAAAGAAAATAATTTTCAGCCCCCAGCCCAACTGTATCATAGTCTTCCGTGAGCCCCAATGAAGCTCTGGGCTCACTCAATCATCCCAACAACAGCGCCCCAGAAAACCTAAGCACTCCCTGTTAGTACAGAGCCTTTCAGAATTGCCCAAACTTTCCCTACCTTATGGTATCTTTTCACCAGGGGTGCTTCTAGAGTCTGTTGGGGCCCCACTACTTTCACTGAAAACTGCATTGCCACCGCTGTAACTATAAGGCTGTCAAGCCCTCCAGGGTCCTTTATTAGCTTGTGTTTCCCATTGGCTAGCTACGCCACTGCCTTGGACAGGACCATGGTTTGCATTGGCACGCTGGCAGCTGTAGCCTACTGGTTAGGTAGTCGGTCTTGGGCTTGGGGGGTTGCAGGTTCACTATAGGAAACATGTGGGTGGGGGAGTGAACAACCAGTGCTCTGCTGCTGTGTCAGCCATGGCTGAGGTGTCCTTGAGCAAGACATCTAACCCCCTGTTGCTCCAGGGAACAACTATCCCTGTACCTGTAAATCACTCTGGATAACAGCATCAGCTAAATGTAGTGTAATGTAAGCGGCAGTATTTGAGCCAGAGGAATGTGTGACAGTATTTGACCAAGAGGAACATCACAACCAGCAGTCTTACTTGCATCCAAGCCGCTTGCTGATCTTCTTCTTCAGCAGCAGCTCTATGAGGTTCTTGGTGAGCGGGTCGAAGTTCTTGTGGGCGAACTTGCAGTCGTCCTCGAAGGTGCGGCGGGCTACCTCTTCTTTCTGCACCTTCTCCTTGTAGTCCTTGAAGGGCAGGCGCCCCGCCACCATCTCGTAGATGCTGCAGCCCAGCGCCCACCAGTCCACAGACATGCTGTACGGCTCCTGACGCAAGATCTCAGGCGCCATGTAGCCACTCGTGCCAGCCTAAAGAGAGAGAGAGTGGAAGTGTGTGTGTGTGTGTGTGTGTGTGTGTGAGAGAGGGGGGGGGGGGGGGGGGAGAGAGAGAGAGAGAGATAGAGAAAGGAGAGAGTATGTATGTATGTATGTATGTATGTGAGAGACAGAGAGGAAAAAGGTGAGAAAGAGAGAGTGAGGTGAAAAGAGAATGTTTGAAAGAGAGAAAAAAAGGAGAGAGAGTGTGTAAAAGAATGTAGATCTCTTTTACACCCCCCCCCCCCACACACACACACACACACATACATGCATAAGCACATGCATAGACACTTGCAGACATACACAAACCCCCACAGCCCCCACCCCCCCTCCTCCCAGAAAGAAGAACTTTTCTGGAGCTTTGATTTGGTGTTACAGAACCTGTGGAAAAGGTCAGACAAATTGTATTCCCATCTATCAAATAGATCCAAGAACTAAATAGCCTCAGCAGGATAAGATGCATACACACACCCATCACACACACCCGCAACACACACACGCACGCACACACACACAGGTTTACAGGTATGAGGTCAGACCCACCAGGTTGGTCCACTCTCACTAGATTGGGGTCCTGCTGTGGGTGACAGCAGTGTGCACGGATGAGGGTGAGATTTGAGTAATGCCCAGATTAGCATTAGAGGACACTACCTGAGCCCCCTGGACAAACCTCATGCCCTCACATGTACACCCACCCACCCACACACACCCACACACACACACAGACACACACACACACACACACACACACACACACACACACACACACACACACACACACACACACACAATTTAGGCAAGCATGCATTCAGTAGAACAGCCTCAACAGATGTAGAGACAGACATGTTAATGCAATTATGTGAGGAAGACCTGGAGGAGCCATCGTTGAGTCAAAGCCCCTCCACACCAATGACAAAAACACCCTTCCCCCATCTGACCCCAGCTAACCTCATGCCCTGACAGTTAGCGCCAAACTCCATGCTGATTTTTCTGTGATTTTAGTGACTGATTGTCGTTGTTATCACACTGATTTCTTTAACAGTACAGCTGTACATGCACCCATTGCAGTAGTCGAAAGGGTCAAGATGTTATGGTGATGCCCATAGTATACTACTGCACATACGGCACCCACGTTACGAGTCCATGACATAAATCAATAATCGAAAACAGTGTCTTCCTTATGGCACGCAGTATGGTGCATAACATCACATTGCTCGTCTATAACGGGTTTGCCACCTCACTGCTGCTGTTGATTAATGTTCAATACAGGTTTGGTCCACTACCTCTTACTGTGCAATACCTACTGCATAATGTGTAATACCAACTCAAAGTGTTTTTATTATTTTTATATTATTATTCACAGCCTCTATACATGTATTATTTAGTATGCCCTTGTACAAATTATTTTCTTCACTTGACACTTTCTTCCTAATTTGACACTTTCACCTTGAACCTTTGTGGCCTTGCTGTCTAATTTCACGTACCGACAACTGTTCAATGACAATAAAGGTCTTGAATCTTGAATATACAATGTTCTAGGAGGATTACAGTGGCAAACAGTTGAAAACTTTTCCACAAGGCCTGACACAGCTTTGGGGGCAGCGTACATACCGTGCACATTCCCAGTTTGTACCTATGGGGAAATGCTTTTTTGGAAGCTGCCTGAGATCCGAACCGAAGAACAGAAAGCCTCTCTGCTACACAGAGCCCCAGTGTGCACTCGAGGCAACGGGAGAACACGACACATGGGCTGCCTGCTCCGCATCCAGTGTGGAAGTATTCCACAGGCCTAAGGCTACCGAGACCACCCATGCCCATTTTTATACCTTGTACATAATACGAATTGTACATTTTTTCCCAAGAACTGCACATTGCCATCTCTCCCTTTCAACTGGTACTTAGGAGTGGTTCTACAATATCATCTCCACCCGTGTGTGTGTGTGAAACATGAAATTAAGGAGGCGTTCTCTATGAACATTCAGCTACGAACGTTTTCAGAAAATCCCTTTATACAATGTCCTTTGAGTTATCACTCTTGCCATTGTAACACCAATAATTGCTATAGCATGACCACTAAACAGAGCACTGCACAGAAGGTAAGTGAACATCCCATCACTTAAAACTGTGTTTGTTTGTTTTTTAGATACAATGTAATTAAGAGACTGGGGCCCCCACCCATGCGTGACACCTTGTCTGTTATTGTGACTTTGCAGACCAGCTCATGAAGTGATTTCTCAACTGTTTCCATACCATTTCCATATGATGCTCTGGTTTTCAGTTTGTGTGTCTGTCGTGCATTTGCATTAAATAAATCTGTAACTGACCACATAACAAGATTAATGGTACCAGTCAAAGTTCTGGCCAATTAAATTACAGGCCTTTGTTCTGCACGTCCGAAGCAGCACCACATGATTAGTGAATGTGTTGCTGTCCAAGCCACTTTGTCTCTGACAGACAGAGCCAGGGCAGTGCTTAAACCCTGACACATAGAGAACACACACCATAAGAAGAGCTCAAGAACTCTATGAAGAACACATATAGAGTACACACACACCACAAGAACAGCTGAAGAACCCTATGAAGAACACATATAGAGTACACACACACCACAAGAACAGCTGAAGAACCCTATGAAGAACACATATAGCATACACGGCATACCTGTACATGCACATCTATGCAGTATATGAGACCTCTCTCTCTCTTTCTCTCTCTCTCTCTCCCTCTCTCTCTCCCTCTCTCTCTCTCTTTCTCTCACACACACACACTCACAAACACACAAACACACACACCTTCTGGCAGATGGTCACATCCTGGCGAAGCTGCACAGCCAGTCCGAGGTCGGAGAGGCGGCACTGGCCCTGGCTGTCCAGGAGCACGTTCTCTGGCTTCATGTCGCGGTACACGATGTCCATGGCGTGCAGGTGCAGAAGGCCAGAGGTGATCTGTGCGGCGTAGTAGACCACGCGCTCCGGGTCGATGCCACGCTCGCCCATGTCGTAGATGTGGTACTTCAGGTCGCCGCCGGTCATCAGGTTCATGACGAGGCACAGGTGGGTCGGGGTGTCGTAGGCGTAGGACAGGTTGACCAGGAACGGGCTGCTGACCTTCTCCAGGATCTGCTTCTCCAGGAGGGCCATCCTCTCGCCGCCTTTGCTCTTCAGACGCTTCTTGTCCAGCTTCTTGCAGGCGTACATCTGACCCGTGCTCTTCACCTGGACTGCGCACACCTGCAGAGAGGGGGAGGGAGAGGAGGAGAGGAGAGGAGAGGAGAGGAGAGGAGAGGAGAGGAGAGGAGAGGAGAGGAGAGCTGACGACATCAATTTTGTTATGATAATCAACTGATAATCAATTTTGTTATGTACATTTTGTTGAACTCTGCATTGCACTTTTGTTTTTTTTCTTGCTGGTAATTTAGGATTTTATAAAAATCATGTTTTGAGAAGAAGTACCAGCTAAACACTATAACTTTGAGAAAAGTAGTGAGAAAGATGGGAATAAAAAGAGCTGGAGATGCAAGAGAAAGAGAGATCAGGTGCGTGGTCTTGTGAAAGACATGGACTGACAACTGGAAAGACAAAGAAAGAGAAAAGTGAAGTTGGACCCTATGCCACTGTCAGTTCTGAATAGGAATGAAAATGTTGGCTGTTTTTGGTTTCGTTGAACTTTGGGTTTTGTTGGTTCATAAATGTCATGATGATCCAACAGCAAAGACATTTAACTGATAACACATATGAGAACAGTAATAGATCTTACAAGAGAACGCAGGAAAAATAAGTCATGTATCAAAATGGCTGCAAATTTACATGTAACTGTTGCATTATAATCAACTATTTTACTTTTTATGCATTAACTAATACATGCAAATGGGTACCTCTCCAAAGCCTCCTTTGCCCAGGGTCCTGAACTCGTAGAAGTATCTGTCAGTGATTGGCTGCCTCTCGTACTGTTTCCACTGCAGGAACTTGTCGAAGTAGGGGCTGTTCTGGTACTCGCTGAAGGGCTTGCCCCTCAGAAACTCTTTGGTGGCATCCCTGACCTGGCACTGCATCACCTCCTGAAAGTCCTTCTCCGTGACGGCCTGGCACCTCTGTGCCACTTCACCCGTCAGGAAGGACAGGAACCTGTTGGAGTCGGCTTTGCAGAACCTGTTGATGATGTTCTGCAGGGCCTCGTCCTTGGTGCCATCCTCGGCCAGGTCCCAGTTGGCCACCTCTTCCAGGAACTCCGCAGCGGCCACATACTCGGAGGTGGACTCCTCCAGGAACTTCCGGAAGAACTTCCTGCCGATGGGCTGGCGTTCGCACAGGGACTCGAAGTCGCTGCCGACGCAGAAGCGCACGGCGGAGCACTGCTCGGGCCTGGGAAGCGCCAGGCTCCGCCTCCGGCGCCGCACCTCCTTGTTGTCGCCGGCCTGGGCTTTCAGGTAGGCCGTGTTGGCCACCAGGTTCTCCAGGCCCCCCATGTCACACATGGCTGCGACGGGGCAGGAGGTTTGGTGGCAACTGCACACAGAAGGCGGAAGAAGAGAGGCGAGGGCCTCTCTACAGTGCTACCTCCAGTCTACGAGGTGTACGTACCTATATGCTGGTCTGTGCGTTTGTGTGTGTATCCATCCTGTGTGTTATCACTTCTGAGCCCTGGATGCATCGGCGAACAACTGAGAGTGGACACCTGTGTGACCAACTCTCTCTCTCTCTTTCTCTTTCTCTCTCTCTCTCTCCCTCCCTCTCTCTCCCACTCATGTAATCAGTCAATTGGAATTACGAGTGGTCCAAGGCGGGATTTACTTAAGTAAGTGTCTTGGGTGCTTATTCGTGGACACAGAGCATGGAATGGAACTTGCACACTTTGTGTAAGGAGCTTTGTGCTCGTGGTTAATTTTAGACAAGACAGCAAGTGGTTGGCGAGTGGGGCCTGTGACAGCTCTCTTCTATCACAACATTGCAGAGTGTGGAAAGGTGAGTGGGGCAGAGAGCAGGACCCATCTTTTAAAATAAATCTGTAGTATTTTAAATAAAAAACAAGTCAGCTAGTAGCAGTGAAAGCTATTTTTCCACAGGTGTAATAAAAAAAAAAAGCCATCCCCCAGAAAACTATTGATTATTGTCATTTTGCATCTCCTACCATTAACTGTATAGAGTGGGACAAATTATATTTTATTTTTCATTACAAAAATATTGTTAGTTTATCTATGCATTTTCAATCATATTTTCAGGCCAAATTCCAGCCTGGTCAATGTAAATACTTTTCTATCTTGTAGCAGAAGGACAAACCTGCTCTCATGGCAAATTGGAACAAAGTGCACAAGAGACTCCACAGGACAATGAAAAGCATTTGTTGAAAGGCAGTATGTGTGACAAACATTCTCAAAGAAAAGTCTCAAAGTCAACACAGAGATACATGCTGAGATTGTTATTTCTGCGTAATGCGTATGTTTGTCACAGTATGTGTGACAAACATTCTCAAAGAAAAGTCTCAAAGTCAACACAGAGATACATGGTGAGATTGTTGTTTCTGCACAGAACTGTTGCCCGTGACAGAATCATGACAATACAGTGCATATTAAGTGATACTTCTATCAGTGCCAGGGGAGAAATATGAAATAAGATTGGCAATTGTTTATTGCATTTAACATCATTATTTAAGAAACAACTAAACTGCAGCCGAACTGCATTAAAGAATATGAATCAACTCCATGTTTTACATGTTAACTAGGTATACATGTTAAATAGGTATACATCTCCAAAGCCAAAGCCTCCTTTGCCCAGGGTCCTGAACTCGTAGAAGTATCTATCACTGATTGGCTGCCTCTCATACTGCTGTCACTGCAGGAACCATCATGTCAAAGTAGGGGCTGTTCTGGTATTCGCTGAAAGGCTTTCTTTGCAGGAGGCTCCTGGTGGCATCTCTGACCCGGTCTTTCATCACCTTCTCAAAGTCATTTAATCAGTGTAGAGCCGACAAGCTGCTGACGAAATGTTTTAGACAGAGGCTGAAGAGATATGTACAAAAAGACTATTGGTTCTAGGTCCCTGAAATATATGAATCTATTGTAGCGACCTGGACTAGGCATGCAGCTGCATCAGTCTTGGGGTGAGAGGGGAGCCAGAGATTCACACCTCTCCAGTTGCTTGTTATGTTATCTTATCTTCGCGATTAATCTTTTCATTCAGAGTCTAGTCACGTCAAGATCGGATCCTTTTAGTATGATGTGTCTTACTTCATGGAAATACACTAATGTTATAGATCCTCAATATGTAAACAATAAACAGCGAAAATATCCATTCATCACCCACTTTAAAAAAGCTACAGCCCCTCCACCTTCCCATGTTTTTATTATCCTCAGACACCATCAAGATTCTCCGCCCCACACCTCTCAACAGGGCATACGCCAAACTTTCACTTTAACTTCCTTGTGTGTACACGAAGACTTTAGCAGGCTTTTTTCTGTTCTGTTTTAGTTCTGTTTAGTTTCTCAAACATAGGTTATTCTTAAGTACAGGACAGGTTTCATAACAAAAATGTTTTTCTATTTTTCTATTTGTATTTCTATTATGAATATATCCTAAAACAGGATAATTTGTTAGCCACTTGTTCTACAGGCTATGATAGTAGCCTAAACTGTAGACAGATAGAAGACACTGGTGTAGCTTATTGGATATTGTGGACCGTGTTAAGGACGAAATTAATTAATCATTATGAAATTGATGAAATTAGTTAATCGTTATAACTGGAAGACGTGTATTGTTGATTTGTCTTCTATTCTCAAAGACGAACTGGGTAGGTTATACCAAACAGGCTAGGACCGCCCCTATTGATTATAGATAGTATTTTGTAATATAACAATTTGCTCTCCATACAGAGGAGATACTTTCCATATATTTAAACTTAGGCATCTTTGAGTAAACTTTCGAGTATAATGTGAGTATCTCATTGCCTGGTCGAGTGCCCTGGTTTTCGGTAATCAAAATATGGTCACCCTAGCTTAGCTGTATTTTTGATAGGCTGACTTCATAATGGCTGTCTCACCACCCAGCCATTTTGTTCTATTTCCAGACAAACTGGTTTTGCCTGTGGTTAGTCCAATGAAAGAACTGTACAGGTCAGGTTTGCTGATTTGAACTGGCTGAGGCAATATTGAAAACTTGTACTGATTGTGTGTAGGTTATATGTGTCATTTTGATTAGGCTAGAAGTCAGTTGTGTTTATGGTAATTTACTCAATGTACTTTATTTTCTTTCTTACCTGTGCATTCATGTAAATTGCAAATGACCATTTTAATATGCAAGCTAACATTTTTAATCTACAAGCCCCCATGTTCTGTGTGACAAATTGAAAGACACATTTACGAAAATGTAAAGATAAAAATTCAAATGTTTTCTACACTTTCTTACATCGTGTCCTATAGGTTCTCATCAACCTCACACATTTGCATCACAAATGTAGTGTAGCTTCATGCAGTTTCATGTAAACACATGAGCAGTCTGACTTGTCAAACATTCAGTTTCAAAATTCGGTAGGAATAACTATCTTGCCCTGAGGAAGAAAAACCCATACAATTTTGGAATTAACCTGAATGATAGAATCAGTAAGCATATGCGAGAAAGTAGGGCTGGGCGATATATCGATATTATCGTAATATCGTATCGTAATATTTATATCGATATGTATTTGACACTATATCGCCATATCGATATATTTTCAATGATACAATACCACTTTATCAAAACCACTTATCCTAATGTGTTCACACTGTTCAGACAGCCGGAGCTTTCTCGGATCACTCAGTTTTCATTGTGATCGTAACATTGAACGTGTTTTGACAGTCATTTTGCCTGAATGCTTATTGCCTGTCAGAGGAAGGTTAAGTTAAAAAAATAAAAATGAATAGATTTTTCACTCCTGTTACTTTTAAATAGGTCACACAATGTTTCAATAATTATCGATATCGACCGATATGAAACACTTATATCGTGATACAGATTTCAGCCATATCGCCCAGCCCTACGAGAAAGGGCTAAGCTGTTCTCAGCCAGGGAATTAGGTACATAGTTATATTTTGAAATCAGGGCTCCTCCCACACATACTTAAACATCAAACAAACAAACAAAAAATGTAGCTGCCAGCTTCTTTAACCCAGTGACCCAATAAGGTTGAATAGCTTTAGACATGAATAAACTCAGAGGATACTATTTCTGTTGCTTCCAACAGGATATTTGTCTAATGGAAATATATATGCTATATATGAATTCTGACCAGTATCACTTTTGACCCTTTTAGGAGCAAAAAACCTTAACCTCACTGCATTCTGATTTATTTCTCATAAACACAATTGAGCATAATCTGTAGATCTACCTCATTTGATTCAGTAAGACCAAACCATAGTAAGAAGCAGTATTTTGTTCTGTTAAGTACCATTACAACACTGTTTTGTTTGTTACACTTTATAGAATCTGACAGAGTTAAACACAGGTAAGCTTGAATGTGTCTTAACACTTCAATTTGCGATTATACAGTGATGCCAAACTAGGATATGTAAATTCAAGCTCTTACAATAAGTTACGTCTGTTTGTGTCTGTCGGATGAGATATTATGCTAGTAGATAAGTCTCTCCAGGTTAGAAAAAGAGAAACGCAAGATTTTTTTTCCAGATGCAAACAAGAAACATCCAGGAACTATGACAAGTGTGGATCCTCCATCTTATCGTGAGCACAGCCTTCACTTTCACTCATATGAACCCAATATATGTGGTGAAGAAATAGCAAACATTTATACAAACTTGTGTCTTGCAGGACACCATCTCCCAGCACTGCGGATTGTGCTGATAGGGGGTAGAGAGTTAGGGGGTATTGAGGCTAGTGGAAAGACTTCCTCAGGAAACACAATCCTAGGGAAAGATGACAGTCCCGTTCGAAAGCGAACTTCAATATCAATTAAGAGTGAGGGACATAGATTTGGCAGACATATTACCTTAGTTGACACACCAGGATGGTGGTGGCATTATTCCCTTGAAGACACCCCAAAGCATGATCAGATTGAGTTGTCACATGGAGCAGCTTTATGTCCACCTGGGCCACATGCCTTTCTGCTTGTCATTCCAGTAGACATGGCCTTTCCTGATATTTACAGGATTTCTTTGGAAGAGCACCTCACAATCCTAAAAGGTGATGTCTGGAAATACACACTTGTGTTGTTTAGTTCAAATGGCCCCTACAAGGATGATGTTTTCAAAAGACATCTTAAGAATTGGCCAGACATGCAGTGGGTCATTCGGAAATGCCAGCATAGGTACCACTCCCTTGACAATAAAAACAAAAGTGATGAGTCTCAGGTTCTGGCACTGTTAAATAAAATAGAGGAGATGGTAGAATCCAACCAAGGGCGGTGCTTTGAATCTGTTGAGAATCCGCTCATCCTGGAACAGTGGAGACTAACAGTGAAAGAGGCAGCCGAGAAAAGGATCAAGGCAGTGGAAACACAAATTGCAAAGAATCAGGAATTGCGAAGTGGTAATGAAGAAAAAATCATCTAATTTTTTTCTTCTAGAAAAATGAAAATTAAATATAAAGACAAAATAAAATGTGTAATAGGTAATGTGTTATATATTTACTCTGATGAGGTGCATTGATAAATAAAGTGCATAGAGTATACTGACAATGTCACTTTTTAAACAGTACATTTTATTTGAACTTTTCTGACGTTTGTATTATTTATAGTAAAGGAAAATGAAACCATGTGCTGCAGAAACATTAATGTTACATTTTTATCATTAGATTACATAAACAGAGATCAGCCAAACTACTTAGAGGAGAGAAGAATCGTCATCGTTGGAGCACAGTTTGCAGCAAGAAGTTCATCAGGAAACACCATCCTGGGAAGAGAAGCATTTGTTGAGGGCAGAAAGAGAACAGTCCGGTGTGCAGTCCAACAGGGCATTGCTGCAGGAAGACATGTCACAGTGGTTGACACATCTGGATGGTATTACATCAACCCTTCATCTGCCACATCCACTATAGACAAACTGGAGATGAAGTTCAGTGTGTCCCTTTGTGCTCCAGGACCGCATGCCATTCTTCTTACTGTTCCCTTAGCAACAGCATATAACAAGCTTTACCACACATGATGCTCTTTGGTGAGGATGTGTGGAAATACACAATTGTTCTGTTCACAAGAGGAGATTGGCTCGGAGATACCACACCTGAGGAACGTATTGAAAGCGAAGGGGAGGATCTCCAGTGGCTCATTGACAAGTGTGAAAAAAGATACCATGTGTTCGACAACAAGAAGAGAGAGAATAGCAGCCAGGTGGAAGAGCTACTTGAGAAGATAGATGAGCTAGTTGCCAGCAACCATGGCTGTTGTTATGAGATGGATCGAGATGTAGTCATGGAAAATGCTGAACAGAAGATGTTAATTGAGGAAAATGCTGAAAAACTCAGATGGAAAACAGAAAAAATCAGAGCAACTCTGAAGGAACTGCACAGAGGTAAGCATGTTTCGTTCACATTTTAGTGAGTTCCCTGGGACTCTGTAATGATAAATCATTTCTTAAATTTGTTAAAAGACACACACACACACACACACACACACAGACACACACACACACACACACACACACACACACCCACATACACACACACAAAACATTCATAAAACACTGTGAATAATACCTTTAGGAATTTTTTTTAACATACCCAGAGGTTACATTGCAGAAGACAGGAAGTTCTACACTGTTCTATTTTGTTTTTTTTTTTTAGGTCAGAATCACAGTTTCTCTAAGCAAACATTTGTTCTTACTGGTGGGAGAGAATCAGGGAAAAGCTCCGCTGGCAATGCACTTCTCATGGGATTGGCATTCATGACTGGCATAACCAAGGTGATTGCTTTATATCAAAATGACCTTCAACATAGACATGGTCTTTTTTATCGTAACTATGCATTAATATTGCATTGCAACTGTGAATCTGTAATTTCTCTGCAGACATTCAAAAGACGTCAAGGGACCTCAAAGAGTAGTCTGTGTCCAACGCAAGTTTTTAACAAGAATGTCACAGTTGTTGATACACCGGGTTGGAGCTCATCACCTGACGATGCATCAGTTTTGGTGGAACAGGAGATTGCACGTGGTGTGGCCATGTTGTCACCAGATCCACATGCTTTCCTTTTGGTCGTCCCTGCAAACAGGCCATTCACAGAGGAAGACAGAAAAGCCACATCTAAGTACATGAACAGCTTTGGTCAGAGTGTGTGGAAACACACCATACTTCTGTTCACTTGGAGAGATTGGCTTAGGGACAAATCAGTTGAGGAGTACATTGAGAGTGAAGGTGACAACCTTCGTTGGCGTGTGGAGAAATGTGGGTACAGATATCATGGTCTGAGCTTCTATTGCAGTGACTTTACCTCTCAAGTCAGCAAGCTGTTGGAGAAGGTAGATGACTTGATGGTTTTCAAAAGACTCTCACAGAAGAGGAATGGATCAAGCGGGAAGATGATCTCATCGAGAAAATGCTGAAAGCTGTAGTTACAGAACCAGATACAAAGGCTATTGCAGCAAGAAATGGAAGCCTTGTCCTCTCCATCCCAAACAGTAAGTTAAACCTAATTCTTGTGTAATAGTGATTATTCATTTTTATTGTATATTATTATATAGCACAACACACTCTTGCTCACTTGATTTATACAACCTCATTTTAGTGAGTGGAGATACTCCTTCCGAATTTGGCACATCTGTCAATCGTGGACCAGCAAACGTGGCATTGTGGAGGTCAAGGTATTTCCATTATGGTGCGTCATCTGGTTATCACACCCAAGACACAGCTGAGAGCACCAGGGGAGCTGAGGATATGAGTGAACTGGAATATAATATGAATGAGCAAACAGACCAAGAGATGCTTCTAAAGGATGTTCCCAGCGAAACCTTCAACAGAAGAAATGCTGGTTCAAGAAGTCTTTTACAAATCATCAGTCATCAAAACAGGAGAAATTCCTTTTAAATATCTCTCAGCAGAGTTGTGAAATACTCCTTCTTTTGTGCATAGACATTTCTTGAAAACTCTCTCTACATAGCACTATATGTGGACCATGCTGTTTGATTCAAAGGCCTGCTTTTTTATCCAAATATGGTCATCTAGATATTTTTGTCACACATGCTGACTATGCACAATTCTTTCCCCCATTATTTGGGTATAACTATATCTTTTAGAAAGTGTGCTTAATACCTTAGTGACTCTGGATGAGAATGAACATATGTTTTGCATACATCTGTACTAGCAATATTGAGATTAAAAAATACACTTAATAATGAATCTGTACCAGACTGGTGATAGACTACGCCTATTACTTTTTCTTTGTATCTTCTGTATGGCATTTTTATTGAGTTTTAACCATTTTAAGTCTACTGTTGGTTCTCCTACCTTTGAAATTACATACACTGGCTGGTTAGTGTGGACAGTTTTGCTTTGGTTGCTCTAGATTTACAGACATTGTAATGCATTTCTTGTCTGTTTATCTGAAGTGCCCAAGTGTCAAGAGTGTGCTGGTTTAATCATTTTGCTTGGTTTGGATTAAAGATTCTCCTTCTGGTAGATGCATGCACTTGTTTTTTGGGACTGGTACAGCAGTAATTTGTGATGTCCAACACTGAATACAAACAAACTGGTCGTTTGAAGGTTGGTGGTCATGATATCCAAAATTGCACACCCAGTAGATTCACAACACCATACTCTGATTTAAATGTCAGGTGTGGCTATTCAAAAAACTTGTGAAAAAGTATTAACTCAGTAATTGCTACTATAACTAGCACTAACACTAGGGACACAACGCTTGAAAGAAACATTGTTGTACATTACACACTAATTTCTATGTTTACAAAATGAGCAGCCTTGATCAAGGATGAGACATTCTGAAAATAAACACACACACATGAAGGCACATATAAATGGAACTCTTCAAGTCAAAATAAATTAATGATGTTTTTCATCTCCAGTCGCTCACAGTTTATTATTCTATGTGCAGTGCAACATCGAAACACACAGACGCACATATGCCCCCATTAAAAGACACAGTCCTGGTGCATGACATGTCTTTATCTGATGATCCCCTCCCCTACCACATGTCCGATTTATTACACATTCGAGGCCGACTTAAGTGCCACAGAGCTGTTCACTAGGAACTTTCCAGAACTTCCAAGCCAGCTGATGCAAACACTGGCTGGTGTGATCGCACACCAACAAGCACAAATTCATCCACACATGCACACACACACACACACATGCACACACACACAAACACACACACACAGAGGGGGAAGAGAAACAGCAGAATGGAGCTGTAGGAAGGCTGATTAAGAGTCTGGTCACCCCCCGGGTGTGGGGGTGAGAGCCATTTTGACGTGAAGGAGGCTGGTAAAGATTGGGCGCGGTGGGGGCGTGACGGAGCAAAGCAAGGCAAAGATGGAGGCCTGCCGGCTTGCTGCCGCTGGCACTGCCAGTCCTCATTTGCCGATCCTCTGCACGACCCAGTCCTGCTGGCACAGCGGGCAGCGGTTGTTCTGCTTAACCCACAGGGACATGCAGCAGTTGTGGAAGGAATGGTTGCACTCTCCCCACACCACTGAAATTAGAGAGAGACAGAGGGAGGAAGGGAGGGAGGGAGAGAGAGAGAGACAGAGAGAGAGGCAGAGAAAAAGAGAACGGGGGGCAGAAAGAGACAGAGTTAGACATGCATCAAGCTGAAAATGCAAAGAAGCTAAATACAAGTAAGTTAACACCAAAGATCAACTGTTAAAAATGCAAAACACCTATAGGATTAAAATCAAAGAATATTAGGACATACTGTGTAACCGGACTAAAACTATAAGAGGATTTCTCACTCCTTAACCTTGGGTAATATAATGCTACACAATTCCTGACAGGTCACCAACTAGGCTAATCTTTTTACAGCTTTAGTAATGGGTGACCAAAATCAACATCTCTAGCTTCGTCATGTTTTGTGCAGATAGTTTAGGGGTGCCTTCTGTTTACTCTGAATAAATAAGTTGAGTAAATGCTTTTTCAATCCAATAGATTTATAAAAAATTATAATAGGGTAATTCCGCGTCAAATCAACAAATGGCCGACAGTCAGCCTCTCCAAAAAATCTGAAAAAAAAAAAAAAAAAAAATCACAGCTGTTTGTACATCCAACCTATGTATAAATCTTAAATATTAAGTTTGCATCACTAATAGCTCCAAATCTACAGCCCTTTGAAATTTCAGGTCATTTTGGGAATTCTGGTGAACAAGCCTTTTGCTCAACTTCCGACATTGCTGGCTCTTTTAGTATTCCACCCACATTAGTGTAACTATGTGAAAAGAAATGCATTTTCCTGTAGAATTCAAAAATCAAATCAGACCAGATGTACCTTGTGTAATTCTTCCTCTCCAAAGCTGTGAAAATGGCTATAGATTCAATATGTGAAATGACACCACCACTTTTCAGGGCTTCTCGTTCAAAAAGTATGGCACACAAATTTATCAGATTATTTTTCCCAGTCATATACGGATTATAATGTCATGCCAATGCATTAACCTTTGTTGATATTGTTTTCATATGGTCAGTGTATTTTCTTGAAGTTAGGCTTGATTTTCATAAAGGCTGTTTTCATCTTGTCATTTCACCATGTGGACAGTTCACAGGATTTTTTAAACATTTTTCCATAATCATCCTGTATGTGAGGATCATTTGTTCAAAATTTGGATTTGTTGCCGAGTCTCTTTATTGAGATATGATGTTTGAAAAAAAAAGTCAGTAATTCCATGGAGTTGGATTGCTCGGCAGTACCTCTTTCCACCACATGTTGTGCTCTTTTAATAAAATGGAAGTCAATGATAGGGTAGCATGTCATTTACAGGAAGAGCTGCCAAACAAACTTTGTGTTACAATTAAACCAATTGCACTGTCAAAGTCATTTTTGAGCATGGTTTTATTGTACAGCACACAAAAAGCAAGGCAAAACTGAACAAATTGCCTTATAATACAAACACAAAAGGAACATAAACAGGAATGCTATCAATTTAAAGATCATAAACAGTAACAATATGCTATGCCAGCATTTCTCAAAGTGTGGGGCGTGGAGGTATTGCAGGTGGGGCGCATGAAATCGGAAGAAATTTGCTTTTTTACATTCTTTATTGATGCTGTTCTGTTTTGCCAGTAAATTAAAACACCCTAAACATGTCAAAAGAACATTAGACAGGAAACCAGACAAAATAATATAGGCTAGACGTCGGCATGTTAATTGGGGCGGAATAATGACAACACTGCAACCGGGCGGTAGACGTTTGAAATAAACAAGTTTGTTACAAGGGCCACAAAAGTTGGCGATTCTACGCCAACAGAGAAAGAAAAGGCATACCGGTCAAAATGCCAACCAAAAAGAAAATATGATGAAATATGATGAAGCCAATGCTTTAGCATTCACTGTAGCTGAGGTGGGTGATGAGTAGCGACCCATGTGCGTTGTGTGTCTTCGACAACTAGAAGCAGACAGTATGAGGCTGAGCGTGACTTGAGAGTGGCAGTATCAAGCATTCAACCCCTTTTTGAAAAGATTTGTAGCACAAAACAGGCTCATTGCAGTCACTGATGCTGTGATAAGGCAGTGATTTGTTCACCTGCCTCAGCTCATTTTTGTACAGATGGAAAAGTGAGAAAAGTGAGGGCACAATTTAATTAATTTGGCCATTTTCTATATACCTTTTTTTAACACTGATGTTGAAGTTGTATCTGGTGTTATAAGCTGCTACTGACAGAAATATATTGATATATTTACAATTTTGTTGGTGCAATATGGGACAAGTGGGGCGCGGAAAATCCCCTTCTTCTGAGGTGGGGAATGATAGAAAATGTTTGAGAGCCACTGTGCTATGCAAACATCAAGAATGTGAAAACTAAGATCTCATATTTTTAAATGTTTAAATTTAAGATATGCATAATATTTTGTGATAATGAGTGTGAATGTCTGTGTCTTGTGTTTCATTACTTTAAAAATATGAGATCTTAGTTTTCACATTCTTGATGTTTGCATAGCATATTGTTACTGTTTATGATCCTTAAATTGATAGCATTCCTGTTTATGGTCCTTTTGTGTTTGTATTAATTATAATGCATTTTTTTCAGTTTTGCCTTGCTTTTTGTGTGCTGTACAATAAAATCCTGCTCAAAAATGACCTTGACAGTGCAATTGGTTAAAATTGTAGTGGTGGTGTCATTTCACATATTGAATCTATAGCCATTTTCACAGCTTTGGAGAGGAAGAATTACACAAGGTACATCTGATCTGATTTGATTTTTGAATTCTACAGGAAAATGCATTTCTTTTCACATAGTTACACTAAAGTGTGTGGAATACTAAAAGAGCCAGCAATGTCGGAAGTTGAGCAAAAGGCTTGTTCACCAGAATTCCCAAAATGACCTGAAATTTCAAAAGGCTGTAGTTTTGGAGCTATTAGTGATACAGACATAATATTTAAGATTTATACATAGGTTGGATGCACAAACAGCTGTGATTTTTTTCAGATTTTTTGGAAAGGGTGACTGTCGGCCATTTGTTGATTTGGCACGGAACGACCCAATAATAAAAGTGCCTGATAACAAACTTGACTATACAAATGTACATTCAAGCAGAATAATTCACAGGTTGAGATAAGAGACTCACCAACACAGTCCTCCTGCTTGTTCTCTGCTTGACATCTCAGGCAAGCATCTGGAACAGAGTGGAGAGAAGGGATTAGTGAATGATTACTGGAGACGGTCAATTGTGCTTTCATAGAGTAATAGTCCTGCCATCAGTGCCATGTACTAGCTCTACATGTGCACATAACACACAGACACAACACAATTTCACAAATTATCTCATCTGCTGGGAAGAAGGGTTTTGTTAGTTTTGTTAGCGAAAAGCTGGAGCAAATAACTGTCTGAGGCCGGATTACCCACCTCTGTTTATTACACTAACAGATTACTACTACTGGGTAAACGTAGAGATATCTGATTCATTAACAAACGGACTACAGACATACAAATAACTACTCTCCCAGACACTGAACAGGGAAGACAGGTGTAGTAGAGAGGTGTGCAAGCTAGAAGACAGGTAATAAGTGGGCTTGCGTGTATTGTTACTGGTGTCTACGCGAGACCATAAACTGCTGTTGCAAAGGTGCCAGAGCTGCTGCCAGCAATGTGGTGACATGGTTCTTCTTTCTCCTCAGGCACGAAGGAGAAGGTATCGGCTGGCAGCCCTCTTAGTCCACAAGTCGTATATCAAGTCCACCAGCTAACATCGCTGCTCTATACTTCATATTTACGCATATGCCTCAGCCAGGATAAGATGTGCAGCTGCCATGCAGTCTGCGTTGGCTGCACTACTATCCAATGTCGGTGTGTTTAATGCCTCCTCTTGGCAGACAACTTCGAAGGATCCACACTCAATTCCAAATAGGATTATGATTTTAGCTAAGTCACCTAGCTAGCTGACAGAGGAAACCAAGCGTGGCCCATCCGACTAAAGCTAATGATACCGAAAGATTGTTGTTTTGTTTTTGGCAGGCAGTGCAGCCAAAGAGAACAGGGCAACTGAGTTATTCGTGTCATGAAACGGCAATTCAGTGGGTGAGAGGTAGGTAAGACTACATAACACGGCATCTGAGAAATAAGCTAAATAGGTCTGTAGTTAATTTATACTGCCACTGGCACCGGCATTAGCAATACAGCCTAGTGGCCATCCAGCTCAGCTCATACAATGGGGAGATTTGTTAGCTTTGGAGCTAACCGCAAGCTTCGTTAAGGGCTCAGTAGTAGACAGGTCAGCTAGTTGGCTAGCTAGCGTTTACTTACCCATAACTTGAACCCTACAAATGGCACACGTGTCACATTCGACATCCCAGCTCCACATGGCAACAGCATTCCATTTCTTCAGAGAAAACATCTTGTCCCCGCCAGATTTAGACCCAGATGAACCACTGTGCGAGTGAACCAAACCCGGCTCATCCCCGTCATCCATCTCCGCCATAGCATAAGGGCTAAGCCACATCAAAATGGCTGAAAGTCATTGGCCGACTTTGTGCACTACCGCATTTTCAACACACGATGGCGCAATGGCCAATGCTTTGCCAGAGCCGTAAAGAAATGGCCCATTTTGGCTCTGCATCTGTGAACCAGTAAACTACCTTGTTCTATCCTGGGCTTTACAATTTGCATACTCTAAATACTCCAAGGCATAATAAATACACATAGCTTTTGTTACAGTGGATGGTGGTACTGATCAATAATCCAATTATATTTATAATTTTTAGGTCAATTTCCTAATGTACACCCTGTAATGAGTGTACCAGTGGGCCTGCTTATTACACCTGTGAAGTGATGTGTATTTGTGCAACTATTCAGTAATTCAGCTGAGTTTAGTGATAGAAAAGGTGATAGAAAAGGGATGATGTGATGTGAGTAGTTAAATTTGATTCAGCCTTCTTCCCTACTACACCCAATGCTACAATATGTTAAACATGTCTGTAAGTGCAGTTCACAGTTTAACAAGCTTTTAAATGTAGTGTTTTCACTGTAAGATTTGGATATACTGTATTTAGAAATCCAGATGATTCAGCTGTCTCAAACAATACATAGGCATATTTTTAAAAGACATTTCAAAATCACTACATCACACAAAGGAAGACCTCACAAAATGTATGTGTACCAGGTGTGGAAATTAACTTAGCAAAATGTGAACTTTTACCAGCCACTAAAAAAAAAATTAGTAAAATCCACCAGCCACTCAGCAGTAAATTATTATTTTGTGCCTGAAACCTACCAGCCCAGCCACTTTCAGATCTTACCAGCATTTGGCTAGTAGCTGGTGCGAATTTCCATCCCTGATGTGCACCAGACAGCATGGGGTTGCTGCCTTCCAAGTTCCCACAAAACGCTCTCTCCTAAATCAAACATAAGAGGTGAAATATAGCAGGATCTCAAACTATAAACAGTGGGAGAGAAAAAGAGCAAAAGTCCTGCAGAGGTCAACTGTACCTGACCCAGTCATCATCAAATTCAAACACGGAACGAGAGAGAGAGAGGGAGATGGCAAACTGCAAAATTATCTATTTCTTACAGATGCATAGGCAGAAGATGAAGGAAGTGGTAAAAAAATGCCAAAAGACAGAAGTTTCTTTGAATCAACTTTATGAGCAACATTACAGCATCAGAATCCTTGCCTCTGTGACCCAGTTCCAGAGAATGCCATAATGCCAACGAGGTGCTATCCCAGGCCCCCTGTCACAGACAGTCGGGGTCAGAGGTCACAGTGTCAGAGCGCTGCTGTGTGCCAGAGTGCAGTGGCTGCTGGGAGAAGAGTTCCAGATGGCCGGCCGGCACCTGACAGGGTTCAGGAACCTGGTTTTGAACGCCCTTGCCGCCTTGATGTATGTCCTGTGTCTACGGTCCAGGCCCAGACAGGACCCCTACTGCAACTGGAATGACTCAACTCTTCTGGGTCTGAAGAGAAAGACAGAATGAGAGGGCTTTCTGCATGATGCATGAGATGCAAGGTGTGTTATTCAGTGCTTTGGGCAAAAAAAGAAACTCACATTCTTTGCATGAATAAGACAGGCATGTAAGAGTAGTACATGGAGAATGCCCATGGTATTGTCACAGATGAAAGTTATGGCAGGGGTGATCTGTGTGGGTCTGTCCGAAATGCTCACTTATTCACTTCATACACACTTTTTGTTAAATGTTTTATGAGATTCTACTTTTAACTGATTTGACTTTTTAGTGTATGTAACTGTTTTACATTGCTGCAATTGTTTTTATGGTCTTTTTTACTTAATTTATTTTTACAACTTATTAAATTGTGTTTATGGGCACAAAGACAGGCATGATCGTTTCTCGTTTTTCATTTTTATGGATGAAATAAACTTGACGTCACTACACTAGACTATACAGTGTACAGTACACTGTGGTGCAACTGTGTCAGTTGCATTGGATGACTCTCTGCATCGCTAACTATGTAGTGAACACTTCGGATTTGCACCTTACCGCTGCCTCACCTTGCCTCTCTTTGGTCGTCTTCTCTTCACTGATTTCAACTTCTTGGCACTCTTCAAAATGGCTGAGAAGGTAGAGGGACTCATCCTTGTGGACACACACATTTTAATAGGGGGCAACTTAGCTGATAAAGAAAGCAAAAAATAAGGCAGTCAGGCTTTCAACTCAGAGCTTTGTAACTTTATCTGCAGAGGGAGAGATAAAAAGAGAGCGAGATAGAGAAAGAGAGAGATAAAGAGAGAGGGAGAGAGAGATAAAGAGAGCGAGAGACAAAGAGAGAGAGAGAGAGAAAGAGAGAGAGAGAGAAAGAGAGAGATAAAGAGAGAGCGAGAGAGATGGAGAGAGAGAGAGAGAGAAAGAGATAAAGAGAGAGAAAGAGAGAGCAATAAAGAGAGCCATGCATATATATTATGGCCTATCTTATCTGGTGTCATCGGCTGAAATTCCTCTTCGATGTCGAGAGACTTAAACTTTCTCCGAGACGGCTGTTCCCCACCGTGTAGGCATTACCAGCGAATGTTAATGACATTCTAGTGTGCTTAGAGGAGGAGTGAAACAGAGTGAACGCGGGCCTCCGCTGTGCTGCGTAATCACAGCAGCATGTGCTGTAAGCACAGGGCCACACTGGTCATGTCATACAGAAAGCCCTCTAGCCTATTCCCCCCCCTCCCAATGTCCCTCTGTATGGCATATGGGCTTCCACATAAGCAAGGACAGTAGGCCTTATGTCCATGTTGTCCTGTCAATCAAATATAGAACCAAAGTGCAGGTTTCCAAACCCCGGTACCTTTGAAACACAACAGGATCATTGTAAAGTTCTAACATACTGTATACCTTTAAGGAAATAAAAGCAGAAACAAAAGGGACTTGAACTGTCGTGATGTATGCCCATTATAATTCTATTAACTCCAGTAACAATGTAACAGTTAATTTTGAAGGTGTCTAAAGGTCCATGATGTCCAGCATGATAAAATTGGATGCAAGCAGTTGGCACTATGAAAGAGGCGCAAGCAGACTCCACTGATTTCCTCACCTCAAGCCATTATGCTGCCTGCTTTAACAAGCCCCGAAACACATCTGTTGGCAAGATGTAGACTTCCTACCACGTTACCTCACACCAAAGCATTTTACCACTGTTCTGGGGCTTTTATTGATTTGTTTGTCCTTTCTTTAGGCATATTTAGTGCTTTCTTTACGACGCTCGCTGTGGTGTAAGTATTGCCCGTCTCCTTGTGCTGTCAAGGACACACACACGCACACGCACACACAGCGAGGAAGCAAGCGAGAGAGAGACACACACACAGACACAAAAACACACAACGAGCTAGAGAGAGACACACACACACTTGTACGCACATACCAATCTCACCTTTGGCCCTTTTAGCCAGTGCCTCCAGTAGCAGTAGGCCTGCCGCCTCTCCAACATGGTTCTGTCCCAGGTCCAGCTCCAGGAGGTAAGGTGAGTGCTTGATCAGGCTACAGACACACAGCAAGGAAGGCAGGGGTGGGGGTTGGGGGGTGGTGGGTGGATGTTATGGATGGAGCTGGGCGAAAGGGTTTGTGGGGAGAGCTAGGATTATAGCTCATATATATAAAGATCATTCTTAAACAGCCGTGCCCACTAGCCACAAATGTGGCAAATACGGCTTTGCTCCTTGTCTCGATATGCGCCTGTGTGTGTTAACAAAGACTGCAATATAGTGGTGTGCTGTTTGCCTTGAAGCAGAACGAAAACTGCTGGTAGGTGCACTGAAACATTATCTCAGGTGATTCAATTTGTACAGCTGATCCCAAGAAGTAAACAAGTGTAATGATTTACGTCCACACAAGTTCTACATGGGTAACACACTTATGTGTGTGTGTGTGCTTTTCCCCTCTCGCAATGTTTTATTTTTAAAGTTTTGAAGAGTGCCAGCTATTATGTGCTAACCATCTCCTTCGGTGCAGGATTAGTGACATCTCATGAACCAGGAACATATGGGCCATACTTAGCCTGGATGGAAAGAAGTTCTTGCATTGTGACATCTTGTCTTCAAAAAGATAAAATGCAATTTAAAAAAACACTGTCACATGGAGCTGCCCCAGTTCCACCAATAACACTGTGCTGAAGACTCAAGCTAAGGAGGCATTGTGCTTTCATTTTAAGAGCACTTAATCATTTTAATACTGCCATTATTCTACTTTAATCTACTTTATAATGTTTTCAAACAGTGGTTGCCAAACTGGAGTACGCCTTGGGGTACTTGGATTAGTGAACAGAACATTACCCGCTTATTATACGGCTACTTGCAAAAAAATAAAAAAATAATAGAAAGTTAGAAACTTCTAAAAATGTCATATTTTAAATATTGCGTTGCCGCATCATGGCCTCCGCTGCTAAAAATAGTTAATTGAGGACAGAGAATGTGTAAGTATTGCGTAGCAACATGTCCAGCTGCTAAATAACTCGTTGTAGCTTTAATATTCCATTACAATAAGTAAATATGATATGAAAAAAAGCACAAAACCCATTGCCATTGACAGCGGTCATTATACGTTTTCAGCCGTCATTATACAAAAATATTTGACCTCCGGACATTGGAGTTGCTCATTCAAAGTCAATGGGACATTTGTCAGCATTTTAAAGCGCTGTGTAATAAATATGAAACATGTATTTCAAACAGATATTACTGTATGGACTTCATGTACACAACACTTCATTATCGTAAATAGGCCAATTTTTGTTTACCACAAATTAACATTAATACTCTGTAAAACAGATCATTAAAATTGTAAGACTCTCAAATTGTGGAAAATTATAGGACAGCACTTAATGTATGCTTAATATTACTGTCTGTACTCCATTTGTAGTATTTGGGATGTAATTATTCCTTATTTAAAAGAAAAGCGTATGTGAAAAGTATCACATTCTCACTAATATACGATTACAATGAATTGCTCTGAACCACAGTGAATTCAATTCCACTTTCTGTAATTCCAATTCAAATTCAACATCCTGTGGGGTGGAGCCAATTCAAATTCATTCATTGTATTGAACTAAATTCTGAAATTCTGACTCACACACACACAAACACATACAGAAACTCACATGCAATTACTGATTGTCCTTGTTACACACATACACTCACTCTTGCCCTCTCTCTCTCTCTCTCACACACACACACACACACACATACACACACTCGCTCTTGCCCTCTGTCTCTCTCACACACACACATACACAGTAATGTCATGACAGAACTCACACGCAGATTATGTTGACACAGTCAGTCCCTGCAGCAGTGTGCTCTGTTTGGGCCTCATCTATGGCATTATCCGCCATGTGCAGTTTCTCCAGCCAGGGTCCGCTCTCCACACCACCTGCACTCTTTCCTCCCCCCTTCTTCTTCTTATTTCGCTTCCTCCGCCCTTCAAAACAAACGACAACAACAACAAAAAAAGGTGTATGAGACCTTCTGTTGACCGGTCTGAGTGAATTAAGACACATTACATCATGTGTTCAGTATACTGACACGGTATGCTTACAGTTGTGACTAAAAGAATGGCGTGGCATTTTTTTTCCCCAAAGAATCTTGTGACAGTATTTTAATGCGGATGTCACATACTGAGTCGGTTCTGTGGCCTCAGTCTTGTATTTGACACAGCTCTGGAACCACAGAAGGAATGGTTAACAATGTGTATGCGGGTCTGTACTGGTTTGACCTTTTTAGGCCCCTCATTGGGGCTCTGCTTATATGAACCTGTTGAACCTATTGCAGAGAGTAAAAGTTGTGTGTGTGTGTGTGTGTGTGTATGTGTGTGTGTGTGTGTGTGTGTGTGTGTGTGTGTACCTAATTTGTGTGTGTGCGTGTGTCAACTTGACTTTTCAGGAGAGCAGAAGAAAGAGGGGCAGAAAATGATTTTACCACAGCGACTGATGATGAAACATGGAAGGCCATCTGGCTTTTCTCATTCAAAGTCAATGGGACGTTTGTCAGCATTTTAAAGCGCTGTGTAATAAATATGAAACATGTATTTCAAACAGATATTACTGTATGGACTTCATGTACACAACACTTCATTATCGTAATGAAGCTCTGGAACCACAGAAGGAAGGGTTAACAATGTGTATGCGGGTCTGTAGTGGTTTGACCTTTTTAGGCCCCTCATTGGGGCTCTGCTTATATGAACCTGTTGAACCTACTGCAGAGAGTGAAAGTTGTGTGTGTGTGTACCTAATTTTTGTGTGTGCGTGTGTCAACTACACTTTTCAGGAGAGCAGAAGAAAGAGGGGCAGAAAATGATTTTACCACAGCGACTGATGATGAAACATGGAAGGCCATCTGGCTTTTCTTGGTCTAAACTAATAAATATGTCACCATGGCCAGGGTCGTTGCGGGCTACGGAGGGTGAGACAACCAACCTGCTTCTGTGGTTGGTAAATGCCACTCGACATCCCTGGATCAACTTTCTCTCTTTCTCTCTCTCGCTCTCTCTATCTCTCTCTCTCTCTCTCTCTCACACACATAGTGTTATGGCCCGCTAGGCCTTTTGCTCTTTCTGTGCTGTTCTGATTAACTATCTGCAGGTTTCTAGGGGGCTGGACTTCGCTAATTGCTGGTGAGCTGCTCCAGGTGTCTCACCAGCTTTAAAAGACTGCAGCCTCTCCCATTCGGGGGCCATTTTCTCTTTGATTTTGACACAGCCACACAGCACTCAGAACATCTCACATCCACCAACATGCATGCATTACTGATGACTGACTTTGACCCATCTCATTGTGTCCCTTTTGTTTGTAATTTAGTTAATAAATATATTTTGTTGAAAATCCAACCTCTCGCCTCCCCCTTTTTGTTGCAGCCTTGGCACAGGGTCGTAACACATAGAAATCTAAGAGCCAGGCATATACCAGATCATTCTACACTGAAATGTACATACGTTTCTTCACACTGTGTATCGTTTTTCTGTGAACAGACTTGCATATATCTTCAAAAAATGATGAACGACTGTCTCACAATATTCACTTCTTGTGGGCAGAATGTTGGAAAAACAGTTTACAGGGTGCATGGACCAAAGCCCAGTTATACTGCAGAACTTTCCATAAAATGATTTAAGTGCGAGCACGCACTGCCACGAGACAAAGCATACACGGAGGCTCTAAAGTAAAAGGGAACAATATAATGCCAACAATTAACTATTCAAGTTAAGTCAAGATTGTTGCTCTAGGAAACTCAATATCCTGAATATAAGTGAATGTGAATGTAAACATCAGCCTTTTTATTCTTCTTCATTCCCATTCTTATTTTTCAATCTCACCAAATTCAATGTTTCATTTTTATGCTTCCTTGTGTGAGTAATATATTGAGATAGATAGAAGAAGGTGTACTTCCATCGTGTTTTCATTAATTTTGCGGTGTTCTCTAGTATTAATAATTGCCCTGTGCGCTGGTTTTAATGAAAACAATGTTCTAGTGCTTCTGTTTCAGGCTGTTTTAGTTTGGTGGAGGGGGTGGGGCCGGGAGAACGACACGATTTCACCAGAGGCACGCTCCCTGCAGCTTCCTTTGCCCCACAGTCAACTTGATAGCAGAGTAAGGTAAAGGGGAAAAGTCAACTTGACAGCGCCAAAACTGCACACAGAATGTCTACGGAGATACAGCCTTATGTGTTTGAATAAGGCTGAGGAATCCGAAGAGGAAGGAGAGATGGCACAAGCACAGTCGCTTCCTGACCGTTTGTCAATGAATGTTTCAGAATGGTAATATTTGCATGACAAAACAGTGCAAGTGCCCGGCTAAATGCAGTCATTCAACTAGCCTGCTAATCTTATGCGAGTCAGTCACAGGCTAACATTATTTAAAGCCCATTCGGTCAGTTTCTCTTATATGTATTTCCACGTCTATGTCACGCCGAAGGCCCTTTTCGCATTGGGTCGTTTTTCCGCCTGTTGTCTTCTTTTGACTGATATAGAAAACGGGGAAAGAAAAACATTTTGATATGCAGCATGCATATGCAACTCGGGGTGACCTATCATATTTCAAAAGAGCAAGTACTAAACGGTTTCTCGTGGAAGTACACCTTTAACATTGTATAGGTCTTTAAAACAGATGGTTAAAACATGGTTTACAGTATTGGTCCCAGGTTTTGGGGGTCCACTCTATCGAAGCACTCTCCACTCTGTTTTAGTAAAAACACATTTGAAGAAGTGAAGAAAAAAGTATTCATTAACTGTAACCGTCTGTACAAGAGAACAGGAGAATTATTGAAACATAATTAGTGACTGTAAAATCCCTGCCATGTGACCACACCTAAGAGACAGTGCAGGCTGAATTGATGGCATGTAACTAAGTGATTCCAGGTTAAATGAATTGGTTGTGTCTGTCAGCAAGACCCATTACGATGGTACAGTGTGAGGTCCCCCCCCAAACATAACCACACATAAACAAACATACATACATGTCCTAACGCACACACACACCAACATACACATGAACAGACACACACACACACACACAAAAATACACGCATACACACACTCAGTGCAGCCCGTAGGAAGAGGAGGAGGGGGAGAAAGACTGCATTTGTGTTTCATCTCCTCCCAGGAGAACAGAGGGAGTAGCCGAAAGATGTCAAAGGGTGTGTGTGTGTGTGTGTGTGTGTGTGTGTGTGTGTGTGTGTGTGTGTGTGCGTGTGTGTGTGTGTGTGTGTCAGAGAGAGTAGGTGTTGGTGTGAGTGTGTGCGTGAGTTTGCATGAGTGTGAGCGAGAGCATGAGTGTGTGCAGAAATGTGTATGTGTCTGAGAAAGAGGCCAGTCATGCGGTTTAGCTGTCATTAGGATGTCACATGTTCACACAAAACTGTGTGTGTGTGTGTGTGTGTGTGTGTATAAATGTGTGTCTGTGTGTGTACCCACTAGAACATGTGTTTTCAAGGATGTAAAAGAATGTGGGAGTAGATAAGTGTGTGCTTGCACAAAGGTAAGTATGTGAATGCCTGTGTGTAAGTACATGCCTGTGTGTGTGGCTGTGTGTGTGTGTGTCTATGTTTCCGTGTGTGTGTTTTTTTGGAGTCAGCTACTCTCCATTTGATGTACGGTGTCTGCCCGTATACACAGGAAGGCTTTTCGTGTGTGTGTGTGTGTGTGTGTGTGTGTGTGTGTGTGTGTGTGTGTGTGTGGGGGACTGTATTTTGGTCCAGCACAGGGGTCAACACAAACCTTTAGTAGCTTTGGCCTTTGTCTCCTTTACTCTGCTGTCCTGAGGTAGACCTTTATGTGGGTTTTCATTGGCTGGGTCTGTGAGGTCAGTAAAACACATGCACACAGACTCAGTGAAACACGCATAAACACAGTAAATGTGTTAAACCTGTGCCCACACTTTTAAATCAGTTAAGAAACCACGATTGTGGATGACCACTTAAGTGTAAATCTCTGTCATACATAAACACACACAAGCACTCTTCCAACACACCACATACACACACACGAACAAGCATGCACATAAACGCAGACGAACATGCATGCACACCCACTACACACACACATACTGTACACACACTCACTCATTCACTCACACACACACACACACACACACACACACACAATTGTGGAAAAACACAAAGAAATTGGAAATTGGTTTTACCATATTACCTTTCATTCCACAACACTTCAGAGGACCAATATTTATACTCAAAGAATTATTTTGCTCTTAACCCAACCTTAGTATTACTGAGGTCAATACACACCAAAACAAGAACATTGCTGGTGTACTGAAAAAGCCTTTTGGATGAAAGGTAAAACATCAAGCTCAAAAAAAAAAAAAGCCCAGTTGTTTACAACTTGGCTCCTCCATGACCTGGATGAATGAGAATCTACACAGACTTGCTGGTGTATGGATTGTCAGACGATTCTACAGTTAAGTCCAATGGCAGATTCCACTGGAATAAAACCATACATAGTTCCAGAATGCTGTCTTTGTATAGACCAATAGGGACAGCAGATATTCTCGAAGAACTGGGGCCATTAAAGGTCTAGTGCCTTGGTGGGTGGCTGCAGTACAACATAAAGCCCTGGCCATAACCCTCTCCAGTTGTAAAATAGCTGATTTTCGATGTACTTTTTCTTTTAAACTATGCAGCATCCATAATTTTTTTCTCTCTTTCTCTCTCTGTCTCTCTCTCTCTCACACATACACACACATACAGACACACAAACATACACACTGCTACGTGCCTGTGAGATGTATGATCTGTTGCTGAACAGAGGCAGCCTGCTCTGCATGTGTTGACAGAGGCTGCAGCAGCTCAGTGGCGCCCCCCCTCTGCAGCTCATTGCCATTGATGTACAGGTGCCTGGACAGAACAGGAGCAGAAGACATCAGGTTAGTAGTTACAGCGGCCTACACATTGCACAGGGCTGAAAACACTTAAAGGAGAACTTCGGTGTAAAATGAAAATTGGCATGTTAAAACATCATACTGAGTTGGTATGTGTACGGAGGAGCAAAATTGATTTAGCCTGTTGCATTCAGAGTTTAACTATTTTTTATCGATTGTCCCAGAAGGCTAACAATCGAAGTGGTAGGTGCCCTTAAACGAAGCATGAGAGCTACGCTATTTTTAAACCATTAAAACAGCTTGAAGAAACTCCACACTCCATCGGTAGTACAACAAAGGCCCTGACATTAAAAACAAGGCACTGAGAACTTTGTAAGTGTACACAACATTTATTAATAAAACAGTTTTGACAAGCAGTACCTTGCTGTAGTTTCTCGTCGCCGCCATGATGAAAGTCTGCACAGGTCGATTGACGAACACGAACCAGCAGGAAGAATAGGAGGAGAGGTAGTACAATCAACTTGTTTGGACTTTCATCATGGCAGCAACGAGAAACAACTGCAAATGACTGCATGTAAGAACAGCTTTTTAAATAAACGTTGTGTACATTTAAAATATTCTCAGTGGTTTCGTTTTGAATGCCAGAGCCTTTGTTGTACTACCAATGGAATGTGGAGTTTCTTCGAGCTGATTTAATGGTTTAAAAATAGCGTAGTCGTCATGCTTCGTCTAAGGGCACCTACCACTTCCATTGTTAGCCTTCTGGGTCAAACTATAAAAAATAGTTAAACTTTGAATGCAACAGGCTAAATCAATTTTGCTCCTCAGTACACATACCAACTCGGTATGATGTTTTAACATGCCAATTTTCATTTTACACCGAAGTTCTCCTTTAAGGTAACACCACTTCAAACCACAATTGCCCCTCCCCTATCCCCTACCTCCTCTCTTTTACACACACACTCACTAGCTTACTCTCTCTGTCCTGCAATCTCCCACACACAGAAACATGTGGCTGTCACTGAAATAGATAACTACAAGCTCACCATCTGGCAGGAAATATTACTGTTAATATTACTATATGACTTATTAGGACACCTGGGGTAAGGAGAAAGAAAGAAAGAAAGAAAGAAAGAAAGAAAGAAAGAAAGAAAGAAAACGTCCTACCGAACAGCAGATCTGGTGATGAGGGAGGCGAGGAGAGGTCCGCTCCAGGGTCCCAGGCCACAGTAGCACAAACTGAGGGAGAGCAACTGGTTGCTCCCCTCCATGGCACTGAGGAGGCCTCTCAGGCCCTCTGGCCCAATGCTGATCCCCAGAAGACACACGGAGACACAGCACAGGGGTGAAAAAAGAAGTGAGTGGTGACATAACACACACACACACACACACACACACACAAACACACATGCACGTGCACCAGAGCATGTGAGCGGAGCGGAGCACGGAGCGAGCGGGAAGCGGAGCGTGCGAAATATAGTCGGAGCACGGAGCGGGTTTTAATCCAAAGGCCCGAGCGGTGGTTCTGTTTCGCTCCAGTTCCGCTCCGATAGCGCTCTCATCACGAGTCTGGGGCGTGTCTACACAGACTCGCGTGTGCCTTCAAAGGTTAGCCTACAGAGATCGTTGAGAGATGGAGTTTGGTTCAAAACGTGGATGTTCACACTTGTGTTGGTTTCAAATAAATACGTTCTATTTTTTGATTGATACTGCGGTTGCTGGGACTTCTTTATATTATAGGATAGGCTACATTTCCTCAAAATACATGTCTGGCATGTCACATTTTGTAGTTTTTGCCTAGTTATATTATGATAATTAAGGAGTACATTCGTGCTGTTCCATGTGTTTCATTAAAACGGCAACGTAAAAAATGTAATACTGCTTACGCTCAAAGTAAAAAAATAAAAATAAATAAATGACAGGGTTAATTAAGAGGATACACATGTGAGTTGTTGATCACACAATGAAATTATTTGTATCTGTTACATGATTTTTGGAAACGAAGTCTAAAGGGTTTCAATCAACAGGCTAACAAAGACGCTGCGCGTTAGTTCAGGCCACATCGGGCAGCGTGTCCCAGATGCAATTTGGTGGAAAATGTTAGGCATTGCTCTCTCTTTTGAGCGAGCGTGGAGCGATTTCACCGGAGCGGAATGAAATTTTAGGTGAGCAGAGAGCGGTGTTAGAGCGGAGCTGTCTGGTTCAACTTTGAGCGATGGAGCGAGGGAGCGAACACTCGCGTGAGCGAGGAGCTGAAATTCTGGCCACTCAGCTCCGCTCACATGCTCTGACGTGCACACACACAAACACAAACATACACACACACAGCAAGGCAGTTTGCCCTGCATGTTTTGCCAGAGGCTGCAGCAGCTCCAATTTGGTGCCAATTTTGCCAGTGGAAAGTTTGCTATCAATCAAACTCATTTGATGGTTCGTAATTACTACAAATGGATGAGTATATGTTTTCAAGCAGTGTGTGTGTGTGAATGTGTTCAACCATTGATGAGATGAATTGTCTGTCAGTTTGTGTGTGTATTTGTATTTGGGGGTGGCATTCAAACATACTAAAATGATTCATCCTTATTAAGGTTCCTTAGATGGGTAGCCAACTATACTCAGATGCGAAATGGCAAGACGACTCAGAGCCCACAGACAAAGAGAAGAAAGAAAGAGAAGGATACAGAGTAAAAAAGATGGCAACATTAAAAGTAATGGATGTAAAATGAAGGGGAGAAAAGAGGAGAGGAAGAAAGGTGGGTGGTAAAGAACAATCATAACAAGGCGAGATGGAAGTGTACAAAAAAGAAGGGATGAAGGACCAGAGGAAAATGAGGAGAAAAGGAAAGGGAAGCATAGAAAGATAAAGCATGCTATGACAAATCAACCACCCGGGATTTCTTGACTGTGAGTTTTTCTGGGCCATTGGTTCAGCAGAGTGCAGTACATGCATGCACACACACCCACACACACACACACACACACACACACACACATGGATACAGAGGAACACAAATTACATGTGTTGCTCATGCTGAGTAAGAGCTTTAGCAAGATGGATGAGTCATGGGTGGAGCATGTATAGGATGAATATAGTCTTATTGTACACTGTTAGTGTATACACCCTTGTGATTTTGAATCTGTGCTGTTTGCTGTCTGAAGTTCAGCTGTGTCTTGGAAAGACCCTACCATCCAAAACCTTCCCAGATAATGTCAGGCTGTTAGTAAACAAATGACAGATTAATGATAGCGCTGCAAAGATGCTATTGAAAACTATATAACACATTGAAACCCCTTGGACTGGCCACAGATCACACTCTCTGTCTAACCACAGGTCCAGGAAGCACAAGAAAGGCTTTGTCAGCTCATTGCACCCCTAGACAAATAGGGTGGACAGCAGTCAATGGAAAGGAACTCTCTAGTGGAAAAAACAACTCAGGAAACTTGATTTAAGACTAAAGCAACATCTGTCTTTGTTTCCCAAAGGGCAGCATTACAGCCTGTGCCAAGAAGATGAGAGTGCGGAGGAATAACCTCCCTGTGTTTGTGTTTCTTTGTGTGTGTGTGTGTAAATCTCAGTCCAGTTTTTCATGCGTTGAGGTCAGCCAGCTAACTGAGCTGGACGAGACAGGTGATGCTGCTCTGAGTACAAGCAAAGGGAAATACCACTAGACCTGGGAGGAGGTGTGGGTACCCTCTGTAGCCTTTAGTCTTATGTGATCACAGAAACACCTGTTTGAACATGCATGCACACACATAGACACACATCCATTTTTACCCAAGTACTAAAAAAATGCAAGCACATTAACACACACACACACACAACCAAACACGCTCACAGACACAAAAGATATGTGTACACATGCAAACATGTGTGCGTGCAAACACACACACACACAGTGACAGCAACTGGGCCTATTCTGTGTACTTTCTGTTACTCCCTCCAGATTAGGCCTATGTGAGCTCGAAGACAGGGCTGCTCCTTAGCAATTAATGGGTTCCACAGGGGGTAGCCGGCCTTAATAGGAGCTGCTCCTGTGATGGTGGAAAATCTTTTTTTGTTTTTGCACTCAGATATGCAACACAGAGATTTCGCTCTCTTTAAAGGCCAGACATCACTGATTGCGGATTGACTTTTTGCTTACCTTTTAAACCTGACAGCAAACATTATGTTTGTCTTTACAATATGGGGGCTCATCCAGGATCGGAACCATGGACCTTTTGGTACACATGCACGCACACACACACACACACACACACACACACACACACACACACACACACACACACACACACACACACACACACACACAGGCAGACACATCCACCAATGCAGACGAACAGTTACTCATCGACCCAAAACACCCAAACTCACGGCGTGTAGTCTAGACTGAGGGTGGTGATGGAGCTCAGTGCAACAGCTCGACCTAGCCTCGCCAGAGCCCAGTGGTCCAGCCTGCAGTCCAGCAGCTCCAGTCTGGTCAGTGGGTATACCGTCCTGCCCTTATGCTCCAGCAACAGGCACTGGCAAAACAAACAAACAAACAAAATTTAATCAGACTGGTCTGGATGGGCTTTGCAGCAATTGATGTGGCATGGTTCATGTGGAGCTCCACCCATATTCAGAAATTTAAATATTTAGAACCTGGTGTTCTTCCTAGGAAATGCTCTTGGAACAGCATATGCTGCAATGCAAGGCAAACATGAGCCTTGTACCTGTATTACAAAAAGGTTAAAATAGCCCAGTGGCAATGATAGTGAAAAACAAAACCCCAGTATTCAGGTCCTGATCAACATGGATCAGGCAGTCCTGTAGTTTATTATGTAGGGAGGCAATATATATGGGCGATATACCTAACCGTGACAAAGAGAAGTAAATGAAACCAGTAGATTTTAAACTATGTGAGTGGACACACACGTGCACGCAGATGGATGGACCCAATTATAGCACTCATGGCCCCCTACTGGGACCAGGGTAACACATGACACAGAGGCCATACGGAGGAGGAATACTTACTCTCCTTTCACTCTCTTTTCCTCCTGCCCCACTCTCTACTTTTCCTCTTCCTTTTACCTTTCCCTTGGGTCAAATCACAGAACCTAGCCACCCTTATAGCAGGGGGTTCAGCCTGAGGTTTCTTCCTGAGGTTTCTTCACTTGCCGTCAGCGTAGACGACAGTATGGGCGGTTCAGGTTTAGGCCTCTGTTCTGCTCCTAAGTGCCCAAGAATTACACTCACAGGTGATATAGCTACCGATGAAAAAAGAAATGATAAGGGAGGAGAATTTGTTGACTGAGCTTGCCACTGAGGGAAAGATGAAAAATAATTGAAGAGGGAAAAGGTCAGACAAAGGAATCCGGGAGAAAAAGAGAGGGATTTTTTGCATATCTTTATAAAGTTACTACCATACACTCTCAAGTTTGAATAAGTATAACTTCACCTAGAAACAAACAAAAAAACATCAACCCTATAGGCCTTGCTGTCAGCTCCTCCACCACTATCATCTCTAACGTTGCTTATACTTCCCAGTGAAGCTAAATGCTGCCTTCGTCTTAAGTAGGCATACTGACATTTGATTCATTCAACTAACAAGATAGTTAGGTGGCTAGCCAGATAGTTGGTGTGGTGAATATCTAAACTTAAGGTGAATATTCAAACTTAATGTGTTAGATTAGTCTGTAGCTTGGGCATAAAAAGGTTGTTGTGAGATACAGTAGTGCAAGGAGAAGGCCAGAAAGAGGGGTGCATTGGCGAGTGGCCAAGAAGACACACACACACACACACACACACACACACACACACACGCACACACACACACACGCTCCCAAGGACACATGCCATTTGTTGCAATCAGACACATGACATTTGTTGCAGTCAGACACATGACATTTGTTACAATCAGACGCATGATGCGAACAGGAACAGAAAGAGTACATGACATTTGTTACAATCAGACACATGATGCCAACAGGAGCAGAAAGGGAAGGCTGAAGGCACTGTACTTTCCATGGAAAATACCGAGAATGATCATGTACAAAAACTACATATACCGCATAGCGGTACATGGTATGACCGCCGCAGTATATTGAAATGTGGGAACTGTTGGTATGATGAGTGTGTGGTAGAGCAGTGAATTTCTGTGGAAATGATTTCCTGGAATTGGGCATGGATGTGGGTTTTGAATGAATGACATTGTGTGTGTTTGTGTAGTGTGTAGGAGTGATTTTTCAAGGCAAGGAATAGGCAAAATGAGATTTTGTACAATTACAGCGCCCCCTATGGACCCCCTATAGAAGGTCTTTGTGCTGATTGTGCATAACGTATTTTGTGCAGTTCCCACTTTCTCGGTCCAAGATATTGGCAGTTCAAAATCCCAATTTTTGCATTAACCCTTTTTATCTCAAGATAAATCCTTTGATAACTTTTTGTCAGCATTGTCTGTAGATGGCATATACCAACTTTGGTGAGATTCACATGAACGGCCTATGACAAGTTCGTTCAAATTCGTTTTCGCAATGTTAAAATTTCACGGAAATTGTTTTTGTTGGAAGTGGGCGTCGACCAGTGCTTTCAATGCATGACGGTCAATAGATTTCATGATTAAAAAAAAGTTGTTGTAAACATTACCATTCTTGAAATAATAGGCAAAATGACATTTTCTACAATTACAGCGCCCCCTATGGACAAAATTTTATGGCATGTGCTGTGATGTTAGAGGTCTTTGTGTTGATCATGCATGACGTATTTTGTGCAGTTCCCACCTTCTCGGTCCAAGATATTGGCAACTCAAAATCCCAATTTTTGCATTTACCCATATCACTAGGTGGCGCTATGCTTCAAGTGAGTGTTTATGGGCTGGGCCGATATGCCTTTGTAACACCGACATACTATCACAAAATCGTTGTCTTGGGCAAAATTGTTGACGAATTATTTAACAAAAGCTGTTTTTTGATACCTAGCTTCGCCAATAAACATCGCCCCCTATGACGAAATGTCACAAAATTTAGTACACATGACAAAAAAGCTGTTTAGAGATGGCATGTCAACATTGACCAAATTTGAGCAATTAAAAGCCAAGATATAGACTTTTGAAGAATTTTAAGCTACGTGTTAAATGTTCATTGACTTGTAACTTTGAAACGGTTAATCTCAAGATAAATCCTTTGATAACTTTTTGTCAGCATTGTCTGTAGATGACATATACCAAATTTGGTGAGATTCACATGAATGGCCTATGACGAGTTCGTTCAAATTAATTTTTTCGCAATGGTAAAATTTCACGGAAATTGTTTTCGTTGGAAGTGGGCGTCAACCAGTGCTTTTAATGCGTGAGGGTCAATAGATTTCACGATAAAAAAAAAGTTGTTGTAAACGTTAGCATTCTCTAGATAATAGGCAAAATGACATTTTCTACAATTACAGCGCCCCCTATGGACCAAATTGTATGGCATGTGCTGTGATGTTAGAGGTCTTTGTGGTGATCATGCATGACGTATTTTGCGCAAAATTCCACCTTCTCGGTCCAAGATATTCGCAACTCAAAATAGCAATTTTTGCATTTACCCTTATCACTAGGTGGCGCTATGCTTCAAGTGAGTGTTTATGGGCTGGGCCGATACGCCTCTGTAACACCGACATACTAACACAAAATCGTTGTCTTGGGCAAAATTGTTGACGAATTATTTAACAAAAGCTGTTTTTTGACACCTAGCTTCGCCAATAAACATCACCCCCTATGACGAAATGTCACAAAATTTAGTACACATTAAAAGAAAGCTGTTTAGAGATGGCATGTCAACTTTGACCAAATTTGAGCAATTAAAAGCCAAGATATGGACTTTTGAAAAATTTTAAGCTACGTGTTAAATGTTCATTGACGTGTAACTTCGAAACGGTTTATCTCAAAAAAAATCCTTTGATAACTTTTTGTCAGCATTGTCTGTAGATGACATATACCAAATTTGGTGAGATTCACATGAACGGCCTATGACGAGTTTGTTCAAATTCGTTTTCACAATGTTAAAATTTCACGGAAATTGTTTTCGTTAAAAGTGGGCGTCGACCAGTGCTTTCAATGCGTGAGGGTCAATAGATTTCACGATAAAAAAAAAGTTGTTGTAAACGTTAGCATTCTCTAGATAATAGGCAAAATGACATTTTTTACAATTACAGCGCCCCCTATAGACCAAATTTTATGGCATGTGCTGTGATGTTAGAGGTCTTTGTGGTGATCATGCATGACATATTTTGTGCAGTTCCCACCTTCTCGGTATTGGCAACTCAAAATACCAATTTTTGAATTTACCCATATCACTAGGTGGCGCTATGCTTCAAATGAGTGTTTATGGGCTGAGTCGATACGTCTCTGTAACACCGACATATCACAAAAATTTCATGTCATTGGGTGAAACGTTCATTGAGTTATTCAGCAAAAACTTTTGCGCCGGTCTCCCCCTCTTTGACGGACCCTGGCAAAGCGGGGGGGTGGCCCTTGGGGACCAAAAGCTTCTAGTCGCTCAAAAAGTTCTAGGGCTACATGCCTACAAAGATTCATGTCCCCCGTACTTCCAGTGTCCCAGAAATCGTTGATGGAAAATCGGTGAAAAAAAAGAAAAAAAAAAAAAAAAAGTCTCGGCAACACTATAATTATAATTAATAAATGGAACACAGAGCATTGCTTCATTCTCTTTGCTGGCATGTATCTTTATCGTAAGCCCTCTCCCTAGCTGAAGAGACAGCTGTTTCCAATCTGCCAGCATCTCTCAGATGCATCATCACAGAAACTAAGCCCTTATCAGACAGCTGCAGACTCTGGCACATAAAAGTGTTTGTCCTTGGAGGACAGTGACAATAAGGGCTCCGCCAAGATTCACATACCTGCCCATGAGATTGACCACTGGACCTGTCATGTCCTCAACACAGACATGCAGAAAGACGTTGTCTTACTGAAGTCAAAGCCACACTCTTTGGCAACATACAGGCAGCCACAGTCCATCCCTGCCTGGTGACACTGTGCTGCTTAGAAGACATTATTATGTCATTATTACGTCTTCAAGCATACCTGGATTTAAACCACTTTCCAAAACATGCAGTGGTGATATCACTGGTGCCGGAATCCAGTGTTTTTCCAATCTGGAAAAAAACATCACACAAGCCCTTTCTGCAACTCCTCACAAACACTTCTGGAAGATCAAGCGGTGACACGAATTTGATAACATGTTTGTGGCCTGAACCTTAGCCCTAGCCAGGTGCTCACAGATTAGCAGACATTTACTCCAGGACAGCAGAGGTGAAAAAATACACTGGCTTTACCTGTGTATTTCAAACATGTCTCACAGGTGTCACAGTCACTGTATCATCTTCTCAGCTGATGGTATGTGCCAATTAAAATCAGTTGGTTTACTACTAGAAACTAGATGTACCGCATAGCGGTACATGGTATGACCGCCGCAGTATATTGAAATGTGGGAACTGTTGGTGTGATGAGTGTGTGATAGAGCAGTGTTGTGGGTGAGAATTTCTGTGGAAATGATTTCCTGTAAGTGGGCATGGATGTGGGTTTTGAATGTGTAGTGTGAAGGACTGATTTGTGAAGGCAAGGAATCGGCAAAATGAGATTTTGTACAATTACAGCGCCCCCTATGGACCAAATTTTATGGCATGTTCTGTGGTGTTAGAGGTCTTTGTGGTGATCGTGCATGATGCATTTTGTGCAGTTCCCACATTCTCGGTCCAAGATATTGGCAACTCAAAATCCCAATTTTTGCATTTACCCTTATCACTAGGTGGCGCTATGCTTCAAGTGAGAGTTTATGGGCTGGGTCAATATGCCTCTGTAACACCTACATACTAACACAAAATCGTTGTCTTGGGCAAAATTGTTGATGAGTTATTTAACAAAAACTGTTTTTCAACACCTAGCTTCGGCGATAAACATCGCCCCGTATGACGAAATGTCACAAAATTTAGTACACATGAAAAGAAAGATGTTTAGAGATGGCATGTCAACTTTGACCAAATTTGAGCAATTAAAAGCCAAGATACGGCCATTTGAAGAATTTTAAGCTACGTGTTAAATGTTCATTGACGTGTAACTTCGGAACGGTTTATCTCAAGATAAATCCTTTGATAACTTTTTGTCAGCATTGTCTGTAGATGACATATACCAAATTTGGTGAGATTCACATGAACGGCCTATGACGAGTTCGTTCAGATTCGTTTTCGCAATATTAAAATTTCACGGAAATTGTTCTCGTTGGAAGTGGGCGTTGACCAGTGTTTTCAATGCGTGAGGGTAAACAGATTTCATGATAAAAAAAAAATAGTTGTAAACGTAAGCATTCTCTAGATAATAGGCAAAATGACATTTTCTACAATTACAGCGCCCCCTATGGACCAAATTTTATGGCATGTTCTGTGGTGTTAGAGGTCTTTCTGGTGATCGTGCATGACGTATTTTGCACAGTTCCCACCTTCTCGGTCCAAGATATTAGCAACTCAAAATCCTAATTTTTGCATTTACCCTTATCACTAGGTGGCGCTATGCTTCAAGTGAGAGTTTATGGGCTGGGTCGATACATCTCTGTAACACCAACATACTAACACAAAATCGTTGTCTTGGGCAAAATTGTTGATAAGTTTTTTAACAAAAACTGTTTTTTGACACCTAGCTTCGCCAATAAACATCGCCCCCTATGACGAAATGTCACAAAATTTAGTACACATAAAAAGAAAGCTGTTTAGAGATGGCATGTCAACTTTGACCAAATTTGAGCAATTAAAAGCCAAGATACGGCCATTTAAAGATTTTTAAGCTACGTGTTAAATGGTCATTGACGTATAACTTCGGAACGGTTTATCTCAAGATAAATCCTTTGATAACTTTTTGTCAGCATTGTCTGTAGATGACATATACCAAATTTGGTGAGATTCACATGAACGGCCTATGACGAGTTCGTTCAGATTCGTTTCCGCAATATTAAAATTTCACGGAAATTGTTTTCGTTGGAAGTGGGCGTCGACCAGTGTTTTCAATGCGCGAGGGTCAATAGATTTCACGATAAAAAAGAAATTGTTGTAAACATAAGCATTCTCTAGATAATAGGCAAAATGACATTTTCTACAATTACAGCGCCCCCTATGGACTACATTTTATGGCATGTTCTGTGGTGTTAGAGGTCTTTGTTGTGATCGTGCATGACGTATTTTCTGCAGTTCCCACCTTCTCGGTCAAAGATATTGGCAACTTAAAATCCCAATTTTTACATTTACCCATATCACTAGGTGGCGCTATGCTTCAAGTGAGAGTTTATGGGCTGGGTCAATACATCTCTGTAACACCGACATACTAACACAAAATCGTTGTCTTGGGCAAAATTGTTGACGAGTTATTTAACAAAAACTGTTTTTTGACACCTAGCTTCGCCAATAAACATCGCCCCCTATGACGAAATGTCACAAAATTTAGTACACATAAAAAGAAAGCTGTTTAGAGATGGCATGTGAACTTTAAGCAAATTTGAGCAATTAAAAGCCAAGATACGGCCATTTGAAGATTTTTAAGCTACGTGTTAAATGTTCATTGACGTGTAACTTCGGAACGGTTTATCTCAAGATAAATCCTTTGATAACTTTTTTTCAGCATTGTCTGTAGATGACATATACCAAATTTGGTGAGATTCACATGAACGGCCTATGACGAGTTCGTTCAAATCCGTTTTCGCAATATTAAAATTTCACGGAAATTGTTTTCGTTGGAAGTGGGCGTCGACGAGTGTTTTCAATGCGTGAGGGTCAATAGATTTCACGATAAAAAAAAAATTGTTGTAAACATAAGCATTGTCTAGATAATAGGCAAAATGACATTTTCTACAATTACAGCGCCCCCTATGGACCAAATTTTATGGCATGTTCTGTGGTGTTAGAGGTCTTTGTGGTGATTGTGCATGACGTATTTTGCGCAGTTCCCACCTTCTCGGTCCAAGATATTGGCAACTCAAAATCCCAATTTTTGCATTCACTCATATCACTAGGTGGCGCTACGCTTCAAGTGAGCGTTTATTGGCTGGGTCGATACATCTCTGTAACACCGACATACTAACGCAAAATCGTTGTCTTGGGCAAAATTGTTGGCGAGTTATTTAACAAAAACTGTTTTTTGACACCTAGCTTCGCCAATAAACATCGCCCCCTATGACGAAATGTCACAAAATTTAGTACACATGAAAAGAAATCTGTTTAGAGATGGAATGTCAACTTTGACCAAATTTGAGCAATTATTAGCCAAGATACGGCCATTTGAAAAATGTTAAGCTACGTGTTAAATGTTCATTGACGTGTAACTTCGGAACGGTTTATCTCAAGATAAATCCTTTGATAACTTTTTGTCAGCATTGTCTGTAGATGACATATACCAAATTTGGTGAGATTCACATGATCGGCCTATGACGAGTTCGTTCAGATTCGTTTTCGCAATATTAAAATTTCACGGAAATTTTTTTCGTTGGAAGTGGGCGTCGACCAGTGTTTTCAATGCGTGAGGGTCAATAGATTTCACGATAAAAAAAAAATTGTTGTAAACGTAAGCATTGTCTAGATAATAGGCAAAATGACATTTTCTACAATTACAGCGCCCCCTATGGACCAAATTTTATGGCATGTTCTGTGGTGTTAGAGGTCTTTGTGGTGATCATGCATAACGTATTTTGCGCAGTTCCCACCTTCTCGGTCCAAGATATTGGCAACTCAAAATCCCAATTTTTGCATTTACCCTTATCACTAGGTGGCGCTATGCTTCAAGTGAGAGTTTATGGGCTGGGTCGATACGTCTCTGTAACACCGACATATCACAAAAATTTCATGTTGTTGGGTGAAACGTTCATTGAGTTATTCAGCAAAAACTTTTGCCGGTCTCCCCCTCTTTAACGGACACTGGCACAGCGGGGGGGTGGCCCTGGGGGACCAAAAGGCGTTATTCGCTCACAAACTTCTTGGGCTACATGCCTACAAACATTCATGTCTCCCCGAGTTTCAGTGTCCCGGGAATCGTTGACGAAAAATCGGTGAAAAAAAAAAATAAAAAAAAAAAAAAAAAAAAAAAAAAAAAAAAAAAAAAAAGGGAAAAATTTTGCAGCAACTCCAATATGACCGCTTTCGCTAGCTTCGCTAGCGGCGGTCATAATAACAAATACATGGAGGGGACTTTCCCTTCTTAACCTGGACTTTACCCCCTTTGCCACACACCCTCCAAAGCCCTTTTGTTTGCTCTCTGTACTGTACCTAAAATCACCTCGAGAAAGACGGTAAGAGCCGTGGAGTTCATTCTGTTTGTTTCTCTGTTTTTACTATTCTTATGAGACATAACCGCATCTTCCCAACCACCCCTTCACCACCCCTACTCTCTCCCTCTCTCTCTCTCCCTCTCTCTCTCTTAGGACAGGATGATATAGATGCTCGCCTGTTGATGTCACGCTCCTCGCATTAAACTGCCAAGCTCCAGTGACGGAGGGAGCACCCCTTTGATAAAGCGCTGCCTCCGCTGTGTTATTCTAACCAGCTGACCGCGACCCTGCCTGTCTGAGTGCTGTGGGGAGGCCTCGCATGCCTCTTCTGAAGAGCTCTTTCAAGTGTGAAACCCAACCTGCAGCTCATCATTTAGCCCCTGTATTTCTTAATGGCTCCAATGGGATAGGAACGAGAAGAGGAGCTCATCTCGCCTCGTGAAGGGCCTTGCAGCCAAAAGCTGTAAATTCTTCACGCCGCTCGAAAAAGTTGGCTGCTGTGATTAATGCTTGAAAGAAAGAAAAAAATACAGACAAAAGAAATTTGGACACCATTTCTTTTTAAACTACTCTCCCTGTGGTCAGCCAAGGCTTACAAAGTGTAGAAAAATACAGGTGCCAATGTCAATGTTTTTGTTGACCGAGGACTATTCAACTTAACAGGGGCTCAAAAGCACACACCCAGTGCTAAGGTAGAGAATCTCAATATTATTATCCACAGTAGGTGTAAAGAAACACAACTGCACCACAGACATGCTCCAAACTACATGCCTAGAAAAAACAGTCTTGTGGATTGTGTGTAAGCTTGTCAGGGTGTTATGACTTTGGAATGGAGCGATCATGAACTGCTACTCAGATTGATTCATTCAATCAATCTCTTGTGTTGTGGCATGCCCTCCCTCCTGTCTAGACGAAAAAATCAATTATAATATCAGTTCCACAGTTCTGGAACACGCTTATAGTTACAGCCATATGGTATGCAAGGAAGTCTTTCTATAAAACTGAAGCGTCGATATATCAAATTGTACAAAGATGTAAAATTCGAAGCCGTTTTTATGAACATGCTAAAACACATCTGCTAACACGTGCTAATTTAAAACAGCTACATCAAGCTACTGTCGCCTTCAGACACAAGACTATGGAAATTACAATATGCATATATAACTATGAAGACACTCTTAAAGCACTCTAAATTCTGTAGGTTTTTTTTACTGACTGCAGACACATGTTACTACTGATTTCTTGTTAATAGTATCCAACTATGAAGCAAGACTTGCTCCAATAGTGGCACATATTTCATTTGATAAATACTTAAAAAAATACTACAGAACTCTTCCTGATCAATATGAAGCTTTTATTATGAGAACAAAGGGTACAAACAATAACTTCCACATGTCTAACTGCATATTTGTTTTCTTATACACACACAATAGGCAATGCTGACAGGCCAACATCTGCCATTTCTCTTAGAGATGTTACATTGCCGTTCCTCACTGAGAACTAGTTCTCGTTGTTCAGTTCCTCTAAAGAAGGATTCGTTCACTAGTTCGTTCCTTTGGATGACGTCATATCACGTGTCCTGCACGACTCCAAGCCATGAAACCAAAGCCCATTTGACCGGTCAGTCAGTCTTAAAGTGAAGCGCATTGAAACAGCATTATATATATCAGATTAATATCTTCCCAGTTACGCCAGAATTCAATGATGTTTGGTTAGGCTACGTGGTAACACAAGAATGACGGGACGAATGAGAGAGTCCACTGTATAAGTCCAATGATCAATGGGTGAATGGCCAAACCCATTAAAAGAATTAAAATAAATAATGATTTATTCAACATTCAAGTCAAGAGTAAATATAACAACTTCATTACGAATAGTATTAAAAAGTACTGTTAAGTTATCTAACGTATCGCTAGATTACATTCTTTTGTTTACTCATAGACACGGTTGATATGCTTTATAGGCTCTCATTGCATGAAATGTATGAGAACATTTCAGACTCAGTAAGGATAACAACATACGATTGGTTGGTGGGCTTCACTGCCACTGAATGAGCTCACAAACTGCTGTGCTGATTTTCAAAGGAACGACTGACCATGGGAGGTAGCAAACTAGTTTGCCTCGTTCCTGCCCCGAGACAGTTAAAGTCCACTGTACGATTAATGGATGAATGACCAAACCCATCTTAAAACAGATTAAAATGAACAATGCTTTATTCAGCATTTATGACACAAAGTAAGTATAACTTTATTACAAACTGTATTAACAACTACTGTTAAGTTATCTTCTGTAGCACTAGATTAACATTTATTCTTTTGTTTACTCATGGAAACGGTTTCTATGCTCTGGTTGGATAATATGCATGAGAACGTCTCAGACTCAATAAAGACAACACAACAGCACAGTGGACGATTGGCTGGCTAGTTGGCGGGCTTCACTGCTGCCACTGACAGACTGCACAGACTGCTGGAACGACCAGGAACGAAAGGAACGACCGGGAACGAGAGCGGGGAACTAGTCCACGACGTTCCTCCGCAGGAACCGTTTAAAAGAACCGATTCGTTCATGAATGACACATCCCTAATTTCTCTTTTTTCCAGCAGACATAGAGGTCCTCAAATAATGCAATCAATTTCTGCAGTGCAATCAGATAAAACACAGTTATCTGTATCTAATTTAAATGACTGTGTAAATTCTGCCATCACTTATTTTTGTTGTATGTTGACTTGTCATAATGAATTACATTGTTAGTCATATCCTGTTTAGAGCTTAATAGCTTATTGCCTTTCAGCAGATGTGGCTAAATGTGTGATTGTAAACAGAATGTTCTTAACTGGCTGGCTGTTTCTAATCTCACAACACGTCATAGCATTTACACTGCACACACACACACACACATATACACACACACACATACTTCAACTCCCAATCACAGCAATCTGGCTGCTGTGTAGGCTCAAGATTTTACTAAATCTTGTAACCATCATCACCCTCTACAGACACACACAAACTGAAACCATAGATCGGTGCAGAGTTTAAAGATTTCTTTTCACAGACTGCAGGCAAGTGCAATAAAGTGTATTAAAGTAATTTGAAACAAAATCATATCACACCCCAATGTCTTGTCTGCAAATCAACACAAACACATTAGCACTGTGTTCAGCATTAACAGGAGAATGTCCTTCATCAGTAAAAGAAAAATGGCTGTGTATTTTCCTTTTTTTTTTTACAAAATGAACACTTTTACAGAAAAGGTAAACCCATTAATAGGAGAATTATAAGTAACCTTTAACCTAGTAGGCATGTAAAATACAACCTTGCTGGTATGTCTTTGGCAACATAGTTGGTGACACTGTGCTGTGTTTTAAGTTTCAGAGGGTGGTCCAGCAATGCACAGTGCATAGCCTCGGTGGCTAGCTAGAAATAAAAGGTATGTCCTAGGTCTGTCCTTCGCATGACTTTAACACCAGCTATAGCCAAATGCTTATGCGCCTGAATAACACTGGTGCAACCATGGACAGAACTGAAGCTAAGGCACTTGTCCAGGATTTAGACAACCGGTGACAAGATCTGGAATCCTTAGTTGTTTAGCACAGTCTGTCAACAACGCTCTGCAGGAAAGCTTAGCTATTTCCTCCTCCAACACCACTGATAATCCCTCAACAGCTTTTTACCTCACAGATCACCCAACCATGCACCAACAGCAAGGAAGGCCAATAAAACAGTGCATGTGTTTTGGCAGTAGCCTACCATTTCGGTAGCATTGTTTTGCAGGAGGACCAAAGCTGCAGTGCAGACTACAGTAAATCCACATAAATGCTGTTTTGTGCACCTTTTCAAATTACAAATCAAGCCTTACTCACCTTTTATAATCATTTATGTTGAGAACATACATAGTCCACCCACCTTTTTTAGCCATTACATCAGTATTTCGGACGTGTATATGGTATATATCATGTATAGACATGTATAGACCACCCATCTTATTTTTCTCAGCTACACTACTGTAGAGAATCTTCAGGGAAAATCCTATAATGTTATCAAAGTTAGCTGTTAGCTGTATGCATATGTGTCAGACACATCCGGCCAGAGATTCCAAGATGTGTTTATAATAGCAAACAAAGGCAAACATTCGCTGTTTTAAACAGATTTTGCTGGATATTTCCTCAAGTTAAATCAATATTTACGTTTCCACAAATACATTAAAAACATTAAATAAAAGGCATTTTCCCTCACATTTACATCCTTTTCTGTTCTGGGAACACACTTCAGGATGACAGCTGAACTACTGGTTTGATTTAAAACTATACGCTTGCAATTACCTAAACATGGACATAAACATAACTGAAAGAACCAGGTCATATGTTTATCGCAGGTGAGAGCTGTATTTCCCTTCAAGGCATAAATATGTTAATGTTCTTTCCTCTGACTTAAGAGTGAACGCTGTTTCACTAGTTCACGTTCGGAAATTTGAGGAAAGAAAGCGTTTACAAAAAAAAAAGAGGTTTGGCACGCTTCTCTTGATCCAGTGGCTCTCCGTGGTAGAGCCTACTGTGCGGCAGGATGGATCAGAAGGTGCATCCACAAGGTCCTGGCAGAACGACTGCACGGCAGAAGACTGACAGCACGTGTGAGCACCCAAGAAGCATTCGAGATCAATCTTAAGATACGATGAAAAACTAGATGTACCGCATAGCGGTACATGGTATGACCGCCGCAGTATATTGAAATGTGGGAACTGTTGGTGTGATGAGTGTGTGGTAGAGCAGTGTTGTGAGGTGAGAATTTCTGTGGAAATGATTTCCTGGAAGTGGGCATGGATGTGGGTTTTGAATGTGTAGTGTGTAGGAGTGATTTGTGAAGGCAAGGAATCGGCAAAATGAGATTTTGTACAATTACAGCGCCCCCTATGGACCAAATTTTATGGCATGTTCTGTGGTGTTAGAGGTCTTTGTGGTGATCGTGCATGATGTATTTTGTGCAGTTCCCACCTTCTCGGTCCAAGATATTGGCAACTCAAAATCCCAATTTTTGCATTTACCCTTATCACTAGGTGGCACTATGCTTCAAGTGAGAGTTTATGGGCTGGGTCAATATGCCTCTGTAACACCTACATACTAACACAAAATCATTGTCTTGGGCAAAATTGTTAACGAGTTATTTAACAAAAACTGTTTTTCAACACCTAGCTTCGGCGATAAACATCGCCCCCTATGACGAAATGTCACAAAATTTAGTACAAATGAAAAGAAAGCTGTTTAGAGATGGCATGTCAACTTTGACCAAATTTGAGCAATTAAAAGCCAAGATACGACCATTTGAAGAATTTTAAGCTACGTGTTAAATGTTCATTGACGTGTAACTTCGGAACGGTTTATCTCAAGATAAATCCTTTGATAACTTTTTGTCAGCATTGTCTGTAGATGACATATACCAAATTTGGTGAGATTCACATGAACGGCCTATGACGAGTTCGTTCAGATTCGTTTTCGCAATATTAAAATTTCACGGAAATTGTTCTCGTTGGAAGTGGGCGTTGACAAGTGTTTTCAATGCGTGAGCATCAATAGATTTCACGATAAAAAAAAAATTGTTGTAAACGTAAGCATTCTCTAGATAATAGGCAAAATGACATTTTCTACAATTACAGCGCCCCCTATTGACCAAATTTTATGGCATGTTCTGCGTTGTTAGAGGTCTTTTTGGTGATCGTGCATGACGTATTTTGCGCAGTTCCCACCTTCTCGGTCCAAGATATTAGCAACTCAAAATCCCAATTTTTGCATTTACCCATATAACTAGGTGGCGCTATGCTTCAAGTGAGAATTTATGGGCTGGGTCGATACATCTCTGTAACACCGACATATCCCAAAAATTGTATGTTGTTGGGTGAAACGTTCACTGAGCTATTCAGCAAAAACTTTTGCCGGTCTCCCCCTCTTTGACGTACGCTGGCACAGCAGGGGGGGTGGCCCCGGGGGACCAAAAGCTTCTAGTCGCTCGAAAAGTTCTAGGGCTACATGCCTACAAAGATTCATGTCCCCCCGAGTTTCAGTGTCCCGGGAATCGTTGACGGACATTCACTGAAAAAAAAAAAGAAAAAGAAAAAAAGGGAAAAATGGTCGCGGCAACTCTATAATGACCGCTTTTGCTAGCTTCGCTAGCGGCAGTCATAATAAAGTGTGTATAATATGAAAAAGGTTTTAGCGAGCGTCTCTTGATCCAGTGGCTCTATGCGGTAGAGCCACCTGCGCAGCAGGACGGATCAGGAGGTGCATTCACGAGGTCCTGGCAATCTCTTTAGATTGTAACATAAAACTGTCAGGAAAGATGGTAGGGTTGTGTTTTACAATGGTTGACATGAGAGAGTGTAAATGAGTGGGAAATGAATGGGAGTGTAAATGAATGGGAAACATCCTCAACACTTATATAATCATATATAGTATAATCAACTGGGTGCTGGATATTTCCCGAAGTAAAATCAATATTTGCTAAATATGACAGCACTCACAGCACTCCGATAGCCATTGACATTCTAAAGAAACTTGGAAACTTAAAACTTTGGTGGGGCAATTAAAATGTGTGAAAGAAATTGTGAGTGCTGTCCTCTATGATAAGCAATGACAGAAAACAAATGGGTATGAGCAGCTCACCAGGTCTGCCATGTCCTGATGCTTGATGGGCAGTTCCCAGAGATGCAGCTCCTTCAGGTGTGTGTAGCGTTCATCTCGCACCGCAGACAGCAGGGGACACACACTCACAGAGGCCCGCTCTGCAGCACTGCATTCTGGGAAAAACAGGGTAATCTACAGCACAAGAGAGAAAGAGCCAGAGAAAGGGGAGAATGAGGGTGAAAGTACTGGCTGTCCATGTGAGGTAATTTCCTGTCTTACTACATTATAAAAGGAATCTTCTAAACCTGGTGGGCTCGTCAACAACGTACAATGTTCAGCTGAACATTTCCTTCATTTCTCATAAACAGACGTTCATCCTTTCCTTCCATATCTTTAAAAACCACAGTGATTTTTGGAAGAGACCATTGGACCACTGTCAGATGGATAGAGAGGTTCATCAAAAAGGGCAGAAACCCCAAAGGAGTCACAGGGAGGAAAGCACAGGAAGTGGGGGTTTTGGAGAACGCATGAGGGGAGTGAACTTCTGTTTTGTGTTTAAACAGCTCATGCATCATCTGCAAAACAACTGATGTAATTTCCCTGTTTTTATTATACAGTGTCTTATGACTAACAATAGCAGGCAGAACTGTATAAAGTTGGATTATATCTATTATCATATCTCATCATATGTCACTGTGATTATGGCATTACCATGCCGGGTCAGTCTGCAGTTTGTTTGGAGGATCTTCACATGCGTCGACTTCATACAAACAATTTATGTAACATCAGACCACAAAACACTGTTTTCCAGACCTTACTCATTCAATTTGAAAGGCTGGAAGCAACATCTATGAGGCGTCTGTCAGGAATCAGGTCCAATCTCATATTTACCTTGTACACTATGGGTTACACCTGTGTGTGTAAGGTTTTTCTTGAGAAAAATGCATGGTAGGACACAAAATTAGACCAGTGCTGGGTGTGATATTTTATTGAGTAAGGGCCAGTGACAGAAAGCAGCAAGAGGTTCTTAATCCAGGAGTCATCCCGAATTTGGCCACATCATTTTGACTTTCCCTCTTCTTCCTCCAAACGTATTGCGACCCCCCTGATGGTGCTGAGCACATGAATTTCCCTGTGTCTGACAAAAGTTCCATTAACATGAACTTTGAATACTGAGATATTTCTACACTTCAAAGGCATGATTCACAATTGTAACATGATGCAATTGTTATCAAACGTATGCCATGACCATGACACAAAGATTTTTTACTTCTGACATGGTGCAGACATTACCTTCTTCGGTCTAAAGGTAAATTCACAGCCGCAACTACAAAATACTTTCCACACATACTGGGAGAAGCTCCATACTCAAAATCCAGTCTGAAATTTGCTGTTAAATTATTGAGGGGATTTGGACACAACATATGAAAGACCTACTTAACTTCCTTACAGTAAATCACGGAGTAGGTGGACAGGGGAGTGCAGAAAACTGCCTGACTTTTTTCTTCATTCCATAAAAAACATTGCACAAACGTGTTTAAGTATATAGTTAGCCTAAACCATAAATGTTGTCGTAAAAAACAGAATATAAGGATAATGACAATAATGAGAAAAAGGAGCATGTAAACTTTATTGGTAGGGTGAACATGGGTAAAGTGGGACAATTTTGAAATTTTTACATTTTCCACTGTTTTGTTCAAAAGCCTTAATGCCACATGTGCAAATATTATATATTTTCTCAAGTTTAGACTATCTTTTACACAACTAAGGAGAAAAAAGTAAAAATAAACTTACGAACACTGGTAAAGTGGGACATGTCATACTGTTAAAGTGGGACACTGTATTTTGCAATAAACAACACATTTTGGCATAGATACAAAAGAAATATTTATTATTTGTGTATGAATTAATACAATTTCTTTTATTCATATAATTTACTAAAACATAGGAACAATTTCACGAAATGTAATATAGGCCTATAATATACTGTAGATGTAATGTATTTTAAAAGTGGGATTTAAAAGCAGGCCTACATTTTATAGGCTACATTTGATATACTTCAAAACATTTAGTTTTAAAACTGCTCACTTATTTCATCACTTATTTCTCCTCTCCAAAAAGACAGTCTGTACAATTGAAACATGAATCATTAATGACATTCTCCCCTGCACAAGTTTGATGGAACCACCCTTCACATAAGGAATACTTTACCCACTTCTCTGTTTTCTTTGGGTCATCTAGACCTCAATACCTAAAATTGCACATATGGCAAACATCGCTACCCTCTTTACTAGTGCCTGGTGTGGCTGTGTTCTTCTTTAAAGGAATACGCCACCCCAATATGAAATTTTGTCTATCCCCGCAGTCCCTAGAGTTGGAAAAGTGAGCAGAAGCGTTTTCCGGTCGACTCAGCCATTGTCCGAGTCTGGCGCCACTGACCTTAGCTTAGCTTAGCATAGTCGGTGTAAACACACGTCGCCAATAGCCACTTGTGGCAAAAGTAAATCAATTCACTTGATTTTTTTTGTAATAACTTCTCGTGACCTGTCCATTCAGATCGAGTACAAATGACAATGCCAATTCACACGAAGGAATTTCCCAAGCGGCATTTAGATGGGGGACTATATTTCGCGGAAGCACAGAGGCAAAGCACTGCTGAAAGGCTCAAAGACGCTACGTAGCCCCTGGGAACCCCCATCCCCCCACTTCCCTCAACACACAAGCGTGGAGTTACTGATAAGTAGGGCAGTGACACTGTTCCAGTGTTTGAAAGTTTGTTTTCTCATATATTGCGTAAAAATGGCGACAAATACTGACGAAGATGATGACTTAGATTACACTTAGATTTATCCAAGACCCAACCTGTTCGAAACTGTGTTCACTGAAGAGGAGCTGCAAGCTTTGGGTCTGGGAAGAGGACGCTCCGACTATTCAAAGCGATCAGGATGAGCGAAGGAGAGCAAACACGAGCTGGTGGCGTGAGTGTGGAGTGTGCCAACCGATGCCGACTGAAATGGAGTGTTTGTGCTGTGCAGTGGGACAAAATACTGCCATCAATGGAGAGCAATGCTCCCGAAGAGGAGTGCAGACGCAGTTGTCACTGCTACTGAAAATTACTCTGCAATGATCCATCCTGCAGTCCTCACTTTCTTCTTCCGACCCGATAAAGTGAACTGGAAAAGGAAAAACACACCGAGTGGACCCAATGGACAGCTGTCCACAGAGTAAGTACCAAAATGCTACGGTGAAGTTCGATGTCATTAGACCTGTGCTCATAGAGTGTTGTTTTTACAGGCAATACAGGGATGTGTTTCCCAACACCATAGTTGCTAACCAGTTAGCAACGTAGTTGGTTGGCAATGGGAAATTGCATTGCAACCAACAAAGTAGCTAACTTAGTTAGCAACTATGGTTTTGGGAAACAGACCCCAGGTTGGTGTCCTATCGTGTTGGAGTGGGCCCTCAAGGGAGAGACACTGGGTAAAGGGAATCGTTTGCCATAATGTGTGGTTGCAGCAATCCGACAGAAATTTCCATCAGTCTGGTGTCTACGTTGGGTTTCAAGAGGTACAGGAGGCAATAGATATAGTATTGTAGTAATGTAGTTATTAGCATTATATGGCTTTATAAAATGTTATGGGTACTTCATTCATTTTCTGTACAAATATACAATCTGGAATAGTTTTAGTGTTTTGTTGTAATACAGGCTCTGTATCTGTAAATACATAAACCTTTTACTGTAAAACTATAACTATGTCTGTACACCAATGAAACCAAACAAGTAAAGAAAAAGCAGACATTTATTTTATTAGAAACATGTAAAAAAGTTAAATGTATATACAACATTGATATAAAAAATAAAGATTTGCCTTCATTGACAGTCTTGCAAAACTTGCACTTTGTCTTCACATATGACATTGTTCTTTTGAATAAAATGTTATTGGATTTATGTAAGGTAATGATCAATGGAGCATGTAAATCATTTTTGATATGTAGCACACGAAATGTGTTGAAGGCTATGTTCTTTGACTCTGAATCGATGTGTGGCCTTTCCTGAAAGGTTCGTAGAGCTTCCTGTGGTAGAGGAGGAGGGGGTTGACAATGGGAGAAAACTTGTGTCTGCTGGTTCAGCAGCTGGTTCCGAGGTCATGCTGATATCCATCTCGGCCTGTGCTGTATCTTGTGGTTCCTGTTGTTGACAAATAGACGTACTTCAATTTCACAATAAAACATTACAAATTAGAATCAGTTTTGTAGGCCAAGTGTATTTACACACACAAGGAACTGTGTGTCTGCATTTGACCTAATCTTAAATTAGTGAAACACAAAGCACACAGGGAAACACACAGTGAGGGTGAAGAATACACTACAGCCTGCTACAGTCGCACCCGGAGAGGAGCGAGGGGTTAGATGTCTTGCTCTAGGGCACTTCAGCCGTGGTCCACTGGTCTGGAATCGAACTGGCAACTTCATGGCTCTAAGTTCTAACCAGCAGGCCGCGGCTGGTCCCACACCAACATGTTAGTAGTAGAGTAGAGTAACTTTATTGATCCCGAAGGAAATGAAGGTGTCCAGTAGCATACACATAATACATATTGCAAAAAACAGATCAAACCTATTGCACACGTCTGCATAATACAACATTCACTGAACTGAGGGAAGAAACAACATTGTAATGATAAGTAAGGTAATAAGAATTCTACGAGGTAAACAAGTGTCGTAATAAGGTGCTTTGTGGTAGATAGATTAGTGTCCCAGTAAAATTGTCCAGTGTTATAGAAGGGTCCTTTAGTGCAGTAGTTATAGAAGGGTCTTTTAGTGCAGTAGTTATCAGGGTAGTGCAGTTGCTGCATATTGCTGTCCATAGTCGTATAGTAGTCACCACCAGGGACAGCATGTGTGCGCACGCGCGCGTGTGTGTGTGTGTGCTCTGTAGAGTGCATCTAAATTAGTAGACCAGTCCAGTTTATTGTCGAGGTGTACCCCCAAGTACTTGTAAGTGCAGACTGTCTCGACATTCTCCCCATCAATCGTGACAGGCACCAGCGGCGGGGCAGTTCTCCTGAAGTCCACCACCATTTCCTTGGTTTTGGTGGTGTTCAGTTGCAGCTGATTAGTTCGACACCACCCAACGAAGTCCTCCACAAGGCACCTGTACTCCCCCTCCTGTCCATCCTTGATACACCCCACGATTGCAGTGTCGTCAGGGAACTTCTGCATGTGACAAGTCTGAGTTGTAGCTGAAATCGGTGGTGTACAGGGGAGAGCACAGTTCTCTGCGGTGCACCTATGCTGCTGTCCACAGCCTCTGATGTAAGGTCCCCAAGTCTGACAAACTGTTAGTCACCTCACAAAAAAATAACAGCCCCACACAATTTTCTAACTGCTCTATAACTACATATGTGCTTTACTGTAATTGTAAGCTACACATAATGAATACTGGTCATACAAGTTTGCTACTTACATCAAATGTTATACCTCTTCTTGGACTGCACACAGCTGTGACCATGGGCAAAGATGCTGTATCCTACAAAATGAATAGATGCATGCAATGTCAACACTTTCAGTTGTCATGGTACAGTACCTGTAACAACAGCATGAGAAAAGGTTCATTAGCCTACCAGTTGTTGTGTCCATGTGGGTGCAAGGACAGACAGTGACTTCATGCGTGTTGCAGAGCTGTGCAAAGGTAACAGAGCCTTGAAGTTCTGGACTTCTGAGAATTGGACTGAGGTAAGTCTGCAAAAAGCTGGAGGGACTCCTCAACTTCTGCTGTGTCTTCATCTTCCTGTACAGCACTGAGATCACCCTGAGAAATAGTTGATAGAATGTAAATGAAATAATTACTCCAAGAGGCCAAAACCTTCTTGAGTGGAAATCTTTGAATGAATGATTTTTTTATGTAAACTTTACATGAACAGTAACTTCTTTGCAATTTTCTTATCACAGTTACGTTATGCGATCCACTCGTAGGCTAGCTTTTCCTGAGTCAACAGAACCATTATGCTAAGCTAAGTGTAACCAAACCCTGCATTCATTCCATGCTACAGGTAAAGCTTACAGGTAAAGTGATTGTTTATAGTACATAGAGTGAAGGCTTGCCAAGGTTGTAATAAAACTGGAAGCGACAATGTGAGCCAAACTAACATCACGTTGCAGTTACAATGTTAGCAATGTATAACCCAGGGAAGGATAAAAATTACACTTACAGGCATGGATGATGCACTACGTTCAGCCTCTGTATCAAACACAGAAGGGACGGCCGTTTTCTTCAGTGTCAATACCATCTTTCTTGAAGCATAGTGCATTTTCTGTTTATAGTCCTCCCGTTTGAAATGCTCATCGCAAACACTGTACTGCTTTATTTTCTCCTCCGGTGTCGTCAATGGAATGCCGAGGGCTGCAAGCCACAGACGTCTTCGTTCCACAGGTTTTGGAAATCTGTGAAACATTGTGTTGGTGTATGTCTTCTGCTTGTTCTCGCAAGCCCGTTGCTACACAGATGTTAACCATTTTTACGCAATATATGAGAAAACAAACTTTCAAACACTGGAACAGTGTCACTGCCCTACTTATCAGTAACTCCACGCTTGTGTGTTGAGGGTATGTGGGGGGATGGGGGTTCCCAGGGGCTGCGTGGCGTCTTTGTGCCTTCAGCGGTGCTTTGCCTCTGTGCTTCGCCTGTGCTTCCGCGAAATATAGTCCCCCGTCTAAATGCTGCTTGGGCAATTCCTTCGTGTGAATTGGCATTGTCATTTGTACTTGATCTGAATGCACAGATCACGAGAAGTTATTACAAAAAAAATCAAGTGAATTGATTTTCTTTTGCCACAAGTGGCTATTGGCGACCTGTGTTTACACCGACTATGCTAAGCTAAGCTAAGGTCAGTGGCGCCAGACTCGGACAATGGCTGAGTCGACCGGAAAACGCTTCTGCTCACTTTTCCAACTCTAGGGACTGCGGGGATAGACAAAATTTCATTTTGGGGTGGCGTATTCCTTTAAGGCCTTTCCCCCCTTCTTGCTCTTCTTTGTTTATGGCCTGCCTCATTCTCTCCTCACTCCATTGATTCAAGACTCTTTACTTTATCTCACACTCTTTCTTTCTTTTTTGGTCCCTAAAATGACATTTTATATTAGTTATCTATATGAAAATACTGACATATCAGTACATTTATTCAGTAACAACTAAACTGAAATCATGACTATGTGATGGCTATATGTAATCAGGTAACGCTTAGTGCAAGCCTGTGATATGCTGGCTAGCATTCTATCTGCTTATGAAATTGACTACTTAACCATTCAATGAGTTGTATTTAGGTAGAAACTGAATTGAAATAACGTTATTTACACAATATGGACAATAATTTGGTTGAATAGAGTTTGTTAAAGATTAATAACTTACACTATCTCCCGTCCTACTTTAACAATAACACCCTGTCCCACTTCACCAGTATATCACTGGTAAAGTGGGACAGTTGGAAATGTACCCCTACGTAAAATATTTCATCACAAAACATAATAAATGTATAACTTCCTGCTAACTGAATAAGTCACTTTTCAGATGAAAACATTTTTTTAGAGCTAATATCAATATTTCAGCCTTGGGGCCCTTAACATTTTTTACCACAGGTTGCTATGTCATTTCACTTACCATTGTTTGTCATGGTCCTGCCTTTGAATGTCATCTGACCACGCCTCCTAGCATGACATCACACTCAGAATGCTTTTAATAATACACCCCTTACACCCCAGAGAAATTTTAAAAACCAGTTTTAAACAGTTAAAGTACAAGCTATTAAAGATATTGATGATGAAACTGAACTGTCCCACTTTACCAGTTGTCCCACTTTACCAATGTTTACCCTATATATTCATATCTTACTAATGCAAGTCAGGTAATAAAGGGTTACTGAGCATTTGTGTGGTTTTCATCTGTCTGCCCTACTGAGGGAGGAATGAGAAACCTGTATGTGTGCAGAGTCCAACAAATAGAAATAACCTATACACAGGCCTTCTGGCTTGGACTAATACATCCAATCAAGTTTTCAGAGTATAGGCTACATCCAATCAAGTTTTCAGAGTATAGGCTACCAAACTTCAAATGTTTTTTTTTATTCAAATACACAGTTATTTTCATTTTTAGTTTTATGTTAATGCCAAAAATTACAGAAAAATAGGTTAAATATTTAAGATAATGGCTGGTTCCTCGATCTGAGTACTCAGGGTGTTTTTGTTTTTTAAGGCTAAACAAAAATTAAAATGTGATTATTTGCATAATCTGTCATGTAAATGCAATCCAACTAGGTAACTAGTGAGAAGAGTTGCCTTCAATAGTAAACTTGTAGAGCCCAAAAGCCTTCAACCAACTGACTGGTAGGCTATACATTTTGGCCTTTACTGGTTAACTAGAGGACATGTCTGGCACCAGTTACGTAGTGAGGGCCAAAATGTGTTACATGCACATGGCAGTTATGATATCAAGATATCTGAATAAATGCTCACCATAAGATTCACTCGTTTTAGAATCCTGACATTTGTTGCCTAACTTCTTCCCTGGGAGGCCCACAAGGCTCTGCTTTTATAATGGACATGTACGTACGTACGTTTGGAACAAAACAAATAGTTCAGCTGACTCGATGTGGAGTGCGCTGTTCTTAAACCGACATTCTTAAATGCCTTTGCAGGCTTTGTAACAAGTTGTGTGGAAACTCAGCTACTGTCATAAAATGTATCCGGTTATTTCCTTTAGGCTGCTACGTTGTCACCATTACCTTGGTCAGAAGTTTTTGAACGTCGACACACCGTGAAACGTCTTCTTTCAGAACTGTGCTGACGCAACAGCCCATCTTCATACAGTGGCTCTCATATGTTTGAAGGAGCGCGCGGACTTTAATGACAGCTAATGTTTTTCCCGCTGTCGTCTTGTCCCCACGCGACGCTGCCACTTTCTTCTGAGATGATTTTTGCTTCGACATGAACTAGCCTACGCCACTGGTAAGACACCGATAGTTAAGTAAAAAAGCCTAATAAATATAACTTGTTATAACAGCGGTGTGTGCCAGCATCATAAATTTACATAGTCTATCTTTTCGACGTTTCAAAGCATGCATTCTGGTTACCTCAGCTTGTCTGGCAACTGTCTTTGTTTCCCTAGCAACGGGTAAGATTGGGGGAGTTCCCTTGGACGCTTCATTGAAGAGCATGCAACAGTGAATCGCTTGTAAGGTATTGTAAACAAATAGCATGCCCTTGTAGTTACATTGGGCACCTGTTACCTTGATAGACACAAAGTTATGTATGCCATTTTCAGATGTAGTTATACTATTCCTCTAATATTAATTAATTCAGTAGGCCTATTTGATAATGTTGCCTACCCCATGCTACACTCCTTCCCTGTTAGTCTTGTGTTAAAGTCTTTAAGATTCTTTTTACAAAAGTTGCTCTTTTCTTTGCTGTATCACAAACAAGGTATGTCTCCACGTGCTGTTTTGGGTAAGTTTTTCCATCCACTGAGCGAGCTGAAGATGTATAGCAGGTTAGTCATTAGATTTAGAGCAGTGCATAGGCCCAATTAAACAGAACAGAAGCTGTGCATTCTGATGTGCGGTGGTCTTTTCAGCCCATATATTTATTTTGGCTCAGTAAACTGTTATCTAATATACAGTCAAGCCTCCCTTGATACACAACCTAGGAACCAAGTTCCTGAGTGCACGCCAGATCGTAAATTTCACAAATCTAACATTAGACACAAGAAAAATGCTGTGTGTGTTTGTGTGTGTGTGTGTGAGAGAGAGAGAGTGTGTGTGCGCGTGTGTGCGCCCTTACAATGACTCCTGAGATGTAGCCAGTGATGCTGATGCTCTTTGTCTGCATGGAGCAGTAGGTGCCCAGGGCCACGGTGACCAGAGACAGATAGACAGAGAAAGAAAGAAAGAAAGAAAGAAAGAAAGAAAGAAAGAAAGAGTGACAGTGAATGAATGAGTGAGTGAGAGAGAGAGAGAGAGAGAGAGAGAGAGAGAGAGAGTTTACCCAGACTATAGGTCATGTAAAATCCTAAATATCTGCAGATGAAGGTGTTTTAAATCTGCTAAAGGGGTAAGCCAGATGTTTACCCTGAGCCACTTGAAGTAGTTGCCTTCATGTTTCTTGACATACAAAGGGAATTACAGACTGCCTCACTCGGTACATAAACCACAAACATTTCTCTATTTTGGCTTTGCAAACAACCCTAACAAATCTTTAATTGAGAACTGGAGATTCATAGAGCTTGGCTTTCTGAAGAAATATACCCAGGTGGTCAAAGAGGGGGTAGAACAGTCAAGCTGCCAAACACAGTCATTAGAGTGAGATACATGTGCCTCATTAGGATAGGTTAGGTCACATGGTAGGGAAAGCACTGACTCACTTGCATGTAGGCCTACCTGCATGTTTTTGGATTTTTTTTTAACATGAAACAATTTACTATACAACCAAAAATTAAACTTAAGTAAGAAATTGGCATTTGGGCTGCTTACTTTCAACATTCTGAGAGTTATCGTCTTAACAACCGTCCCTCTATAGCCTACTTTATTAATTTTCTTAATATTTAGATTGCTGTAACAGACTGTCCTTCCAACATGTGACACACCGCTCTCCAGATAATGTCTAACTTAATCGGCAATGTTGTTCAATGACTTTAGCTTTCAAACACTATAATCTATAATTACATATCTCTCTATATCCATTAATGTCATTCAAAAATGAATGGGTGTATGGAGGCATACAACCGCAACACATTTACTTTAGTGATTTGCCTTGCAATTATGTTGTTGGTACTTACTTGTTGATTTCACACTTGTTACAACCTGCCATTACCACTAGCTGTCAAGGCTATCACTTTTTGGTTCCCTGGTCTGGACACACCACAGCAAAGGAAGAACATTTCGCAGCAAGACGTTGGCAACAATATTGCCAGAAGAGGCCAGCACATAATGATTTCATCAGTGCCAACTGTTTTATTCAGTGTTTGTGAGTTTTTAATTCTTTTTAGGCAGTTACTTCTGTAGTTTAAGACATGAACCCCAATACTGCTGTTCAAAATCATTGCTTCGTATTTTGGGTAATTGGTGTAAACCATGATTGCCAATATTCAAATTGGCAAAGTGTAAATTTATAAAGTTAATCAAACTAATTTGTTAAGACTTGGGGAAAAACACAGTTCTGCAAATACTTCACAGAAGGACATTTTTACAGGGCAAGATGGTGGAAATACAAATACAATACAAATACACCCATACTCTGAACCCCATGGGGACCCAGGTTTGAATCTGGGAAGGGTCATGGAGGGTCAAGGGCCAAACCTATCCTGTCTCCTAATTCTTTCCTGTCCATTCCCTCACTGTCTTAATTACTAAAAAAGACATTAAAGGCCAAAAAAATCTTGACAGCCTCACTTACATAAATTCTCTTCATATTACCCCACTTCCCCTCTGTCTCATTTTCTTTCTCTCTCTCTCTCACTCATTCTCATTCTTTACCTCTCCAAACCTCTGTACTCGTCCCTTCATCCCTCTACCCTAGCTCCCCACTCTGCTTTCCTCTGCCTCTCCTCATATCAACTAATTACCTCCCCTAACCTCCTATAATCTTCATCCCTTTCAACAGCCTCTCCCTCTCTTTGTCTCTCTCTCTCTCTGTTCTTTCCTTCATCCCTCTATCCCTCGCTCTTTTTCCACTTGGCTCTCCTCCTCTGCCTCCTCCCTGCCTTCATTTTACCTCCCTTTGCTTCTGTTGTTTTTTAATCTCCTTCTTTGCTCTTTTCTGTTCTCACCTCACATCACCGCTCTCAGCTTTTTCTTGTCCCCATTTACCTTAGTGCTCGTTTTGTTCCCCTGCTTTAACCTTACATCTTTTCTTCTTTCCTCCATGGCAGCTGGTGTATGTCTGGGTGGAGTGGGGTTGGGTGGTTCGAGGACTGTGTAAACTTCGCAGATGACCTCACTGTGTAAAACACTAAACAGTACTCTGTACTCATATCTTTTTTAACATGTGTATGTATAGTGTGTGTACACACTATTTGTATTGTCTCTCATGTTTGTTGTTTCATCTCACCATGCATAGATATAGCTGAAACAAAAATAAAAACCCACTTGACTTGACTTGTGACCCAGATGATGGGAGGTTTTGTATTGGGTGGGGGTTAAGTCAACTTGATTATTTCCCTATCTCAGGAATTTAACAGAGACAGAGGTCAACCTCCTTTGAGGACAGGGGTCATCTTCTCTGAAGAACAAATGTACCGAGGTTTTAAATGCAAAAATGCAAAAAATGTTTTACCTAAATCTCAGAAGATTCCATTGAAATATCTTTGTCAAAGATTGTCTTGTCTGCTGATGATCTATCTATGTATAACTGCCTAATGTTAAACATCTAAGTCAGTAAGTTAGGACCAAGTTAGGATCCAGAAGGGGATATGGAACTTATCTGTCATTTTGGCCAAACTAATCTACGGTTCAAAGGCAGGTGCAAGATGGATAGTCAGCAGAATATCTAGCAGACAGACATCCTGGAGAGACAGTGGTAGAAAAAATGGAAGATAAAGACATTGAAGACTTCACAAAGGTTGGCTGATGCCTCTGCACAGTGTGTGTGTGTGTGTGTGTGTGTGTGTGTGTGTGTGTGTGTGTGTGTGTGCGCGTGTGTGTGTCTGTGTGTCTGTGTGAGTGTGTGTGTGTGTGTGTGTGTGTGTGTGTGTGTGTGTGTGTGGGTCTGTGTGTGTGTGTGTGTGTGTGTGTGTGTGTGTGTGTGTGTGTGTAAAGTAGAGTAGAGTTACTTTATTGATATTGATCCGAAGGAAAGGTATTGGGCTCCAAGCCTGTAGATGGCACTCTGGGAGCGAGGGACAGGGACAAGTGTATAGCTAGCAGAGAAGATGCAATTTTGAATGCCAGTATGCAGCACCTCTGAACCACTTGTCCATTCTCTCTCTCCTGTGTTACTTGCACCACAACAAAGTGGTGCGGAATTCCATTATGATAAGGGGCTTGTACAAAAAGTCTTTCTTCATACACTCTATCAGGTTCTAAATGATAGACATAGTAAGATTTAAAACCTTATGTGTCTGACCCTCAAGTAACTGATGATGTCCTTTATAGCAATTAACTAAGTCAGCCTGCACTGAAGCAGAGAGAACCAAACAATTTTCTTCTGTGGCAAAATACCGACCAGTTACTATCAATGTGACTCAGTGGTTGGAGAGTGAACAGAGCAGTCAGTGAAATCAACAAACAGTAGTAAACAGTGAAACAGAAACCAATCGCACAGCTATTATGCAACTGACAGCCTAAGTATCAGCTCTAACTAAGAGCATGGCATCGATGTCGAAGTCAGTGATGTCCGAATCCACAAGCACTCAATGGTAGTTCACAAAAGGTAAATGCACTTAACAAAAATAAAAAAAAATGTTTTCACTGTTTCTGCTGTGGCCAAAGTGGACGTCGAGCAGTACAGTAGAGAACAGAACAATATCAGGAAAGATGGTGAGGTCACAGCAGCGGGACGACCAGTGACCATCACAAGTTTTCAGTCTCCCTTTCATATCCAATCAGCAAATCAATCAATCATCAATTTCAAAATTCAGCCCCGCCGCGTTCCCTCGTTATACTACCAAGGAGGTGTGTAGTTACTGCGAGCTTTTTAAATGGTTTCTAAATAGCAATGTCTTCAAGCTTCCTCTGTGTCCTGATCACTAGCATGGTGAGCCTTTTTCGATAAAAACAATAACAATAATAAAGTTCGGAATGCAACGGGCTAGGGTAGGTTTTCTCCTCAGCAAAAATACCAACTCATTATCATGTTTTAACATACCCAAAGTTCATTTTACACTGAATTTCTACTTTAAGTCATTTTAAAACTAATAAAAGATGCATGCCAGTGTGCAACACCCCTGAACCACTTTGTTCGCTGTCTCAATTATTAGGCTTGGAGGCCGGTAATATGTCCCTGCGTGCCTGAGTGTGTGCATGAGAGTACATGGGTGGGTGTGGATGCGTATGTGTGGGCATGCTAGCCCTAGTTCTCCACTTCTGCTATTGACATTTAAGAGGCATGCAGTCCACTGTCATATCATTACGTTTACATAAACAATCTGGAAAGAGGTGCTTTTAACTTTTAACATTGCAGTAGCGCCTGACACTTCCCTGGTACACTCCCAATACATACATTTAACCTAACTGGGGATTTATATTTTGGCTTTAGACAGCAGCTAATTTATGAAGTAGCTCCTGTGCCATCTAAGGTCCAGATTACAAAGACTAGAGAACAAACTTTAATATTATTCAAGCCCCGAGTAATCTTTAATCTGGAAATACCCTAATCAGCAAAACTAAATTAAAATTTATGATCATTTCAAGAGCCACTTCAGAGTTTGGTTTAAAATAACAAACTAACTAGCAAAATGTTGTCTTGCAAACACTACCAGCAGCACTGATGGCAAGGATCAAGACTCTTTTGTGTGCCTAAGTAATATATTTTGTTCCTGCTATTTTGTAGGACAGACAGCCTTAAGCACAACACATACATTATGAATAGTCAGGTTAGTAAAAAAGACAAGTGTGTTTATTTCTCCTTTTTAGGACCATATACCTTCAAAATGAATGTGAAAAGGACAACAAAAAAACTATGAAAAGTACCCAAAAAGATTTAACACCTGCATACCACTTTCCTAATTTCAAGTATTGCAACATCTCTTTCAGATACTAAATATCAGAACAGGATCCCTTACTTCTCCTCTACTCCTCCTCTTAAGATATGGCACACCTGAAAGTGGAGACTGGGAAGAATATGTGACTATCACTTAATTCTAAAACAAAAAAGTGGCTTGTCACATCACAAGCTTATTTATCTAACAAAGTGTGACCACAGTGCACAGCAAACACAGCTATTTTTGTGTTTCACAGAAACTGAACATGGGGAAGGACTGACGTTAAACTGGGTAGGTAATGGCACATAAAAAGCTACCATTCCAACTATTCTGTGTTATTGCCAAAGGAATTGGATTTGGGCAAAAATATCAAGCATTTATGATTAAAGGGAGATTCTGATAGAAATTGGCTGGAATATAAATTGAATGATGTAATACCAAGCCCTTTACAAAGAGGTGTAGAAAAATGTTTACCTATGAATCGTTTTCTCACGTCAGGCCATTTTACAGCGTGAAATGGCGTGAGTGGAGCGTTGACTTAGAACCAGTGCTGATGAATGTTTAGTAACAGAGCACAGCTGTGTTCAGCGGCACAACCTGTAAATATAAGAACAATAATTTAGTAAGGTGGTGACAAGACGGTTTTGAACTTAAGAGACGGTGAAAGAGCTATGTCCTGTCTCCTTGCATGCTTCAGTCACCGGATGGGTGGGAACTACTCAGAAATTACTTTGTGTGTGTGTGTGTGCGCGCGCGGGCGCACGCGCATTAGTAATTCCATGTGTGTATTTGGGGCGACACAGTATGACGCATCCTTAAAATGTTTTTACCACCTGCTGGATTGCATGTTGATCATTTGAACAGTGAAGAGCTGATATTTAACAGGGAATACTGTACATTCATTATGATTTGAAAGAGTGAAGCTGTTAGCTTGTCAACAAAACATTTTAACAAATATGTCAGTTGCTATGTCAGTTGTCCTAATAATCTGCTAAGGTATTAACAATGGACTGTGGCGTGGTTTGAGCTATAGGCTCATGGGCTAAGGGAACTGTTTTAGAAATGTGCTTACAAATGTGAAAATAAAGCCATCTGTATGGCTTATATCCACTAAATTGCTTGCAAATTCCTTGTAAACGAGTTATTACGGAAAACGCATAAAGGTATATGGCAGTCAAGTGTCACTAAATATTTAATGAAAGTTTTCCCCCCACCATTATACCTATACTGTAAGGTTTATGTAAGTAAACATATTTCAAAGTTACACAATCGTGGTAAGATATAGCGCCAGAGCGTCGTAAACAAAAACCATCAGACGCAAGAATGCGTCCTCAATAGAGATATGAAAGAGGCGCGGGAGAAGCATCGCGCATATAAAAGCGCGAGGCAGCTTACGAGCGCAGTTAGTTATCATCCAGCCCTTGCCAGCGAATCACGGATACTTACAGATACAACAAGGATTCGGAATATCCACTGAACGGGAATATGTCACCATCCAGGCCAGGACAACCAGAAGAGCAAGCAAAAGCTGCATCTATACTCAGTTTAACAGGTGCGCACTAGAAGGACAGTGGATACATGTTGCAATTTTAACCGCATGTTTCTTCAAAAAGACCCAAAGCTCGGGTATTTTTTTAATTTGAAGATTCCGATTTTTTTGTTTCTTGTTTGTAATTTATTTACATTCCATCCCTTGTAAGGTTGTTCGAAAAATATGTTCGATTCCATATAAGTTAATTTGTTAGATCTTTGTCAAATTGCAACTCTTCCATTTAAATACGTTTTATTAATTCGTCGATTAAAACGTCCCAGAGATGTCATGTGGATTGTGCAAAAGAAATAAACGCACGTGTACCAGAAATTGTCTATACTCTTTAGTCGGTCTCTACACAGCAAGTCTGCAATTTCATTTTTTCAGGAATGTCATTTTGGTATCCCATGAGATAGATCACTTGAATTCCCCAAAACAACACTTGTATTGTCTGTTTCATGTGCATTATGACTTGTAAGGAAATCGGATAGGTAACATATAAACGAATGTGATTTGTTGGCCCCGTAAATGAACTTCGATTTTTGCTATTTAAATCCGATGTTTCATTAATGCACTTAAACCATCCACGAAATCCACGAATTATTGAGCGAACGTAAATCACTGCTCATGTTTTCCACCTTTTGAGTCCGTTACGAGGAATGTCTTAACACCATTGTTACTTGTTTCATTAGTTGTTATGAACCATGCATTAAGAATGTGACGCTGTTAAATGTGCCATCGACGATTAGCTGTTTCACTGGTCTCTGTGTGACGATAAAAGGCAGGTTACTTCAGCAGAATCGACTGATGGATTTTGGACATCAGTTTACTGTTTTCAGTTGCCTTAGAAAACAATGGCTATCTGTTGTCTGCTGTCTTTTCAAGGGCATTCTGACAATAACACAGATTACACATTCTGCAACTGTAAACTATCAAACTACCACTCTTATTGCTTGTATAAGCTTGCTTCCAATTTTTTCAGACTTTGAAGTCAAGCAGTTTGTGTCACTTTATTTTTTTTAGAAGCCCACAAAAGCCCAAGAAATGGTCTGTATTTACATCTCATAAATGTATAGAAGCAAGAGCTGGAAACAAAAGTCTGTCCATGGTAACGCAAGTCTTGAGAACACACATGGGAGGTCCTGGAGTAACATAGCAACCTTCTCTGTTTTGGTCCAGAGCTGACGAGGAAGAGGAGAAGAAGGAAGGCTGTGTGGCTGGTGCTGGGGCTGCTCTGCCTGTCTCTGGTCACCGTGGCCCTGGGCACCTACTGCTCCACACGGACGGAGAGCATCAGCATCACTGGCTACATGTCAGGAGTCATTGTAAGGGCGCGCGCACACCCACCCACACAGTCTCTCTGCCTCTCTCTCTCTTTCTCTCTCTCTCTCTCTCTTTCACACACACACACACACACACACACACACACACACACACACACACACACACACACACACACACACACACACATCTCCTCAAACCCCCAAACATGCACACACATTTCGTTTTGTTTTGTGTTATACAAGATCTGTCATTAGTACCAGAAGACTTTATGCTGTCACATTTACTGGGTTCAGTCAGTTTTTACCTCATACTTTCTGTAGAAGGCACTTTGTTTTATACATGCATCATATGACTTGACATCTACTTGTAAAGTGCAAAAATACTTGGGCTATTGTTTTGAGGGCTTTGGTCTGAAAACCTCCTCTCTGTGTCAAGTCTTTTTAAATCTTAAAGATATCCTTTGAGCAGTGAAACATTTCCTTGATGCCAAAAGAAAATATTGTTTACCCCAGCATTTAGCTTCCAACCACCGACTGTGCTGCACAGGAGGGAATCCCGCACAGAACTGGAAGATCTGATAGAGGGAGGTATTCTGGTTCTGAGCCTGTTCTGATACCACTGAGCCAGTTGGACCTGATGCTTAAGTAGACTGAACGAGTGGACTGCAAAGGCACTGTGGTGGGTAAACACAGTAAGCGCAATGTCAGTGTTGGTTAATAACCCAAGGTTGGGCCTGGTGTGTGTCCAAACATAAACGTCCCCGGTGGGTTTGGAGGTGTTGTGTATTTTAACGAATACTGTATGAAGTATTTCTGTAATTGTATGTGACTTAGGACTCAGTGGTTGTTTTGAGGGTAACAGCAGCCACCTGTGTTGGGCCAATCAAGGAGCAATAAAAATGCAATAAGAATATCTGGCTCATAGTAAATCTTTATGTGTGTTTTAAGTATTACGCAATATCTTAAATGTAAAAGTATTGGGCAGGCAGGAGATCCTCATACACACTCTCTCAGACACACACATTGCCACCCAACAAGTCACTCTAAAACATTTTCTAACTCTGCAGCACAAACCTTTCTCACACAAGGAACTTGACCCTCCTCCAACAGCTTTCATCATTTTGTGATATGAATCATTGTGTTTTTTGGGTTGAACACGAGATACCATGCTGAGTTAAGAATGGCGAACAGAGCTGAATGGCAAACTGACATGGTGGAAATTGACTTTATTTGTTAAACTTAATTGTTTTTTTTGGTTTATTGTTTTATTCTCCAGATTCTTTATTAGATTTATTTGCCAGTGCTAAACCACACGGACCCTTCTGATAAATCAGTTAAGTTATGGCATCCCCCTCAAACATCTGCACTGACATTGGACAACCACCCTTCCTTCAGTTTGTCAGTGTAATCATCTGAGAAATAGTGTAAACAAAATTTAAAATCAACTGGAACTTGCTTTGTGATGTATTTGTTGTTAACAACATTTTGTCTAATAATCAATGGAATTCACAAAAAAACGCCATTACACCAGGTTAAAAGCAGTGGTAGGATTGGTTTCTCATATGATTCCTGAAACCTGTGCTGTCATTATTCGTCCTCCATCAAAGCCAGAGCCCTCTCTCCTACTGTGCTTTCCCACAAAACCACTCAAGTTATGAGGCTCTTGACAGTTATCTGTGTGATTCTTCAGAACACTTACCAATAAATGCAGATGCGCTTGCACATCGCTTGCACGCACACACTCACACACACACACAAAAGGGAACCCAACTTATTGACCACAAATCCAAGTTTGATATTTCCTCTTTCTGGCAAGAAGAAGGGGTTTCAGTGCTAACACAGGTTGATGGAGACATTAATAGAAGACGGTGGACGAAAGGTCCATTCACACCAAGAACTATAACGATAACAACAACTATACCTACAACGATATTTACGTCCACACAGAAGAATGACACTTTATCAACAACATTCTATTCGTGATTTAAACATCCAATAGATCCTTTCTTCTTCTGAATTCTTATGAATTCTGATTGGCTGACAGTGCTTTTATAGGTCATAAAATCGCTGTGAAAGTGATCCCAACAATATTGTTCAGCTTGTCGTTGTCGTTATAGTCGATATGTGAACAGCACCATTCACTAAAGTTAAAAACAATTTTTACGAAGTTATAGTTATAATTATCTTTATAGTTATCGTTCTAGGTGTGAACGACCCTTTTAGAGTCATGGTTAGCGCCTTTACTCCACAGTGCGAGGTGGGAAAATAATGGGTAAAGTGCCTTTGCCCTGTGCTCCCAATTGTACCACTGTCAAGCAGCACTCCAGTTTTCACAAGGACAAGAAGTCAAAGACAGGGGTCTGAATTGTAGGCCGGACTTGCGTATGGGCCTACTGTTGGTTTAGAATCAGTCGGCACCCTGATTTACACCGGAGGCAATGAGGAGCAAAATGGTGGCTGAACGCATATAAATCACAGCCACCATCGCTGGGGAAAGCCTATCCTTCACCTTGACTGGCGGCTCGGTCAGCACGGATGTGAAAAGTGTAACCCCAGAGGCTGGTTGAGATGACAGTTATGAGTATTTAACATGACATTGCTGCACTGCCAAGCAGGGTTTACACTCTCTCTCTATAGGTATAAGCTCTTTCTCTCTGTCTCTCTCTCTCTCTTTCTTTCTTTTTATTCTCACTCACTAACCCTCTCTCCCTCTCTTTTGTTGTGTCCACAGTTGGCTTTTGGCTCATTCCTGGGTATTCTCGGACTGCAGCTGGAGGAAAACCGAAAACAACTGGTAAACCCACTCACATCTTTAGCATTGGTAGAATGCTAAAGACACACACACACGCACACACACACACACACACACACACACACACACACACACACACACACACACACACGCACACACGCACACACACAAAAGGGCATTTACACCCCATAAGGTTTATAGATTCTTATACATTTTGACAACTGTTGCAATTTTTAGCCACATCACTGTCTGTTGGAACTGTTGGAAACCTCAGCTATCTACACCAGTTTCTGTCCTTGGATGTTTTTTTCTCTCATCACTGTCTCTCACCCAATCCAACAGTTATATTACAGTTTTTTATGTTTACTTACACACTAAAATATAAAGTTTTCCACTGTTAATGAAACTTAACACTCAAATAAAAACAAAACATCGGCTCTGATTGGCACCAAATAGATCATATGAATCATGTGTGTGCGATTTGGCGACAAAATAGTATTTTTATAAATAAGTGTATAGTTTTGAAAGAAGAATATCATTTTGCAATAGATCTGAGATGTTCTGTGAATTGGGTGTGTGGTTGTGTTAACTATGTGTAATGTTTTGACAAAATTAGCCCGTTTTTTTTTTATTCAGCTTAAGCAATTGTAAAAAAACTGTAACACACCATGGTCTCTTCACTTTATGAAGAGATTTCACAATCCTACTTCTCAGGCACACGTGAGTGTTGAATATATTACATGCCTGGCCTGAAAGCTTTGTGTGTTCCACGTCTTGCTGTGAGTCACAGATCTACAATAAAAGAGCTTGGAGCTGGTCAGACCTAAACCCTTGTTTATTGGAGTCCAGCGCCTAAAGGGAAACATCTTGATGTTAATAAAAAAAGGCTGATACATCAAAGGCATTGAAGTCATATCAGGGGTCGTCATCATTCAATGAGAGGTCTGCCTATATAGTTAGGCGAGAGCTTCAGCCATTACAGTTTTTGCCCATTGCTTAAACACATTTTGTAAAATTTGGCTCGCTGTGCCAAAACTCTACACCCAAGCACATAGGACACAACACTTGGAAATAAACCATTCACATCTATGTCAAATTGAAACTTTGCAATCAAAACCTAACAATCCTTCGCCAAAATGTCACTCTCATGACAAAATTGCACACACTTGTATCTTATGAAAACACTGTCACATCAGCACCAACACACTAGTGTGACCACAGGATCGCAACTTCGAAACCACGAGCTTCTAGTAGTGCTACTGAGGTACCCTGAGCATGGTACTGTCCCCACACACTGCTCCCCTGGTGCCATTGTCACAGCTGCTCCCTGCTCACATGTGTGATGTGTTAAATGCAGAATCAGTTTTGTCGTGTGCACTGTGTGCTGTGCTGTTGCATGCTGTGTAATCACAATCACTGGGTGCTTTTTGTTTGACATACTTCCCAGCCCCATCAGTCCCTCTCTGCTGTGCCTAAGATCCTGTGGTGTGTCCTCACTGAATTTACGAGTTGTTTTTCTCCTTTACAAGTGCTGGTTACCCTTCAAAACTGCCTTTTTCAAAGCGCAGCTAAATGAATACAAACACAGACACACTCCCTGTCACACACTTCTCTTCATACTCATACATGCACTTGCACATACTCTCTCTCACACACACGTACACAAACACGCACACACACACACACACACACACACATAGACACACACACACACACACACACACACACACACACACACACACACACACACACACACACACACACATACACACACACGTCTTTTATTTTTCCATTGTTTCTTCCATACGTAGACAAGCCCTCCCCCATAGAATGGGGATTATTACCATGCTTCTGTCCCCCTGGTAGAGCAGCAGAGTGTTACCAAAGCACCAAAGTTACCAAAGAGTTTAAACTGGGAGCAAAACCAAATAACAGTCGACACAGGTGCAAAAGAAAAAGTCCTTTCAGCCAGGTTTTTGCTGTCTGAGGAAGGGTGAGGGAGTAAGCCCGAAACGTCACGGACTAGAACTTAAAAATTTGGGGAGCAATAACCTGGTTGAACAGACGTTTTCTTTTGCCCCTGTGTAGAGCAGAAGATCATTTCAGCGCCAATACCCACTCTGTACACTCTGTCTGTTTTATGTGCATGGTCATGACTCTGTGGATGCAAATTCCTTGTAAAGCTTATGAACACACATTAAATTTCATGCATGTGTTTGCCTGAGTGTGTGTGTGTATGGGTGTGTATCTGTGTTTGTGTATGCATGTGTGTGTGTATGTCTGTGTACGTGTGTGTGTCTGTGCCTGTATGTGTCAATTTCAATTTCTGTCTGAATTTCATGCTGTGGGACATAACTTCAGCATGCTGTGCAGGCTTGCTGTGAGAAAAATGCGCACAGTGTGTATGTGTGTGTGTGTGTGTGCATGTGTGCATGCGTGCGTGTGTGTGATGTCTACTTTATTCACCAGAGAAAGTGATTTTGAAATTTCATCTCTTGCTCAAGAGCACGGTTAAAACCTTGTTCTCCAAATAAGCCTTTCCCAAATGTTAAATGGGTGAAGACTGTGACTTGGACCACTGTATTTCAGGATCTCAAAAAGGCTTGGCCAAACACCAGTAGGGGGCTTCGCATGATTGTTTTGTATAGTAAAGCACGATTTGCACACCTTATATAAAAGGCATAAAATAGAAATGTTATCATATTAGGCAAAGTGCTTGCCAACAGTCAAAGACCATGAAAACTTGAAGCATGAAGCTTATTCTTTTTCCAAAGGCTGACATTGTCATTAGTACACCAGACGTTTTGGAGCAGTGTTTTTGTCATGGGTATAATTGGTGGTGATGTGTGGCTCAAGGAGTGAAAATGACTCAGTGGAATTTTTGATATGGATGCTTGTGGCAAAGTAAAGCCTAAAGAATGAATGACTGCATCTGATGTAAGTGGAAAATCTGTTTGGTTTTTATGTTTAATGTTTCACCACCTGGAACTCGTATACTGCAAACTCAGCTGTCTCTTGGACGTAATGAACAAGGGTGAATTACAGCAGCATTATAGAGCCTTTACCTACAACTGAGAAAATTATACAGAGAGTATCCAAATCCTTTCTGACAGCACAGTTTGCAAAAGTATAAGTATGCTTACAGTTTTTGCCCATTGCTTAAACACATTTTGCAAAATTTGGCTCGCTGTGCCAAAACTCTACATCCAAGCACATAGGACACAACACTTGGAAATAAACCATTCACATCTATGTCAAATTGAAACTTTGCAATCAAAACCTAACAATCCTTCACCAAAATGTCACTCTCATGACAAAATTGCACACACTTGTATCTTATGAAAACACTGTCACATCAGCACCAACACACTAGTCTACTTTATATAAAACACTGTTTTTTGTATTTTGAATAGATGTGTTTTGCCAATGATACATCGGTATTTCATTTTTGAACAAAGTGTCTTATGTATGAAATAGTGTGTAGTGTGCAGGAGTTGTGTTGCAGAATTGCAACTAAAGTGTAAAGCAGCGTTTGTGTTTAAGGTATGGTTACACTGTGTTTAAGGCATGGTAACACAACTTCAAGTTATGTTACTTTGGTTTAAGCATATGTCTATTGCGTTCAAGCAGTGGGCAAAAACTGTAAATACTAACTTGTTAGTCATGTTGTAGATGAATAGCATTTGGAAACAAAGCAATCGAATGGGTAATTCTAAAATAATTAGGCCTGGAAAGGTCCTGTGCAAGACAGTATGTACATTTGTGAATATACCTGTATGTCACACATTAATGGGTTCAAGTGGTGTAAATCTTGTGAATGTTGTGGAAGAGGAAGAAACAGCACCAAAAGCGTCAAGAAAGAGCAGTGACAGCTATCAACAACCTGAACCATCTATGTCCATACAGAAATCAAAGGTACAGAGGACAGGTCTTCCTTGGTGTACCATTTGTGAGTCCAGTTCAAATCGCTTGCAGAGTACATTATATAATATTACCTTGTTTCCCAGGAAATCAAACTCAGGACACAAGAAAACTGATTGACGTCAAAAGCTTGGCTCTGATTAGCTAAATGATCACAATCATCCACACAGAGAGTGCAGATCTACTTTGTCCCCTAGCAGTACAACAGGTCCTGATTTGAAAGAGGAGCCACAGACCTGTGCTGGTCTGCTCAGGAGTCAGTCTGTGCCAGGGTTGCTAGAGGCTAGGCAGGCTAGGCTGCTGTGTGAGCCTGCGGGACATGGGACAGGGATGAGAGCTGGTAGTCCTGCTGGCTTTTATTTGTTATAACCTCTGCCAGCTGAGGTAAGTAATCAGTAGCATTTGTTTGTTTGTTAGCAACATAACTCAAAAAGTTTTGGATGGATTTTGATCACATTTTCAGAATAGGTCAAAAATGGGCTAACTTAAAAGTGATTAGATTTTGATGGTGATCTGAGCTGACCTCACGGAGGTCTGCGCTCTCTGAGTACTTTTCTAGTTGTAGAAGCAAGCTGTTTCAGTGTGTGTGTGCGTGTGTGTGTGTGCGTGCGCACGCGCGCAAGCTCCTGTATGGGTGTGTTCAAAGTGCACTCCAAGAACTCGTGTTTATGTCTTGCATTAATGTATTTTTTTCCTTCTTTGTCTCTCTTTTTTCTCTCCCTCTCTGTCTTTATTTCAGTCTGTCTCTACGTCACTCTCTTTTCTCTCTCTCTCTTTCTTTCTCTATCTCTCTCAATGAAATCTTTAAGAGGTACCGTAGGTCTTAAAATTACTGAAAAGCAAAGCTGAAATATGACACCAACCAGATGCTGAGTGTGTGTGTGTGTGTGTTTCATGAGTTGCAGCCCATTTATATACATGTTCTCAAAAAGGATTTGTATGTGCTTCCATAAGACTGGAGAGCTGCTGCTTACTCAAACCTGAGCCCAAAACCTACTGTAGAGAAGCAGCTGGAAACACATTACATTACATTTAGCAGATGTATTTATCCAAACGATGTACAAAAAGCGACTTAAAAGGTTAAAGCAGCCTAGGGTTCACACCAGGAGATAGATGAGCCTTGACTAAGTTTCCCGGAGCAGAGACGCTTCAGTGTATGTGTGTGTTTGTGAATGTAAGTGTAACGGATGCCAGCTAGCACAGCTCGGCGTAGAACGTTGGTAAACCTCCCTCCCGACGCCTCAAAAAGATACGCTGCTGACTGAGCTAATAGCCCGGCTTTTAGCTCACTTGGTAGCGTGTCTGTCTCCCATTCCGAAGTTACTGTGAGGTCGCGAGTTCGAGACTGGGTCTGGACTTCGCAGGAAGACCTCAGTTACATATGTATATGTGCATGTGTGTGTCCATATGGAGGAGATACGCAGGTGTTTTTCCTCCAGCTGAGAAATGGCTGGGCTCTCATACTGACAAGAATTAAAGTAACAACACTGTGTTGCACTGTGATGAAGGACTAAGCGTCCGAAACGTTGTGCCAATAAAACTTCTTGGGAGCTTTGATCAGTGTTGCGGACCTTTGTTGTTACTTTAATTCTCGCCTTTTTTGGTCCAGCACCTGCACTACGGATGTGCGCGCATTCTCTGTTTTCTCTCATACTGACAAGCCAGCTGGCTGGATGAATCAAGTGATAAATGAATATACTAACAAGAGCACAATCCCTCGTAAAACCCAACCTTTTCTCTTGCCAACCCAACCCGTCCTATGACCTCTGACCTTTACCCCCACCCATATTTCACCTAATCCTTTGCTGCCCCCTAAATCAGCACTCGTCGTCGCTTCTGCTGGCCGACCTTTTCCCCTCCGTCCTCTCCTCCTTCTGCTCTCCCTTTCCTGCCTTCCGTCCCCGCGGTGTCTGCGCTCTGCGCGGTCTGTTGCGGACTGGACATAATTTGTCTCTCTCATCCCTTTTCGCCTCGTATTTTCTCTTTTATGTCCCCTTCCGCATTCTCACCCCTCTCACCTTCTCCTCCTTCCGAACAAGCCTACAGGGCTGCTGCAGAAGTCCCACGCTGGCTCCACTGTTTTATGTCATAAGTTTACACACCCTGGCAGAATTGATGATTTTTTAACCATTTTTCAGAGAATAATTTTGGTCGTTTCTGTTGTCATTGTGATTTAAATGAAGTAAACACAGGTTGTTTGACAATAAATGGCTTCAGCCAACCACTAGCCATTAGTGAAAAAAAATTGTTATCATTCATATCCTCTAAAAATGGTTAAGAAATCATCAATTCTGCCTGGGTATGTAAACTTATGAGCACATCTGTATATGGTCAAGTATGAACTACTAACTGTTCACCTTGACGACCTTGACCTAAGGCTGACCCTAACCCTATTGCTAGTAATGTTTTTTTTTTTTTTTGAGATCCTCTTTCCATATGGCTTTACATGTACATTTTGTTTTAAAGTATTTTAACTGTAATTAGTTTATTTTATTTTAATTTAGTAAATTACAGGCAACTTGCAACAAACTAACATCAACAGAAACAAAAAAGGACATAACAACAGCACCTGGAAGGAAACACAGCCAATGTTTACTTTTGTCTAAAGTGATTTTTTGAAGAAGTGAAAAGTTCTGTCTAGTTTATTTGCTCTGTGTCTAGTGTTTGTTTTTCATCTTGTCTCTCCCTCCTCTTGTGATCTTTTTCTATCTGTTTGTTTTGTCTGTCTCCTTTCCTTTATTACAGTTTTTCTCAATTGTTTACACACAATTCCTTGTACTTCAGACACAATGACCACAACATGTAACTGATGCACCAACCCCATTAACCGATTCTGCTAAACTACGAACACAATTCCTGCTTTGCACTGAAATTTCAGGTCTAAAACACACTTTTTTCAAAACACTATAGACAATTCTCTGCGTTTGGCACAATTTTCATGACAGAAATCTCTTGTTTTCACAAGGAACACACTGATTCAAAATTCTAAAGTCAATTGCCCTATTATGTACACTGACTCATCACATCGGCAAACACCTGTCACACAGCTTTACAATTAGCTATCAGAGCTTTGGAAGAGGCAGAGCCACAGCTAGAGGAGTGAGAGTAAGAGGAGGAGGACGAGGAGGACACGGACGAGGACAAGGATTTTTTTTTTGACTGGAGATGAAAGTGTATGACCAAAATCCACAAATGCGTGTACCCTTTCTCTAAGCAATGGAAGACGCATGTGGAAATATAGCAATTGATGCTTTTCATGGATGGATTCGCTGCTAGGCCAGGAAAAACATTGCATGTGATGTGGATGAGGTGCTGTGGCCACCCTATTATTATTATTATTTAGTGGTATCATAGGCCATGTCTCTGGATGCATATTGAGGGTGCATATTCACATAATCTCCATAAGCAATATTATGCAGTGCTCAGGGATTTGGAATGCTTTCTCTGTCTGTCTGTCTGCCTGTCTGTCTGTCTGTCTGTCTGTCTGTCTGTCTGTCTGTCTGTCTGTCTGTCTCTCTCTCTCTCTCTCTCACGCACACACACACACACACACACACACACACACACACACACACACACACACAGGTTTGCTCATTCTCTTTTCCCTTTCTCTGTCTCTCTCTTTTTACTCGACACATAGGGCTGTTTCTTTAGTCCAACAGTGAAGAGAACAACTCAGGATTTTAACACACTCACTTGGGGAATAGAAAGGGCCAGAGGAAACACACACACACACACACACACACACACACACACACACACACACACACACACACACACACACACACACACACACACACACACACACACACGTATACAGAAACACTCAGCCACACACACAGACTCATGGCCACAAGCCACAAACAAAGATAAACACACAGACACACAAGGACACAATCAGATTCATGTTTTTGAACTGACTTTGTTATCCCTCCTTCTGTCTATCTTTCTCTCTCCTTCAGCTGGTGGCCTCCATTGTATTTCTCAGCTTCGGCATCATGGCCTCCTTCATGTCTGTGGTGGTGGATGGGGTGTTCATTCTCCTCAGTGTTGTGAGTATAGTTCTCTCCTTGCACCCTTTCTACAGGCTTTCCCACATTACTGTGACCAGTGCTGGTCACTCGGCTGTTTGTTTTTGTGGGATTGATGGAACACTAAAGTTGTTTCAACCATTAAGCTAACACTAAATGCCCATTACTTCAATATATCTTTTGATGATTTGTTGCTCTCGCAGCTTATTTGTTTGTTTGTTTGTTTGTTTGTTTACAATCACCCCTCCTTGGCACCGAGAAGTGAATGATGGATGAGCTCTGACTGGTTGCTAAGACACAATAGAAGAGGTTTTTTTATAGGACTTTGGAGTCTACAGATACAAATCCGGCTCAGATGCGAATTACATCATCAACCTAAATTTCACTGCTGTTTGAGATTAATCTATTAGTTAAAGTCACTCAGCAAAGATTAACCCAAAAAGTATCAACCCCTAATTTCCAACCCATGTAGATTTATTTTATTAAATAATATAAATCACAAAGTTTTGTGGTTAATTAAGTGGCATAAAAGACAAACATCTTTCGTTAAAATGTCAATAGGGTTAACATCAATGGCATTCAACTTTTTATCAGCTCTGATATTTTAAACACGTACACAACTTTACATGGGGGATTAGCCATAATTTACATTAATTTCCGAGGATTCATTTTAACCATGACTCTAAAGAAGAAGTCGATTTTTGCTGTTACATACAAACAATGTCTCAACTGCTCCAAATGAGGTTCAAAACTGTTATGGTTTACTTGAGGGACACACATGCATACCTTTCATTCACAGTTTTCCTTTGTCAGCAATACTAAAGTTTCAGGACGTGGAGCTTGTGATGTTGTGGATTTCTGACAGTTTGGGGAGACAGGACTTGCCTTTGAGTAGATGTGCAGCGTTACCCAAAGCCCCTACAAGTAGATCTATGGCTGAAAGGTTGCAGGTTCAAATCCCAGCTTGGTAAATACTTTAAAGGAGCCAAGTAGGGAAACTATTGACCCCTGAGGTCATATTTGGAGACATGTGGATATTAAAATTTATTATAGTAGGGCGTTCAAGCCAGTGTGAGAGCTGGGAAATGTGTGTGTTGCGTGTTGATACTGGCATTGCCTTGTGTGTTGCGCGAAAGACGTGTGGAGATGCAAACGCCTCACCAGCACGTACAGCAGTTGGCTCTCTCAGCAGGCCCTCTTCAACTATACATATAATTCCACCTCCCCTGACCATTACCATAGCACGAACATTAAAAGGCTCACATAGTTCCTACAGCATTTAATTTCACACAATTTTTTTTTTTGAATTGCCAGAACTAAATCATGGTATATTGTACTTACTCATTATCGATTTACAGTAAAGAATACTTTATATTTTACAAGACTAATGGAATGAAATTTATTATGAATTTTATGAGAATTATGAGAACATATGTCTCCTAATATGCCAAGGTGTTGGGGGTATGAGTTGCTCCCTGATTCATAGGTGTGATTTATAGGTACCTCAGTGCCAGAAAAAAATTCCAAGCCTAATGATTGTGGCTTTGAAAACCAGATGGAGGTTGCTGGACAGATGTTACAGATGTTCTGAATATCATAATATTTAAGTTCAAATACATTCTTTCACATTTCACAGTAGGAAAGTAATGTTACAATGCCTTCATAAAAGTGTGATATCATCATAATGCACAATGTGGACTGCTGATGTATGTTATGTGGAAGTGAAAGGGTCACGGTTAAAAGGTTAAGCCACATCAGCCAGTCTCCAGCTGCATGAAAGCCTTTTTCCTAGTCCCAACTTAACGTCGCACCTGACACCTGGCTTTTTCTACAGGAAAGAGCACATGATTATCTCAAATGTTGTTTTTGAAACAAAGTTTGAGAGGAGCTTATAGGGATGATTGACAGCAATTAACTCACCTGTCTCTCGCCTTACAGGCCTAATGTTGGACATGTAATGCATTTTGATATTGAGAAGTATCCTTCCTCTTACTCCACAGTTTTGCTGGTGGCTCTGCGCTCTCATTCTCCATGTAAACATAGCAGGTGCAAGTGGACATCACTCTCTAATATTTTTCACTTAAGGCATTCCCCGACCAAGGGCCGCTACCAGCTAAACATGCATTTTCAGGCAGCAAGCATTCCTACAGGCGAATTAGTAAACTAGTGAAAGCTTTCTTCAGAAATATGTTTATTCAGTTTATCGGAAGCAGTGGTTTTAGACCATCACACTTAAAAAAGCTGGGGGAAATTAGAAGGACATCACTGAAAAGCTGTGTTTGAAATCACATTTAGCTACATATGATGTGCGCACACATAAAGAATGGCTGTATTTTACAGCTGTGTGTGTGTGTGTGCGTGTGTGTGAGCGCGTGTGCGTGCGTGTGTGTTTGTATGTGTTCATTGCACATTGGGACCAAATTATGAGAAGACTGTCTCCTGTTTATGGTTGGGAATCTGAGTTGACTCATCAACCTTTACATTTTACAACAGCATATGTGAATGCCAAAAAGAAATTCTAGCCAATTATTATGGACTATAAAATCAGGCTTATTTGGCTGAAAGTTGATTTAGGGGAGTGTGAAGGCAGCTGTAAATGTTCTAAACATCAAATGCCAGCTGTAGGATACTAATAAATGTGTTGATACTACAGCATAGTATGTTGCGCTGCACGCTGTTTAGTGTATGCATACTTCCCAGGTGTCCTGTTATTCAGAAATGGCAAGACACTGAGCTACCAATCAGAAAAGACTATACCTCATTACTAGAGAGAATAAATATTGGGGACAGCTGAAACAATGGTACATGTACGCTTGTAGTCATCTTGTAGACATAGGTATAATCTCTCTCTCTCTCTCTCTCTCTCTCTCTCTCACTCTTGCTGTCTTTCTCTCTCTTTCTCTGTCGCTTTCTTTCTCCCTCTCTCTCTCTCCCTCCCTCCCTCCCTCTCTCTCTCTCTCTCTGTCTGTCTATCTATCTCTCTCTGTCTGTCTCTTTCCATCCATCATGTCCTGTGTTGCGTAACATCTTTGCTCTTCTTTCAGGACATTCGGCCGCTGAAAGCTGGGCGGTGTCAGTTTTACACCAGTGGCAATGGTTACATCTATGAGAATTACTATGCATCGGTAAGTCATATCCCCCTAGTACTACAGGTACCTATGCAGGCTTAATGACATGGTAGTTCACACAATCAAAGACAACTACTCTACATGAGGAAACACATACAGTAGACATACAGGAAGAAATGCTTTGTTACAAGCCAGACCAACTTTTCAAGCAGTTTCCTATCATACATGGGACACCTCCTAAAGAAAAAGAACAAAGACAATGCTGAGAAATTTCAGGACGTGTGGCTAAGTGAGGCTACCCCCCCCCCCCTCCCCCCACAGGGGCTACACACACACACACACACACACAAAGCACACACACAAACACACACACACACACATACACACAAAGCAGATGTTGAGAGGAGAACAGCTAGTTTCCAGGACCCCTGCTCATCTTCACCTAAGGCCCAAGTCTCCCACTGTGTGTGTGTGTGTGTGTGGCCTCATTTCCACCGACTTGAGCGTGTACAGCGCGTATCTGTGTACAATAGGTTTGTATAGGGACAGAATACACTCAGATCACGCCTGCGGTGGAAATGGTCTAATCTGTTAACGTGTATTCTAAATGAATACGGAAGGAAAACAGGCATGCGCTGTACATGCAGAGTGTTTGGTGGAAATTAGCAATTAAGCTCCTTTTATTGCACCTTTTGTGTGGATTGTTTCAACTTGTACAGCTTATATGTGTGTGATTTCTTTTTTTTTTGAGAAAAAAGCGACTGCACAGGTGTTTTAAAGAAGAAACGAACTGTGCAAGTTTAATTTGTAATAAGGATTTTATGAAGGTTTACACACCATTGACAAGTAATTTCTTTGAGATTGGGATTTCATAGTCCTAGCACGAGAAAATCCAGATAGCAAAATAATTATGGCCCACATTTGGCCCAAAACTGGCTTGCCATTTTGGCAAAGTTTGGGCACGGCACATGGCCCTATTTTGGCCAAAAATAGGAATGCCAAAATTATAACCAAAGGATGCCAAAATCAACCATAAACCTGCCCAAAACCCGCTATGGAACTCCAAAACATAGCCATAACAGCCCCCAAAATCTCCCAAATTCCCACATTCCAGCCAAAGAGTAGCCAAAAGTTACCCTGAATGGAACCATAACTATGCCAAATGGCTTATTTATTTATTTATTTATTTTCATTGTATCCTAGCACTCTGTGCTCATAAGGTTATATTGTTATGTAAAATTAATTATGTTCTAGTGTCCTAGGCTTATAAGGTTTTATCATTTCATTATTTGGTATGTATCTATTTGTAACAACAAAAAAAAAAAAACACAAGTCAGTTTTACTGTAATTCATTGGTTGTATAGTCACTGCAAAGACAGCGTCTCATTTTATGTACAGTCAGTAAACTCGCCTAGTCACGATGGAGAAAACAGCCACAAATAAACTTTCTGGGGCGCATTCACAGTATTAAAAAACAAGAGGAAAAGAGAAAGTGGAGGATAAGATGAGAAAGCAGTTGTGTGCTTGGATGAAACACAGGTAAGATGCGTGACTTCTCTGGCAGCATAAGCAGGGTAGCGTTGGTTGTCTTGTTTCTACATAAAGTCACACTGATCATTCACACTGATCCAAAGTGGCAATATTACTTTAAGACATAAGTTGACTTTTTTTGGACTTGTCCCGAATTTTGCTTCTTAAATGTTGGCAGATAGAATTAACTTCAATTAGAACGCCAATGCGTTTTAGCTATAAGCCATAAGCTAAAGCGCATGGTAGGGATGGGGTTGCAGCGTACCTCACAATGTTTTTCTGCAGGCGCTCCTGCACATTCTAATGATAACTGCATTCTTTTCCGACTCCCGCACTTTAATGTTTTTTTTCTGTTCTTGGTTGCTAATGTACCAACGCACGGAACAGGCACAAACACAGTATCAACGTTTAACAGAATTAACGATGCACTTTTTAAGGACACGTGTTTAATGCTATTATGGACACGTGTTTAATGCTATGCTCTAAAAATTACACAAGGTCCTCGGTGGCCATATGGTATGGCTATGAATAGGATAGCATAGAGCATAGGATAGATAGCATAGGATAGAGTTGGACATGGAGGCATGTGATATACAAGAGAATATTTCTGAAATGGAGGCATATGATATACAAGAGAATACTTATGAAAAAAGACAATGAAGCAAATAGGGCACTGTGCTCTCTGTGTAGTGATATTCAGATTTGCCTGCATGTTTGACTGGTGTTAGCGGTTGGCTCGCTTGTGTAGGCTACATAAAACATTATGACAGTAACGGTGATGGTTAGCTAACGACTATTCTTACAGCAACATATGTTATATATGTTATTATGTCTAATATATGTGTAAATAAACATATATTTTAGCACAATAACATAACTGAATCTTACTCAGTACGAATGTAAGATTTATTAGGCCTATCTACAGTTATGTATGATATGATATGTAGCCTACCTGTTGTGTACAGTTGAAACACTGTTTAGGCAGCTGCCTAAACTTTATGTTTGGAATGTGGAACTGTTTCAGCGCATAACACATCAAAACTGAAAGGAAAAACGGATATCCGCATGAAAACCTTGCAGCTGTTTTCTGTCTAGCGGTGTAGTTGCTGGTAATGTTTTTTAAGATAACAAAGTACACTTACTTTCTTCAGTGATTACACTGGAGAAACTGAAGTAGGAGGGCTCTTTCTCACGGTAGTGCTGTTGAAAATTCCCGGGCACTGGTCTGTCTTTTGGCTTGCCATAAAGATGCCAAAATGCAACCTGAATACATCACGATGTTGTCCCACTCTTCACTCAATCTTTGGGTTGACTTGACATACAGTATGCCATAACTTAGCCAAATGATGACTTATCACTGGCGCCTTTTTATGTATTGTGGTAAGCCATAATCACACCACAATAAAGCCAAATGCCAGGGCTTTGGCTAACCAGACATATGCCATAACTCAGCTGTATCACTGGCGCCTTTTAGTCTTTTATGATAAACCATAAGCATGCCAAAGTTTGTCCAAAGCCTTAATGCTGTGCAAAATAAATAAAAAAAATGCCAGATGTATGCCAAACCACAGCCAAAATGTTTGCTATCTGGGAATGGTTCTCATAAATGTGTGCTCTTAAAATTTTCACCTCTTTATCCCTCTATTGGTTATAAAACACAATACAATGATATAAACACAGTTAGCATCTGACAGACTTATTTATTATATTGGTTCATAAAATGACAAAGGTGTGTTTATGTGTGTGTGTGTATGTGTGTGTGTGCGTGCGCGCCCTCTCCCTAAGCTCCAGTGTTAAATATATTTCCCCCTGTTTCTCTGATTCTTAAATAGGATTTTTATTCCCTGCTTGATCTCAAGACTTACCACAGCCTTCAAAAGGTGTTATAAACTTTAAACACGACACGGTTTTGTAATCATTTTTAGTCATGTATTGAACCCATTTTTTGACTTCACTGCCAGACACCCTGCATGGTTGTGAGGGGTGTAAGATTAGAATCGGATTGGAGTAGGTTGCCTATCAGGACCTTTGCTGAGGTTGGTTAAGATCCTCCATAGAAAGAAATGGGCCAGTAGGTATACGATGATCCCTAATCGAGAGGCGTCTCATTTCCCAAGGAAACGTCCTCACCCCTAGCCATTCATCTCCGTATGGGTGTGGGTGTGGGTATGTGTGTGTTGGTGTGGGTATGTGTGTGGGGGTTTGTGGGTGTGGGTGTGGGTGTGGGTTTGTGTGTGTGGGTGTGGGTATGTGTGTGGGGGTTTGTGGGTGTGGGTGTGGGTATGTGTGTGTTGGTGTGGGTATGTGTGTGGGGGTTTGTGGGTGTGGGTGTGGGTGTGGGTGTGGGTTTGTGTGTGTGGGTGTGGGTATGTGTGTGGGGGTTTGTGGGTGTGGGTATGTGTGTGTGGGTGTGGGTATGTGTGTGGGGGTTTGTGTGTGTGGGTGTGGGTGTGGGTATGTGTGTGTGGGTGTGGGTATGTGTGTGGGGGTTTGTGGGTGTGGGTATGTGTGTGTTGGTGTGGGTATGTGTGTGGGGGTTTGTGTGTGTGGTTGGTGATCAAGCCCTCTGTGCCACCACAGGTGCCCTGCCAGGGACTCATGGAGACATGCAGCATGAAGGTACGCAGCGGCACCTGCTACTGCTGTGACCTGTACGACTGCGCCAAGTGAGTAAACAATCTTCTCTCTTTCTCTCTCTCTGTCTCTCTCTCTCATCTTCTCTCTCCCCTGCCCCATTCCCCTCTCTCTTTCTCTCTCCCTCTCTCTCTCTCTCTCTCTCTCTCTCTCTCTCTCTTTCTCTCTCCCTCTGTCTCTCTCTCTCTCTCTCTCTCTCTCTCTCGTGTGTGAGAAAGCATACACCATGCCATTTCTTTTTCTTTTTGCCCAACATTACATTTCCAGTGCAATTGCATGGCAAATTTTAATTGTATAAGGGAAGACTTTTTATAATGTAGTAGTAATGTTGCAGTAAAAAACATGTGTGTGCATGTACAGTACTACAGTAAGTTAAGGCACACATTGTGAAGACATTAATTACGCCTAAATGAAGCATTAACTGGTTGGTGCATAGTTTTCGTACATTTCATGTGGGAATGCAGTGGCATGTGTCACTGTGGTGACATCACCTGATGTAGCTGCACGTAATTAGCTGGTTCAAAACAAATAAAAGCAAACAAACAAAATTACCCACATGCCATTGAGGCCATCTAACCCACCTCATTTTAGGCTGTTCATATCTAAGAACAGCACCTGTATACACTTTCTTGTATGTCTGAGAAAGAGGGTGGGATGTGGGCTGTGGTTTTGGGATGGTTTTAAGGACATGATGTCAATGCTAATATGTTCTGCTGTCTGTCAAAAATACAAAACAAAATGGTTTTAAGGGCTTTTTGATTGACGGGGGCTCTTTGACGACACTACTAATGTCATTATGGTAATGGGCCCAAAATTTTACTTTTTTAAAGGACCCAACATTTCTGGCTGTGCCCCTGATGTCTGATGTACTAAAGTCGGTTATTTTCTTGAAATGGTGAGGTTAACAGTTTGTCTTTGACTCTCCTGTCTTTCTACCGAGTGTCTTTGGTTTGCTCTTCGTTGCAGTGGTGGCTACCTGAACAACTACTATGAATTTGTGGGCGTGCAGAGCTGCCAGGAGGTGCTGTCCCTCTATGTGTGCATGTGGCTGCTGACCTGCCTGAACGTGCTAGCCTTCGTGCTAGCCATCATGGCCACGGCCCTGCTGGGAAGCATCAAGGACCTGGTGAGTGAAAAAAAGCACAGCAAAGAGAACACCAGGGCACACAAAGGGAACTTTCTGGGGACAAACAAAGATCGAAGCAAAGTACTGATCAAAACTAAGTACTGTTCAGTAAAATATTCAGCCAAGTGTATTTGCCAAATACAGAGGTGTACATTGCAGGTTCAGAAAGTCCTGATCTGTCCAGTCCAGTGTATGGCAGGACTTTTACTTTCTCAAGCTGGTTTGTCCACCTATAGCAAAATGTCAGACAAAAAAATCATGAATTGTCATGTGTAACAAAACAAGTTAACTTAGCTCTGGCTTGAGAGTAAAGAACATGTCCCGTTTATGTACCGCATACTCTTAACTGTTCTGTGTTGTAAATCCTAGAAGTAATCAGGCCTCCGCACACTGACTTCGACAAAGTGCATGTGAGAAGGTGATTCTCCCCCCTTCTCACCGCTACGCTGGCAAACTCTGTACATGAGTAGCGTTCGCTCGTGGCAGGCGCCATTGTTGCCTGTGCGAGTTGAGAGAGAGAGAGAGAGACTCGGGACACACACACGTGTGTGTGTGTGTGTGTGTGTGTATGTATGTGTATGCACTTGTGAGTTCCTGTGTGTCTGTTGGCACATGTTTGTGTATATCTGTGTGTGTGTTTGTGGGATTGTGAGTGTGTATACATGTGTTAAGTCTGTTCCAAATTATGGCCATGCCTCACACAGTGCCTGTGGCGTGTACAAGCGTGAGCTCTTGTGCCAGCCTGTAGTCTGTGGCTTTAGTGGTAAGGCAGTCAGGGAGGCAGACAGGGAGACGAAGTTGTTTACTCTAGCCTGGTAAACCAGCCCTTCATACTTCACTTCATTTCATTTTGTACAGAGGGTCTGGCAGTGCTTCCATTGACTGTTGTCTTAGGCAGAATTTTGCCTATCCAATCAGCAAACAGAGGGAGGGTTCTTGAGCTATGATGTCGACTTTGTGTGCTACAATTGAATTGTAGTGCGTAGGCAGGATAATTGCATATGTCATGAGTCACGACCAGATGTTAGCGATTGGGTAAAGGCAGATACACTTGTTTGGAACTTTAGCAGAGTCCACACCTCCAGGAAGAAATCGTTTCTCAATACAGCACTAACAGACCCTCCATACAAAATGAAATGAAGTACGAAGGGCTGGTTTACCAGGCTATTTCTACTCCTCAGGGCCACAATATGATTGCAAATGTCACTGTCGATGACAGGAGATCAGTATCTGGAGTCCTATGTTTCATGACGCCGCTGAAACAAGTTAACCAGCATAATGGCTATATTACATTAGGAGAACGTCAAAGAGGAGACTGTTGAGGAAAGGAGGGGGACAAGGGGTGAGGGAGGGATAGAGAGGAAAGATGAACAATGCTACAAATGTAAGTGAGACATAAAACACAAAAGACTTTGCTAAACTGAAAGGTAAAACAAGGGAAAGTAAAGAAGATCATATTTCCTGTGTGAGTTTGAAGGGAAGAATGCAAAGACATGGCATGTTTTTGTGTTGAGGATGAGCCTCATATTTATAAGGGCTTCATAAGGGTAATGTGTGTATCTGTGTCTGTGATCTCTGCATATTTTCTGTAACCCAAAAGCCAAAATTTTATTGACTTTAAGCAGATGGCATTCCCTCTTTTGACGGCAGATAAAAGACAAATTAGTAGATCACTACATCTCCCTTTGTGTTACATATACAAAGCAGCTTTCTTTCTCTGTGTATGTGTGTATGTATGTGTGTGTGTGTGTGTGTGTGTGTGTGTGTGTGTGTGTGTGTGTGTGTGTGTGTGTGCGTGTGTGTGTGTGTGTGTGTGTGTGTGTGTGTGTGTGTGTGTGTGTGTGTGTGTGTGTGTGTGTGTGTGTGTGTGTCTGTGCACATTAATTGGGAAAAAGTAGCCCATCAAAGCTGCTGCCATGCCAAGTCAACTCAATAAAATTGCTAAACCAGTTCCTGTTCTCATAAAATCTATAAATGATGAACAATACAGTGGCTATGAAGAAGGAAAGAGTTGTTTCAAAGAATGAGTTATCTTTGGGAAAACCCACTACGAGACCTTGTAAGAGAGGTTCAGTGCAAATTTAAACACAGTTCAAGAATTCTGTGCCCAAAAGAGCTTTGATAAGCCTGGAAACGAGCTTGCTTTTCCCTATGTTCAGGTGAAATTCAGATGGACAATTGAACTTTCCTATAAGGAAGCATACAATTCCAGGCCTATTCTATTTTAAAAATATGTTTTTTGTTAACTGTTTTTAAATGGTGGTGAGGGTTTGCTGTTGGTATGTTTTTGCCGTAACTCTGAGAAACATGTGATTGTTTGGTTGTTTATTGGATCGCCATTAGCTAGAGCAAATGCCCCAGCTATTCTTCTTAGGGGTCCTACATTAATGCTCTGTTAAAAGTATGTGCTTTTGATAAGAGTAGAATTAACATATTTATATCTAACAGATCATTAACAGAGTAGTCTGTTTTTCTTCCATTGAGGGGCCATTTCAAAATGTAAACATCTACAAAACAGTTGCATCCTTCAGAGTTTGGTGGGTAGCGTAGCACATATTCATTATACAGTGCTTAAAATTGTGACACATTCCTGAATGGCAGTATTATTCGGAATTGTGCGATATTTACCAAACAAACAGAACCTCAGTGCTCAAACCACAGTGCTAGAAAAAGTTTTAAGAATATATATAAAAGCTAAAGACAGTATATATACTTTTGCCATTTTTACAGGCAAATCTGAGGCATCTGATAAACAGACATGGAATTTCACTTTTGCAATTGTTTTCTCAATGGTCATTTTTTCATACTCAACATGAGGCAATGTCTCTGGGTTTTGTGACTTTGCATACCACATACATGCAAGAAAGCTGCATAACACACTAAAGGCATGAGGAAAAAAGGTACCGCATAAAGCCTGCCAGTGCAGGAAAAGCTACAGTACATACCAGCACCCAGTTTACATTTTTGGCCAAGAGGCTTATCCCCCTCATTTAAAAACTTAATCTCAGTCATGCACCATGGTCTCTGCCTTGTGCCAGCATTCTGAGAAGAAGCATGCTTTCTTGTTAAACCCTCAATCCCTTGGTAGGTGAGTGAGGACGGTGCTTTAGTTGATAAAGTGTGCTAGGGTCTCCAAAGACCATGTTGGCCAGGCGCCTTTGTGTTGCCTACATAATTTCCCATAACAGGTTCATATACTGTAGTACCTCTCAGCTTTCTGGCCCCTGAATGTCTTACTCTGAGTCGGTGGTATTTTTAGACCAGAGTTAGTTGATCACAGCAGGAATGATATTTCTGTAAATCCAATTGGGAGGTCAGAAACAGTTTGTATATTCACTAGGCATACCACGGAATACACAGTCCCTTGCAGGAGAATGAATGTCAATGAAGCATGGAAGTCTATTTCCATCAAATTTGGCCTGGAAGACTGGGGCGACATCTTATTGAGTTTAATCAGAGAGGAAGACACACAAAAATAAATAAAATGCCAAAACAAATAGCATTTGGCACTGTGACCATCACAGACCAACTGCGGGAAAGACTGGGGCCAAGAAGGCCAAACCCACAAAGCAGGACTGGGGCCAAACACAGGACATTAGCATGATGGAGGTGGTGGTGCTGGGAAAGGAAGGGACCACAGAGCATCCGTCTGTAATCTCATATGATGATTGATTGTTAATTCATCATAGTTAATTCAAGGGATTGAAAGAGGAATGGTTTTTGTCCACATTTTTTTTTCAGCGGATATGGCTGATCCCCTGCCCTTCTCCGACCTGGCCAAGTACAGCACTTCATCTGACTTGAATCTATCCTTTATAGTATTTTATAGGGAAATGTAGAGCAAGACAACCCCTCGCAAAGACTAGTCGCAAAAAAAAAAGAGATCTGTAAAGAATGTCAAAACATCTTTCCATAAAGTTGTGCAACACTGGTATTCTCCATGCTGTGGATGTTTAAATTTATCCTATAAAAATAAACACATGCACACGAGGTACTGGAACGCCGAATGGCCTCCCGGCCAAGAGCGCTCACAGATGGTCCCGTTTGAAGCGCAAATCTAACAGCAGTTTAGGAGGAGTGAGCAAGTACATGAATAATGTGGGCTAGAAGTAGTCTGGCAGGAGTGCTTCATGAGGTCACACTCCCCGTTCTCAAGTGCGCAGAATGAGCTGAAGCTGAGACTTGAAACAAATGCCTATCTAGCTGCTGGTCATGATAACAATACTCTGTATTAAGATGTAACAATCCCACACAGCTAGACTGAATCATAATCATTCATCCAAAAGGCGGATTTTGGAATTACAAGGTAGATGGTTTCTTTCCCTCTCCTCCTGCCCCACCCACAGAAACACAACACAAATAAATTCATCATGGCTTTTCCTTAGTAGCTCTTCATTCAATATATTCACATCACTTATGCACATTCATAGTAATTCATCCTAAGATGCGACATGCCATTTTAGACCGCACATTAGGTGATAAATATGTATTGTCAGTGTTTCCAGGTTAGGACTTTTTTTCTTAGAATAACTAAAATGCACATTAACAATTTGGATGAGAACATGATCCTTCATTCATTCATTCATACATTCACTCTCTTATTCACTCTGACATTCATGCATGTCAGTCAGTATTTACGACTTCTAAGCTCATCTTGGATTACTGATGAACCAAACCCATTGGCTCCTACACTTTCTGTACACAGCAGGGAGACATTCTACCACTGTGTTTATGTTTGGATTGTTATGACAGTATAAAACCGTAAAGAATTTGAACTTCATTTGTAACCCTAATAAAGAATGTCCAGACACTCCCAATTAGTTTACAATACGTGTGCAAGTGCTACGTACATAAGTGCCACAGCTTCTATTGGAAGTGCTAGCACACTGTCTATTCCAGCCATGTTTGTGGCTATTGCCAAATGATTTTGGCATGTGTTCAGCTGGCTTTGTTTCTAATTTGGCCGAACGCTTTGGATTGGCAGAAAAACGACATGATGAGCCCTGAGCTGACCAGAGGGGGGCGCTCTCCTCTTCTTGGCCACCGTGAAGAGTCTGTTTCCCACCCCTCAGCACCTCTGCTGGGGGACCCAAGCCTGCATCCTGGGGATCAACTATACCCGGTGAGTGTACTTAAGTTATGTTCATAATGGACATACAACATTATAATTACGATATTACGATATTGCGATATTACAATATTACGATATTACGATATTACGATGATGACAATACTACAGTATATAATAGATGTAGAAACAATATCAGTTAAATGTCAAATTATTTAAAAATCTTCACCTTACAGTAATTGTATATTGTGTAATTTGTCTGGCAGGGTGTTCGATCTGAAGTAAAATTAAAACCTAAAATATTAGCTTTACTATATTATCATATTATTAGCGCCTTTGGGTGGTGATTGGGACTCAAATCATCTGATCAGCGGCACCAGTAACTGTGGCTATAAAAGCCCTTGCCTGCCTCTTCCTCTCTCTTTTCTTGAAGCTCTCACCATGCACATCTTCTTGCATTGTTGCTTGTGGTGTTGTGGGTGCTCATCCCCACATTTGACTTTGTTTTAACCTTTGTTATTTATTCTAATTAAAAACTACTTTATTTTTGTAACACCGTTGTCCGTCTCCATTTTATGTTGTGGCTTCCGAGCCAGGTCGTAACATGCGTCTGTTATGCGAGTCTCCTGTTCTCCCGCGTCTCTTCCCAGTTTTCCATCGACAATCCCCTGTCTTCACCGCCACGTCCTCTAACCCCCTTATCCTCTTTTGACCCTCCTGGCTCACTGTAGCCTCACCACTTCACTGTCTCCTGCCCCCATTGCCCAAGCACAAACCACCCCCTTCACTCGTGTTTTGAGGCCGTCAGAATGTCTACCACCACGCCCCCCAAACTCCAAACTCGGAATCTTGTCATGCTTATCGCAGCCAGAGCACATGCCCCACAGCGCACTGTTGCTCTTGGAGTGATGGCTCTGCAAAACACCCTTTGACATCCATCCAGATCAAACATACACTTTCGCTTCTCCCCCCTCACCCCAACCTCCATTTGTCTCACACACACACATACACACACACACACATGCGCACATGCGCTCAGACACACACACACACACTACACATACAAACACTCATCCTCACCCCTCTGTAGAGTAGGCCACTTAAAAAATACAAAGGGGAAAAAACTTTAGGTGGGAAAAAGTCAGAGTCTAGAAAGCAGCCAAGAAATGAAATGTCTCATGAGCTGAACTACTTTCACAGATTATGACATGGTGGAGTGTGACCATTTAGTGGGTAGGAAAGAGAGCGGGAGGAGAAAGTGTGTTGGGAGTCACGTCAGTGTGCTTGCTCATGCTTTACGTCTGCGGTTGACCAAGCACACACAATCGGAGGAAACATTTATGTTAAACATTATGGCCACTGTCAGTCAATTTCAGTCTCAGTGTACCACAACAGCGTGTCATTTTCACAAACATCTGTTGTTGGTTAAGAATATATACACGCTGCTAGTATTTGGCTCATTAACGAGGTAGTTTAAGACAGACTTGTTGACAGGTGTATTACAGTTAATTGATGAAAATAAACGACAAATATTTCTAGAAGTGTGCATTCTGTAACATCTGACTTGTGTGTTCTCCACTTGTGAACAGTGCATTCAGTCAATATCTTTCATCTGCTATCTACCCTGCTATCATCATCTCTCGCCGTTCTCTTCCGCCTCCTTACCTTTGTATACTCTATCCCTCTCTTACACTGTCTTCCCTGACCCCTCCTTGACCCCCCCCGACCCCCACAATGTCTGTCTTCCTCTCCTCTCTACTCTCAGGGTGCTCTTCCCTCTCCTCTCTGTCCTCTTGGTCTCAAAGCAATTGGGAAATCCTGACTAGTAGGATTTTGACTTGTAGCATGAGTCTGCCCATTACCATACAGTTGTTGGAGAAATGTAGATGTGGAATCTGTTTATAGATACCCATAATACGTACCCATAATACTTTCTGAAACTAATGTATTTTGGCAGCTAAATTTGTCTATTTTCACTGGGACAACTGGGGCTTCTTTTAAGTGTAACAACAGCAGAAATCTGATAATAGGTGCTACGCCGATAATCGGATCTTAGGTGTTAAAGTTAGGTGTTAAAAAAACCACCTGATGTAGTACTTAGTGTGTGGGTGGGAATAGAACCGACATGGTTCCAGTCCGATTGCACCGACATGGTTCCAGTGACAAATCTGTGTATGTTAACTTGCTTCTTCTGCTATGAGAAGGTTTGCTGTAAGTGGCAAATCTACTGACAAAATCTTCCAGTGGCTCAATCTCTTAGGCAAACAAAGCAGTGGGCCTCTTCTTCTGAGGGATTCTCTGCCTGGTCTGTCTGGGTTCATGTACCTGGGTTAGCCACTAAAACCACTTGGAATACCTAAGTTTATGGAAAACAGGATCTGTTAATCCAGTAAGGCAGCCATCAGAAAGCCAGCTATTTTTTTCTGTAGACTCATTTCTTTTCTAAATTTCTTCTGACAGGCATTACATTTTGTTTATTATTATAAGCCTCTACAGAGGAGCGCATGCTGTTGTAGTTCTTTTATAAAGGTGAAGATAATACGAAACTTTTTTCCTTTGTGTTTGCCCAGTTGTGAAAGAAGCTACTGGTTTCTAACAGAAGGATTGTTCCTCTCTGTTTCCCGTAACCCCCTGAAAACCCTTCTGTTCTAAGAACACCTCTTGCCCTAACTACTTTAACGTAGTAACCACCTAACCGACACCTACATGCATTTAACACATAACTACATAACTTCTTCTCCTGACACTTAACCTGTAATCTCGTATGTTGCCTGATCTTGTTTGTTTTCCTCAATTGTAAGTTGCTTTGTCAATAACAGTTGATCTGCTTAGTGTATTGTAATGTAATGTCATATAGCTCTTGTGTTAATGTTATCCTTTTACTCTTTTTTCAATTTTTTTTTACATTTTCAACGTTTTGTCTCTTCTATGTCTCCCTTTGTTTTTCCTTCTGTATGTCTGACTCTCCCTTCTGCTCCATGTACTTTTCAGAGAGCCTCCTTGTACAGGATGGTAGCCGGTTCGGCCAGTGACTCTGCTGCCAGCACCCAGTCTGAGACCAACCCCCCACCATTCGCACCCCTCTACAACCTGCTGCCTCACAAACTGCAAGGTTACGTTGCCTAACGATTGCGATGACGCACAACCATCCATTCATACAAATCTTCTGCAATGATATCAAATTTGGTGTATGTGCACAGGTAGTCAGCTGTCAGTATTTGGGTTGGCTTAGGGTACATCTGTTGTTTCGATTTTTGTCTTTGTTATTAAATAAATGTAATTGAATTCTTTTGCCATTTGGGATTGGGCCGTTCGAGTTTGAGTTTTTATGTTTGTCCCACAAACTACCACTCGTGTCTCATCCATTAACACAGTCTTTGCGTATTAAGTGTGTCTTGTCCATTCATGGGTCGTAGATTTAGTGACGTAAATAGAAGTAAATAGTATTTCATGCAGAGAAATTGTTTCTAATTCATGCAGGAAATGAGTCTTTTGCAAATGGACAGCCTGAGAATAGCATCCCTTACACTGGATTACCACTTTATAGTAGTGCAGTGGATGCTACAGATATTACATAATGTCACATGTGCGACATCACACTAATAATCACTTATATGATGCACTGTTCAATGACAAGTCAGACCATCTGGTAAACTTCAAAGGGTAATGTTCATGAGACACAGACTGAAACTGCTATTAGAATCAACCCATTATAAAAGCATAGTCTAGTAACTCAAAATAAAAAGACCCCTGAAATCTACGTACTTGTATATGTAATGAAATGCAATCAACCTGTTACAGGTGAAATGGTGATCTAATTTATTGCTAAGATTTTTGACAGTGGTGCAGAATGGGTAAAACAAAGTCATATGAGTGTAGTGATGTAACAAGTGTTCCTCTAAGACTTGTAACAAGTGTTCCTCAGGTGGAAAAAATGATAACCTTTTAATGGAAACAACAATCTGACCAGTGGAATACCGGAAGGGTGATTTTAAAGGTGTACTTTCATCGTGTTTTCATTCATTTTGCGGTGGTCTCTAGTATTAATGAATGCTCTCTGATCTGGTTTTGGTGAAAAAAAATGCTTTAGCGCTTCTGTTTCAGGCTGTTCTAGTTTGGTGGAGGAGATGGAGCAGGGAGAATGACAGGTTCTTGGGTATGCTAGTTACAGGCTACAATCATTGAATGCCCATTCAGTCATAGCAAACGAAAAAGACGATTTAAAAGTTCTTAACAAACACACATACTTACCTATACTTCGCTAAGTGAATGTGTGCTGCAACGAGACTTTTCTGGTAATCACAACTGTGGTATAGCTTTTTTGTAATTAACAAACTTATGTCACTTTGTTGGCCTTTTTCTTATTTGCTCGTTTTTCCGCCTACTTTCTTTCGTTGACTAATGCAGGCAATCGGGGTAGAAGAACATTTTCACTCGCAGCATGCATATGCAACTCGGGGTCACCTATCATATTTCAAAAGAGCAAGTACTAAACGGTTTCTCATGGAAGTACTCCTTTTAAACAAAAGCTGCAAAACAAACTACGAAGGTAAAGTTTTAACGATTTTATTTCAAAGTCACTGCACTTTAAGGAAGGAATGACACATGCAAGGAAACATTTTGAGGGAAATGAAGATCTCTGTCCTTCAGCTCCATCTCCATAGGTAGGATGTACAGTTGTGGTGTATAAGGCTAAACCATTCCCAGGCATAAATTATCACCAGCACCAAGATCAGGCTTCCCAGGTGTAGGCGGACAGGTTATCGCCATGATATGGTAAAGACAATTGTTTGCTCCAGACTTCACAAAGCCTGCTGTCCCTGTAAAAGACATTTTTTTTCCTCTGTGTATACAATGTTTATCTGCTGACATACTCTGCAGTAGCCCCGTTTACATGGATATTTTTAATCGGATTTTTACCATTCCAAAACTATTCTGAATGAAACGTGTATACGTTCTATTCTGAACCCGGTGGTTAAATGGACTGTAGAATCAGATTGAAAAAAACATTGTTTCTGTCTGGAGGTCGAAATTGTTAAAGTTTTGCTGGTAGTTGTTTTGCAGTTGCACCTTGCTTTTAATAAAACAGCACAATACCAGCGCGTTTGTTTTAACAAGGGCATTGTGGAGAAGACGGCAGCAACAATCAGCGAGGCATTCTTTGTAGTGGGCTGCGATTGATTAACATACATTGGCCTACTACCCTTACCTTCGCCAAGTCGGTTAAAGTATTTTGTGCTATTTAAAAACAGTTATTAAAACTCTTGTCTCCCTCTCTGATCAATTTCTTGCCATCGCGTCACTCTTAATTTGAAATTAATACACCATGTATCTTTCTTCACGCTTGCGCAGAACTGTCATACACGACAGGCATTCCGATCCACTGTATACATGGCAACATATTCAAAATGAGAATAAACCACCTCTTCCATTCCGATTAAAATTTAAATTGGATCAGAAATTCTGTTCCGATTAGTGTTTACCTAAGTCATTTCTATTCCGATTAAGCCTATTCTGATTAGTAGACTAAGTGTCCATGTAAATGGGGCTAATAACAGTTGTACTCTAAAAGAATACTGTAGAGTGCAGTCTGTTTTATGACATAATTTCTCTTGTTCTGCACTAAAGATTTGTCCTGCATGCTTTACAATGAGGATTTGTATTTAAAACCAATTGTTTTATGTGTCAGAGTTCTGATTGAAGGCCATGCTTTGAAATGAGGCTGAAGGACCTTTGCGTGGCTTGAAAAAAGAAGTTTTTTTTGTAAATGTCTGTACATGAAATGTAAATAGAAGTCTTTATAATGGTGAATTATTTCTTTTACTGTGTTTTTGCAAAGGCTTTTAGTACAGTTTAAGCAGCAAAATGTTATTTTTTTCTAAATCAGTTTCTAAAACTGTTTTTTGTTTAGTGCCAGGTTTCTGACATTTTTATACCAATATTGAAACTATATTTGCCAGTAAACTTAAAGACCAAAGACTTGTCTCTTCCCTCTGTTTTGTATCTGAAGTGCGTACGCCACATATCAATAACACTGACACCTAATTAAGACCTTCCATTTACACACTTACCTAGACCTGTGCGATGGTATTTGTTGCGTCTCTCTCTCTTCTCTCTCTCTCTATGTGTGTGTGTGTTTATTCCACATGGACATATGGACATATTTAAACAGCCCTGCATTCATAAAGCTGCCAACACCTTCAAGGATCCCCTTCTTCCCTCACATAAACTGTTTACACTACTGCCATCAGCAAAAGGATGCAGGAGCATTTGCACCAGGAACGCCAGATTCCTTAACAGCTTTATTTAGCAGGACATCTGGATCCTGAACACTAACATTTATACCTGTCCTTAGAGCTAAGGAGATTGTGGTTGACTTAAGAAGTTGTTACATTCAGATGTTTTATGTAATTCTAATGGATGAGATGACAATCCCTGAGCTCGTACTTACCCCTTTAACGCTGCCTTAAAAGTTTATTACACACAACTTAGCTTTACTACTTTACTTTAGGGGTAGCTTTACAAAATATCTATTAGCTGTCTATTACCACAGTGAAACTGCACAGTAAAATGCAATTGATTAAATGAGATTCTATTACTTATTTATGTTTAAATAATGATAAAATTGCTCAACATTTCCTGCCAGCTTGCCGTACTTGAAGCTTTTGCTTTCATAAGCCTCCTCCACAGCATCCATCCAGGGCACAGTTGGCTCTGCTATGTGAACAGAGTAAAGTAAGGAGGACAGAAGAAGTTGTGGTCTTAAGTTTTTTATTTTAATGTCGGCAGAACGTCTGGTTGAGGTCCAGTACTAGCATCTAGTCTCACACCACAGGTAGCTGGTGTAGCTTTGAATTGGGCTTTACTTCTGAAGCTCTCCTCAGTGAATATGTCTGATGATGTCACAGAGTTCAAGGAATGACTTTGTATGCTATGTAGTCACTAAGGGGGTCTACTTCCTTCTAGTTGCCGTAGCAGGAGCTGTTCGGGTGACACATCGTTGGATTCGAGCTAATGGCCAGAAAGTCCACAAGTGCTTGAGTTTGCATGCTTGAGTTTGCTTTTTTTTTTTTTTTTCAAACAAACTGTCCATCCCCTCCAGCTTTTCAACCTTAAAGGCAGGACCTCATAGAGGGCCAAGGGGTACCTCAACCAAGGAAAGCAACTAAACTGAAAACAACAGAGCTTCAAGCTGCCCACTAGGAGGGACTTGTTGGCAGAGTTAGCATTTCTTCAAGGTATCAGTCACACTTAAAGAATGCTATTTGAGGTAGTTCCTGGGGTTTTAAGCTCACATTACATGATCTCCAAACACATTTTATTAGAAATAAATTTTATTTAAAAACATTGTGCCGTAACAAATATATTTTGTGATATGAAAAGGCTTGTAGTTTTCTGAACTAACATTGCCATAACAAAGAAAATGAAGTTTATCCCGTTAAAGTACTGAAAATTTTCAAACTAAGCATTGACTATAATTGTGTTTTTAAAGAAAGAAAATCAAAATCTGTGGTTATTCAATTTGGACAGATATGCAGTGCAATCATTACAAAAACATGCAAATTAATATATTTGATGTGATATATTAACTATGATGCCTACCTCAACCATGTTCTGTCTCTGCCTCTCCCTCTCTCTCGCTCATGCTCTCTCTGTCTTTCTCTCTCATGTGTATGTGTGTGTATGGTCCATTATGTGTACTGTAGTCTATTTATGACACTGAAGGTCCTCAGATGATTGAATGAATTACCAAAACACACAGTCGCCATCCTTATTATGGGCTGTATTATATTACTGTCTGGAGTCTCGGATCACATAAATTGTGCCCATCTGTTTGCCAAAGCAGCATTTTATCCATTTAAATGATGGGGGGAATTCAAACAGGGACCCAATTCAGGTGATAAGCACATGCTGAAAGGAGTCAGTCACAGTTTAAAATGCCAGGCCAAGGTGCATGTGCCAACCTCCTAATTCCACAGACAAGAGGCCTCTCTGTTGGTCTCGATCTCTGCACAACAGGGCGACAACATAGTTCAATCACAGTTCAGATGGTGACGGTGGTTCACAGTTCAGATGGTGAGACGGTGCTCATTGTGGCCTGGGTTGGTTATGGGCAAGCAGTCTTGTACTAGCCTGATAAACCCGGCCCTCGTACTTCATTTCATTTTGTACAGAGGGTCGGGACCGGAATCTCTTGAGGGTCATTTAGCAAGTCCCAGCAAGACCGATCCAATCAGCGAACAAATGGTGTGTTCGTTAGCCGTGACATTGACCTTGTGTGCTACATTTGAATTGTAGTGCGTAGGTAGGCTAATTGCATACGTGACGCAGGCGTTAGCGATTGGGTAAAGGCAGAGGCACTTTTTTTAAACTTCAGCAGAGTCCACACCTCCAACAAATCGTTTCTGACGGTCTCTGTTTCAGACCCTCTGTACAAAATGAAATGAAGTACGAGGGGCTGGTTTACCAGGCTAGTCTTGTACGTGGTCAAACTGAGTTTTGACTCCAACAGTGATCCTGTAATTAGGCACAAGAAATTCTGCAGAGCAATCAGGGCTGTGAGTTTGCTCAGTAGGTACTGTAAGCACATGTGACATCCAGGGCTCATCGGAATACAGTGGTTCGAGTTTTTGCCTCTGATATGTTTTTGCTCAACCACGCATAATCCATATGGCCTCATCAAAACATTTGTCGGATTTAAAAAGAAAAAGACTTGTAATTGTTTGATCTATAGTTTATTGATATCCAGACAGATCATTAAAATTATTGAGGCCTTTTCTGACTTTGTTTGTGTGGCTGAGTCTTTAAATAATTTCAAATGTTGCCAATGCACATATCCCATTAGTTCCCAGTTTCATATGTAGCAGGGGTCTCATCTCTGACCACAGGAACTCCACAGCATAAATCTGTGGTCAGAGATGAGACCAGCCCTGACTCTAATGCTAGGGAGGATATAAATCTGTTAATGTTACGCTGGGCCAGTGACAAAACGATGGTTGACAAACAATATTAACACTAGTCCATACTGTTGCTGTGCTAGTTGTACCATCCAAAAACAACAGACACACAACAGTTTCTTAAATCAGTTTAACAGCCACAGTACCAAGACAGCAGCCACAATTATAAGCAGTTACAGCTCCGCTTACTACGGAAGCCGAGAGAGGCCATGGTCTCAATCATTTTTTTCCACCTTGTTATCTCGAGAAAACAGGCACCAAGACGTGAATGCTGAGTTCGGGCTATTTCTCATTCTTTGTAAACGCAAGAATGTCTGGAATGATCGATCACCTAATAAGGCAATATTTTGATCAGGGTTTGACACAGGCAGAGATTGCATTAAGTCTTTTAATAAGGGATAATGTCAAAATCAGTCCGCGCCACCTCCGCAGAAGACTGGCCCGGCTTCGTCTCTACCGACGGAGATACAGTGATCCAGCTGAGGTTGTAGGTTTTATCTCTAAACTTATAAACGGGCCAGGAGAATTCGACTAAAGTTGCGTTTATAAAGAATGAGAAATAGTCCGAAGTCAGCATTCACGTCTTGGTGCCGCTACCTGAATGACCCATAATCAATCTCTACATCATGAAATAATTGTTTTGTTTTCTCAAGATCACTGAATAGTTGTTTTGTTTTCTCGAGATCATTAATTAATTGTGTTGTTTTCTCGAGATCTCTAATTAATTATCCAGTTATCTCGGGATAACAAGGTGGAAAAAAATGATTGAGACCATGGCCTCTCTCGGCTTCCGTAGCTTACACTGCGCTTTCACAGAAAACACACCCCACTAGACAGAGGCCCTCTTCCTGCTGTAGCTGCCATAGGTAGTAGCACACAGATGCTAAAGTTAGCTTGTCAGAGCTGCTAGCGAGCTGTGTGGCCTTCACACTCAATTCAGGCTCATCGGGCTGCGGTCCCACGGTTAGGCCCATCCTAACCACATTATATGTCACACTTTGGGAGGGCGTGTGTATTTGTTTGTGCCTACTGTACGTATTCTTGTCCCCAGTAGCAGCTCAAAACTTCATTGTATGGTACTGTATGAAGCATGGTTAGTCTGGGCTGTTTGCTAAACCTTATTTTTGTCTAACCCCTGGTGATGGGTCCTGCTTCTTTGCAGGAACATTAGTTATGCTCCGTTAAGTTTAAAGTTTTAAAATCACGCTGTGAAAACTGTTTCCATGTATTACCATTTATTACCTGTAGGCTGTGTATTTGGGATGCATTGTGTTCAGTTAATACAAACAGCATGTTCAAGGATGGGAAAAGTATGAAATCATACTGTTGTATGTTTGAGGACAGGTAAAATGTCAAATAATTGTGGTTTGTAACTGAGGAAGCAACATAAGGACAACTAAAACAAACAACATAAGGTCAGTAGGAAACATTTATGTGAAACATTCCTATTGAGTCATCATGAACATGGGTTAAGCCATGCTAGGCTTACACATTACCAACATCATCTGTCCTCTACAGGTTTTTCCATGACATCAAATGGAGTAAATGTGCATAGACAATGGTGGATAACTGACATCTTACAATCAATTTGTCAAATCAAACACACACAGGCAGTCAAATCAAGTTGGCAGTTGCATTTTTATTGGAAACATCAGCATAACCATCAAGAGCAAACACATTTTTTGCGTCGTTGTGACATCACATTATTGCGTCACGCAAGAGCCCACATCAATGGGGCATTGCGTCACTGCGTCATTGTGTGATTATGTCATTGTGTGATTATGTCATTGTGTTGTGTTCTTCTGCTCCGGGACCACTGGACTGCAAGAAATGTTGTCTTGTGTTTTTCTTGCCAAACTGTAAAGAACTTTGAGCTGCATCTTGTATGACTTGTGCTATACAAGTAAAGATAATTATTATTATTATTATTATTATTATTATTATTTTCCCGGACTCTGATGGAACTAAGTATTGATTTTTTTCCACTGTGTCATTTACAGTAAATAGCTGTTTTTCCATTGTGTCACATAGGAAATGAATAGCTGTTTTCCCACTGTGTCAAGCCGTAGTGTTTCATAATATGTTCCTAATATGTTACATTTGTCAGTGTTTATTTTGTAGCTCGTGTGTTCTCTCAGATTAACAACCAAATGGGTGGTAAACTACGTTGTTAATTGTCAGATGAAAACACTGTAGTCTTGGCTCGGAGTCTGCCAGGCTCACCCTGTTTTGTGTTCAATGACGTGTGGCACGGGCACAGCACACTGTGGAATGCGCTTCAGGATGCCTAATAAACCACACATGGAACCGATCTCCAGGTGTCCCGAGATAACCCGTACCACTGAAGATTGCCAAAATGTCATCCGTAGGTAAATGCGTAGGAGATTTATAGGCTTCCGGTTCGTGAAAATGCAACAAACTCTCTGCTTGGGATGAAAGTGGGAGAAGGCGTTGGCTGTTCTGATGACCTGGCCTTTGTGCTTGATGGACATTCACTGCAGCAACATTGAATTGGATGGACAGTGCGGCCACCACCCACCGTCTTTTCCCGTGAAGCACAGGAGGACTGGAGGAATATACTGACGTCCAGCTGCTCTGCATTCCATAAAAAAGAAGACCTGGCAGAGAGGAAGGGGCTGTAGGAATATAAGAAGCAAAAACAGGCAGAGAAGTCGTTTATGCAGTGGCGGTTCTACATTGAATTACTCCCCCGGGCGAGACCCCCTGGAATTATAAACCTGTAAATATAATGGTAGGAATAAAATGTGCGTTATTGGGAAGGAAGCTTATGTGTGACTGACTTCGCTCACTAATTGCAGAGTATTGCCCACTTGTGCATTGCATTTGAGAGACGCAGAGGTGAACTGTTCCCCGCGCCCCCTCCCCTTTGCCCTTCTCTCGCAGCTTCTGCGCACTGGAACTTTTCAGCAGGGGCGCGGGCAGCGGGCAGCCCCCCCCCCCCCCCCAGAACCGCCACTGCGTTTATGCTTGACAGACGGCAATACACACAGGATTTATGACACATGGCTTGGTTTGTCTCTTGCAATACATCACTCAAACAACAGGTGGCAACTGCGAACCAAACATTTCAACGCAGGAATGTCAATCTCAGCTGCAATGCATACCCCAGAGGGAGCAGCCAGGTGATGCAAGAAATGTTGTCTTGTGTCTTTTTGCCACGAACGACATCTTGTATGAGTTGTGCAATACAAGTAAAGATTATCATTATTATTATTATTATTATTATTATTATTATTATTATTATGTGTGTGTGTCAGTGAACCAAATGATGGCGATCCAAATGTTAAAAAAGACCATGGGGCTGGATGCCCAAAGAAGAACAGGACCACAACCATGGGATGAGAAGTCTTTACTGGGCTTTGAGAAGACTTAGGGAAAGGGCAGCAGTCTCACAGAGGCAGCAACACACTGACAGAAACTGCCTTGTGTAACAGTACTTGTGTTCCGCAACAGTTGCCTGCCAGCAAACACTGAACTTTTCTGTCCGAGTGAAGAACTGATGCTAAACCGTCATCACCTCAACAGGCCCATTAAGGTGCTAACAACAGTTTTATTTGGTTTATTATTTATTCTGGGTTCTTTGAAAGTAAATAAATTTGCCTCCCAACCCCCAAGGCTCTTGAAAACTACTTCAGTTTCATGGGGTGCCCCTGCCTGTATTAATGTTTATGTAAAGTGTAAATCGCTTTTCTCTCTTTGGTGTAAATGTAGCAAGCAAATCCTGTATCAGAAGACTTGGAAAGTGCTGGAGAGCAAAATCTGAGGTTTTGTCTGGCTGGTTTTCGTCTGGCCGCTGTTACAGTTTTTGCAGCCATTTTTCACTCATCGACAATGTCATTCAGTTGTGTGCTGATTTTTATGCTCAAGTTCACACCATTCCCTTCCAATAGGATTGCGCACGCACTTCAAGTCCAGCCAGGAACCCACTGACATGTCAAGACAAGACATGTCTCACTGCCTCCACTTTTTTTCCCAGAAGAAGAAACTTTGAGCAGAATCAGGGCTCAGAGAAGGCAAGGGTGGCTTCTTTCTATAGAGGCTACCGAGCTCCTTTGACCACAGCCTTCAACCTACAGCCTTCCGCACAGGAAGGCCAAAGTCTTGTCTCGTGGCCAAGGAACTTAAGATCAACAACTCTTGACATATATTGATCTGATACTAATTTCCACTGTGGTGAGGAAGCTGAGGCACCTAAAAAAAAGGACTTTGCCCAGTGCTTGCCCACGTTGTCACATGCCAATGCAGAAGTGTATTAACTCTGGGATAGATTAGAGGACATTGAGTGATTTCTCTGCCAATTTAGCAGTAACATTTTAATGACAACAGTCTGATTTGTTTTATTTGACACACCTTGTATATTTCATTAGATTTTATTAGACTCTCACTTCACTGAAACAGACTGAGTTTCATACTCACAGTTTATTGAAACAGACTGAGTGAAACAAATGGTTAGCCCGGGCACCAGGGTACACCACTACTGAATTTCATTGCTGCTGTGTAGTGCTAGCGTTGTAGTGTTAGCCCAACCCCAGCCCCTTTGAGGTATTAGTAGTTACATGGATAACCTCAGCATCCCCCTGACATGGAGGCAGGGTTTATAGGTGGCATGTGGTAGGTGCCCTAAAATCTTCATTACCCTATTTTGATGTTACTAGGCTATTTTGGGCTCTTGTTTAAAAGAACAGAATTGAGAAATGATGAAACATGTCAGACAGATGTGTTCTGGAAAGTCCCCGAGTTCCCTATAGTTGCAGCACTTCTCTCTCTGTCCTTTTACTGAGTAAAAGCCTAGAAAGGTCAAAGGTCACCTTTGTTACTACACTGAAAGGATCCCATCACTTCCCTAACGAAGCTCAGAAATAATCACAGTTCACACAGAGTTGTTTACAAGGCACCAACTTAACTATGGAGCTGAAACAACAGTATGTAGTTGCTGCACCATAGCTTTAGGATAGCGACAGAATAATTTAAATATTATTGGTCTGAAATGTATTTCTCTACTGTTGACAACTTGTGGGTTTATTCCTACTGCATGGCATAGGGAGGCCTGGTGTATGTCAGGGGAGAGGTAGTGAACAGTAACTGGGGATCAAGTCCCAGCCCTGAGAGATGTGCATTGTTAATGCCACCATATAAATAAAGCTCAGCACTGGAGTGGGCCAAAAAATGGCTTCTCTATTCTGTCTCCATTGTGCCAATTCGTGGTGCGACACTGAGTCGATGCGGGGTCAACAGGGCCCCTATGGGCAGAGACAGACCTCCCAGGTTCAGAAAGTAAAAGTCCTGCCACATATCCTCAGCCAGACAGATAAGCTCATTACTAAAACCACCTGTGTTAAGAGCACAGGCAGAAGGAATACATGGCAGGACTTCTCAAGATGGTTTGCCCACCTCCATTGGCTAGAGAAGCCCCTCCTCACCGGGATAATGTCTCACAGGCCACCATGTGTTTGCCAGATACACTGAAAAACCAAGGGTAGCTGACTTAAGGCTGTGCTTAATGTGTTCTGCATCGATTCTGTCTCATATTCACATATTTATCCTAATTTTACTGACAAGTGTAGACATGGAAGGCAATTAGAATGAAAACTGGCCGTTGAGTAGCACTTCATTTGTCATTGCTACCAATGTCTCCGATCAACAGTTCATTTGTCATTATGATCAACATCGATACAATGCACCATATGAAAGCTGCTTTGCGCAATGGAAGCCTTAGGCTGATTCAGAGTTATCAAAGAAATTTCTGTTAAGGTATTCAATGCTAACCACGCCAAGAGAAAATATTCGTGTCAGCTGGACCATGTATAAATAAATGAATCCTCGTCTTTTCTGTTCTCAGAGGCATGCAGAGGCACAATACAGAGCATTGAATAAGTGTAAAATACATAAGGGAGTTCAAGCTATGCCATCGAAGGTTCGCAACAATCAGTCCATTACAGTCAGTCATTTGTGGTGAAGATCTAATAGCAAAGCATAGAGAAACAGCCCTAGATTCCTAGTCCATGGAATGATGGAGGAATGGAGAGACAGAGAACATGAGTTAAAGACAGAAACTTCTTTGTCTCTTTCTCTTTGGCTAGAAATACTTTTGATTTTGTGTTGTGTACATGACCTGCTGTAGAGGTCATCACAATGAAGCCAAAGAGATTCTGTTTCACACCAGTCTCACCAGAAGAGACTCTGGTGTATTTTCTGTTATGTAACACCCGTCTCTCCTCAAGGAATAAAAACGTTTTTTGATGGATAATATCTCTCTGTTTTTGACAAGTCTTTCAAGTCTCTTTTTAAAGACAGAGAGTTTGATCACAGTGTACAGCATATTTTGACTATTACAATATTAGATATTAGATAGATGTCAAAAGTTGAAAGTTTCACTTTATTGACATTCGTATATTTTTCATCCTTGTAGATAGTTTTCCCATGTATTAGCTATAAGGTATGATAACAACTTTTCTGATTTTATTTTTATTTATATATTTACCCATTTAACAGGGAATAAATGCTTGTCTATCTTGTCATCTCCCTCCATATTGCTCTTATTCTCATCACATGCACACTCACATGCTCCGGCTGCTGAACGATGTGAGGCATGAGCCAATCAGGGCAATGAACGCAATAAAGCCATAACAAGAGTAATGAGTGATAGTCGGGCCGCATAATAACAAGAGTAATGAGTGATAGTCGGGCCGCATCATCTTTTATGCTCGTCTGGGGGCCAGACCCAGCCAGGGCCAACACAGGCAACAGACAACAGACATGCAAGTGTGTGTGTGTGTTTGTCACACACACACACACACACACACACACACACACACACACACACACACACACACACACACACACACACACACACACAGAGAGAGAGAGAGAGAGAGAGACAGAGAGAGACAGAGAGAGACAGAGAGTCATAAACAACTGCCAGTGAAATCTAAACCAGATTAACCTCCTTAGACTTGACTTGCAAATTGAAAAGATTAAACCAAGCAAAGGATAACAAGACAACATAACAAAAACCACTTAATCTCCTCAGCAGTCTCAGAGGATACATCCATTTTCTCTTACCTAAGCTTGGATATGAATAAGTCTGGTCAGGTTCCTTTGCGTCCAGGACACCTGAAAGCTAATAACAACCAGCTTGGGTCCTGCCACTTGTGATTAATGGCTACAGGTGCATTGCCAATTGTCGATTCACCTGCGGCTACAGGGTACCAGCTACCAACGCCACACCTACAGTACCTCATCCATGGCCTTTCATGGTGATAAGAGAGATGGAATATATCACTGGTGTTGAGAATAGAGCAGCAGATGAAGATTTCCATAAACGTGTCAGAGGAGCTTCATTACTAGTGTGTATTATGTGAGAACTGCCGGTCAATAGCCACTCTAGCATGAGGGCCTACTATTCAGCACAGGGACTGATTTTGTGAATCAGGTGGACATCACAAATTAAAGCAGGGGAGAAGGAAGTAACAAACATATTGCAGCTCAGTTCAAGTTGTCAGCACACAGCCAGAACTGCCGTCTGCTGACCTGATGTTCATGCACTTCAGTGCTTCCTCTGAACCTTGACCTCTGGGACAGCGATCTCCTTTGGGACTGCTATGGAGGTGCATGCTAATGGATAGGTTAGAGACCAATTACAGTTAGCCTCAAATTATGCAGGGAATACCCCTAATAATCCCTGTGGCAAAGGTTTTGCTTCCAAAAGCTGCCAACAGCCTCTCAGTGCCTGTCATATGGGGCAGTCATAGGCTAGCAGTTGGACTTGTGGCCAAAGGGTCACAGGTTCAATTCAAGTGAATGACCAGTGGTCTTAGTTTGGGTACGTAGAACGTTCCGATTACGATTGTGGCAAAAATAAGTGTACTGAAAGGACCCGGATGCTGCCCTCAAAACGGTGAGTGTGGAACAATGTACACTTTTCGCACTGAACGGCTGCCATCTTACCTACATAGCTGCGGAAGTGACGAAGCCAGACAGACCAAACTGAAGAAGAAACGAGGAGATAATGTTGCTTGATGACGTTGGCGCATTTTTCAGGAAGCTTGCAGTAGTGTATTCATTTTGCAATGAGTTAAAGATGTCTCGTTCACCTTCCACCGTCACCATCAGAAATTCCGGTAAGTGCACCACGGAGTATGGAATATGGAACAACACTTACCTGCTGAAATCTGTGTACTTAGCAAGTGCAGACAGTGCACTGTGGTTAAGTGTACCCATGGAAGCATGGATATCGGAACAGACGGCAGCATTCTCATCCATCCTCCTGTGACTGAAGTACCATCCCCACACACTGCTTCCCAGGGTGCTCCTCAGGCTGCCCCCCTGCTCACACGTGTGATGGGTTAACCCTTAGATGCACGACCCATCAATACCTACACTCTTCCATGAGTGGGGTCAAAAATGACCCCAATTATAATTAATGCATTTTAGAATGGAAATTGCTTTCATTTTGCTTAATTGAGGATTTTTACTATATTTTCATCAACAAAATGTTGTTCTTTCATCACTTTGTGTGTGTGCCTGTGTGTATTTATGTGTGAATTTGCCCATGTTTGTGTGTTTGTATGTGTGCGCGTGTACAAATGAGTAGTGTAAGTGAGTGTGTATGTGTTCCTCTTTATAGGAGCATTAAGATGATAACATATTCTCCTGTGATGAGAGACAGCAATGACATAACATCACTAGTTTATAGTGTAATACTGTATTCTTACTTACACTTCTTACTGTGAACAGCCATAGTATTATACAGGCTAAATGACATTACATCAGAGAATGATTTCATATTTTACGTAGTAATTTCTTATCTTTCATTTGAACACAAACTTGCAAGCCTATTCATGCTTTCATTTGAACTCTTCTCATTGTGAACAGCCATGCCATTGTCAGGCATGCCTTCTCATTGTGAACAGCTGTTTTATACATGCTCAAGCACATTTCACCAAAGAATGATTTCATATTTTACATGTTAATTTTTTATCTTTCATTTTGAACACAACTTGCAATTCATGCTTTCATTTTACCTCTCTTCTCAGTATGAACAGTAATTATTTTATACACGCTGAAGCACATTACACCAGAGAATAATTTCATATTTCATGTATTAATTTCTTATGAACTTTCATTTGAACTCACATTTGCAAACCTATTCATGCTTTCATTTTATTACAGGATGTTACAAATATAGTCTGTATAAGTCTGTTTAGAGTCTACTCAGAGTCTACTCTAGTCTGTCTCTATTAGTCTGTATAGAGTCTACTCTTTCTCTACACAGCAAATAGGCTTACAGTGATGTATGCTAGCTTGGCTACCTAGTGTTAGCGTAGTTAGCTTAGTAAGCTAGTGTAACAAAGTAGTAGTTAGATAATTATAACACAACACTATCACACAAGATTCATGGATGTTGAATAATAAATGTATATCTGACAGTCACAGTTGACAAAAATCAAAGGTTCCTGGGGTTCCCCATTGAAATTCCATAGAAAATGCTTGGGGTCATTTTTGACCCCGTGTATGGAAAAGTGTGGTACTGATACAAACAATGAAACAACTCAAAGAAAATAAAAATTACATACAAATCCAAATGGTCTCATGTGAAAGACAACCTATTTGAGGAATACATGGAGGATTAAATGATAAAACATTAAAATAACATTTTTGACCCCACTTATGCATCTAAGGGTTAAATGCAGAGACTGAATTTCGTTGCGTGCACTGTGTGCTGTGATGTCAAGATCACTCAAGATCTCAAGATTCAGTTGGAAGTAAGGCCTGACCTCTGTCATTGGGCAATGTAGAGAAAGTGCAGCAGGTCATCTCTATGTTTTGCTCATAGCCTCATATTTTTATATTGGGTCGGAGAGCTGGATTCAGAAGCACGCATTAATGATTGATCCATTGTGGGCAAACTGGAAACACACCACACGGCGGCCTGCCACTGGGCCCTGCTATACAGCTGTTGGTTGTGTGTTAAAAAAGAAGGACTAACTAGCGAGAAAGAAAGAAAGAAAGAAAGAAAGAAAGAAAGAAAGAAAGAAAGAAAGAAAGAAAGAGAGAAAGAAAGAAAGAAAAAACCGTTTTAATTAATGTAGGAATGTGAAGGCTCTAAAAAGTAGGGTGGGGGAAGAAAGATAATCAGCGAAGGTTTTACTGCTCCTAAAATAAGAAACGACAAGCACAGACAATAAAAACGAGCACAAAAGGAAAGGCATGGAAACCATTTTCAATTTGCGCAGCAGTCTGTAGAAAAAGCTGAGTCTGTGAAGGGCCAACATCAAAGATTTTTTTATCTCTGAAAAAGGCACTAAATGTCGATAAAGTATTGAACCTACAAGCCTAAGCAACAAACAGCTGAAATATTTCCCTTCATAATTTTACAACCAGCAGTAAAAAGATCAGGTTGCACCTCTTGGATGCCAGTAAAAACTGGAAAGGCAGTGGCTACAGGTCCAGAATTTTGTACCAGTAGATGTAAGGATATTAGTCCGGAATCTATCCTACAGAACCTTATTGGTCCATATTCTTCCGGACCAATATATGTAAAGTTATAAGTCCAGAACTTGAAATCTGTACAATACTCAGGCAGGGTTCCCACAGATTTATCATATAAAAAGTCCCTACTAACCCTAACCATAACCCTAACCTTAACTGTGATGGAGTGACCATCACTAGGGTTGTGGGTGTGCTCTGACTGCCATCCCAATGAGCCTGGCTCTTTGGCGTTGCGGTCAGAGCCCCTGTCCTAGATTCCGTTAATTAAAATTTCTGTACCAATAATACCGGTTCTAGGGGCACGAAAGTACCAGTAGCCATTTCAAAATAAAAAAAATATTTGTGAAAGGCTAGAAGGAGCTGAGGGACATTTTACAGAATCAGCCCCTGTGCTGAAGAAGAGTAGATCATCATGCCTAAGTGGCAGTTGACCATAGGTCCTCACATAGTACACACTAGTTATGAAGCTGTTGTGAGGCATTCATGGAAAAACTACCAAAATCCAGCCCAGTCATTTAACCAGCTCTGAAAGTCCAACATAACAATACTACGAACTTAATGATTTAAGCTTTGATCAGATTTATGTGGCAGAAATGCAACTGAAGGTAATTATTTTGAAAGCCTGGACTTTATGCTGGCCTAACTACCCAGTAATAAATTGTAGCGATAATCGCATTCACTACATCATTCACTGACATGAAGGAATTCAACAAGGGCTAGTCTGGTGGGAGGCACAGAAATATGTAGTTAGCTTAATTAATCTGAATTTCAAAAATCAACATTGACCGACAAGCCTTAAAGGAGGTCCAATGCCAACAGCATCTTGGCAACTTAGAGGGATTCTGACATCAGCCTTACAACTGGGAAATGAAGCTCTCTCTCTCTCTCTCTCTCTCTCACACACACACACACACACATACAGGTCACTTAAATATGTTAAAAGATATTCTATTCTTTGTCCAGAACATGACTCAGGAAGTTTCAGTGGAGTATGACTGTGTATACACGGCTATAAAAACATAGCACTGCCAAAGAACCTCAGATTTTTCTCCAAACCCTTGGCTGCCCCGTACAGGGCAACAGTCCAGTGCTGCCAGTAGATCACCAGTGATGTGAGAGGAGAGAGGTTCATAGAAGGTCCAGTACAGGGCAGGGCAGTGCAGTGCTGCTGGATGCAGAAGTCTAGCGAGCCAACAGGCAACACAGGCAGCTCCTTAGGGCCCCCAGGCCACTAAAGGGTCTTGAAGGGCCGACAAGCCTTTACAACTACAGCTGTAGTACAGCTGTGTAATGCAGTTTGCAATGACAGTGATGGGTTTTTGCTTGGGGCCCCAGAGGAGGGTTGAATTGCTTCTGGCTGGGTGGACTGGACTGATGAGTGCTGAGTACCCCGTGCTGTTGCGCTTACAAACAATCTGTCGAAAATAATTTTATTTTTCCCTTTAGCAGAGGTGGAGATGCCAATGTCTGAAAGCGAACACCCTGCCACATATTTTGATCCAACCATTTCCTGAATCAGCCAATCCTAATCATCACAAAGAATAAGCTAGATAGATTAGCTAATTTGTGAAATCTCCAGTGTTTCAGCAACACTAAATAGTTTTTCCAACCTTAAAAATATGTTTCCAAAATTGTTTCATCAACTCATCAACAGGGTGAACGACAGTTCGGAATTCGCTTTGTGGCCCTCCATGGGCTGTAACCGCACTCTGCAAGTTTGCAAAAACGGGTCGCCGACCTGTAGTTCAAATGAGACACAAGAAAGACGATTCCTTTTCCAACCGGTAGGGCGACCGAAGAGAAAAAGTGCTTTAGTCTTGCTTTAAGTGCACAGGCAAAAGAGACACACGGCAGGCTTTTTACTCTCTGAAGCCTGAATCTCCACCGCTGGCAGGTAAACCCACCCCTCGTACTTCATTTCAGATTTCTGGACCGGAATCTCTTGAGAAGCATTTGGCAAGTAGCAGAAAGTACGATCCAATCAGCAAACAGAGGGTGTGTTTGTTAGCTGTGACGTTGACCTTGTGTGCTACATTTGAATTGTAGTGTGTAGGTAGGCTAATTGCACACGTGACGACCAGGAGTTAGCGATTGGGTAAAGGCAGACGCACTTTTTTAAAACTTCAGCAGAGTCCACACCTCCAGCAAATCGTTTCTGACGGTCTCTGTTCCAGACCCTCTGCACGAAATGAAATGAAGTACGAGGGGCGGGTTTACCAGGCTAGGTTACTCCTCTATACCCCTAAAATGTTTGGTAGGGGGGATACAGTTGAAAGGCTTCAGACTAATCGTATGACTTAAAGATGGAAGTGGTGGATCACAATGGGGAGACAAATTGCAGAAAGAGCAAGACAAGAGAAAGCACGAGAGAGAAAGGGAGATGAAGTGGAGGTCTCTACAGCGGGGCCCAAGGGTGAGTGTGGGAGGGGGAAGGCTTAAAGCCCTTTTCTAAGCGGGAGTCTAAACTCTTACGAAGAGATCTTACTTCATCCAGGCAGTGGACTGTGTTCGTCAGTACATTCATGCAGAGGTGGACAAACCGGTTTGAGAAAGCAGAAGTCCTGCCATGTATTTTCTTCTGCCTGTGCCCTTAACACAGGTGACTTCCCTATCTAGCTCATCTATCTGGCTGAAGAGATGTGCTATTTATGATGAGCTGTTTCAATTAATTGGCTGGAAGAAATATGTGGCAGGACTTTTACTTTCTGAACCCGGGATATCTGCCTCTGTAATCATGGGAACACAGGTGGAGGTAGTGGGACTTCACAGGACAGAGTGAGGAAGGCCAGTTAGTCTTGTGGTGTGGATGTTTCTGCACTGGTCCTATACGAGTGTCGGATATATGAGGGCACATAACAGCAATCTTTTATTTCATGTCACAACAGATGCGACAGAATTCATATTACACAGTAATCCACCATTGTCACCATAGTGCTGATATAGATACATTTATAAGTTCTTAGATCCATGCTGTAGATTCGTGTGGTACAACACACCGCAGACACGTACACACACACACAAACAATCATCACTATTATCATTATCATCACCTCTGAGCATAACTGCACTTTCAACAGTTTTGGTCAGGACCAAACTGCAAAATGCCTGGCGCAGCACCTGGTAAACTGAAAGATTAACTGAAACCTTAAATGATACAGTCACAATACACGAGGGAGTGTTAAAATTATTTATTCACTTAAAAAAGGTACCATCAAAGCAACACAGTTTACAATGTGATCAGCTCACAATGTGTGTTAAACATAATTACACGTCTGCTAAAAAGGAAGGAAACAAAAACAAAACATCTAAAAAAAAAAAAAAAACCAAAAACATTAAATACGATGAACAAGCACACACAAAAATATGATGGACGAGGACCAGACTGTTTCTTCTCTTGAGAAAAACATAGATCATATGCATGATACAAACCCTGTGCTGTGATGTACTTCACTTTTTATTGCACTCTGATACACCATCACGCCACTGCTACCAACATCGTGACTTATCCACATTATCGATGGCTGCTGACATAAATGCTCAAAGAGAATGAAGACAGACAGACTTCATACGACAGACAGATTTTTGTTGGATTTACCCGTCTGCCAGCTTGGGGGGTTGATTTGGAAACATCTGTCAAAGCACAATGGGTTTCTGTGCACGTTTTACAGGTCGTTCATGCCACAAAGACTGACTGACAGACAGAGGGACCAATCAAAAACCAAAAACATGTTTGATTGACAGGGTAATGACATTACAGTACTGGCTACTAAGGAGTGTAGTGCTGATGTGGCACCACCCCTTATTTTGCTAGGAGTGTAAAAGGAACGTGTTGAAGCCATTCTTAAAAAATATGATTCGATAAAAAGGCCAGAACAATGATTCAGCACTGTTACGATTGACAGTCAACTGAACAAAAAAAATCTTGAAGTGAAATAAACAAACATTAGAACACACAACTGAATATAGATAATATTCCTTTTTTCTTCAGAATGTTGGTATTTAAAATACACTTTTTAAACTTTCTCAAGTTGTCAACCCTACGAAATGGTCTTCTTTGGCATAAGAAAAAATAGCTAACGTTTTCTCTTTTCTTTTTCTTTTTTAAAAAAAATTACAGACATACAAATGTTATCTTACAAGACTTACACAAAGGAACTGGTGATCATTAAAACTGATCTGTAGAGGGGTGATACCATGTATCTAAATCATTCCATCTGGAACATTCCAAATGTCTAAAGTGCTTGAGCATAGTTCCCTCGGCCCGAGGAGGCTGGACAAGGGAAATACATCCAACCAGAACTTAAGGCAGATCAACGCCATCCTCTCTGACAAAGAACAGAGAAGGAGGGAGGGGGTTAGATAGAGAGAATGGGATGAGAGATATGAGAGAGAGAGAGAGAGAGAGAGAGAGAAAGAGAGACAAATGGAAAGAGAGAGATAGAAAGGGGGACTGACAGAAGACAAACGAAAGTACAGACAACGTAACAGACAATAAAAAAACGTTCAGACAGGAATGGCCGATATTGAGGAATGCTCTCTCCAAGGAAAGACCATGAGATATCAAGGCCCAAACGAGAGGTGAGCAGAGAGCAGAGGTCTCAATGATTGCTTAGAAGATGAGATTTCCAAGAGAGAGAGAGAGAGAGAGAGAGAGACAGAGACAGAGAGAGACAGAGAGAGAAACAAGAGAACAAGAGAAACAAAGGTGAGATATAGCAGCCTTCATCACACAGACTGACCGAGTGATGTCTGTCATTTTCTATTTTTTGTTTTTGTTTCATTTTCTCTTCCTCAGGTTCACAGCACATACGATGTCTCTGAAACCGACAGAATCTCTTTTCGCCTCGGGAGGGTTTTCTCTGACGAGAGGGTTGGCCGTTGACAGTTGGATCGAGGCACTGGCGGGAAACATTTTAGGGTTGTTCAATTGTCTTAAAATTGGGTGGGAAAATCAAAAATCGTCAACCACCACCAGCCCTTGATGAGAGGTCAGCTGGTCAGCACAGCCTCCACTGATTGGTCAAGGCTTGACGTAGGCTGTTGGGCATACGGTGGTGGGCGGGGGATGGGCAGCTGAGGTCGTGTGAGGTGAGCCGATTCACTTCTCGCTCTTTTCCCTTTTGCAGTTGCACTGGCTTGTCTGCGTTGCGTGCAAACAGCGCTCCCTGCTGGTGTGGAGGTCTCAGTACAGACCATTCTATGTCCTCCTTCTTCCCACGGGCTGTTACGAGGTCTTCCCCACTATAGGGTTTTCCCTGCAATACAAACACAGATACAACAGGTCAGAACACAGTTCCACTTTAGAAATACAAGAAAACATATGCTATGAATACTTCTAGCGTGCATTTTATTCTAAAATGCTGTGCTGTGATTTATTGTTAATCAGCTACATATCCTGTGAAATGAATTACAAATGGACGGTCATGTTTTTGTGTGTGTGTGTGTGTGTGTGTGTGTGTGTGTGTGTGTGTGTATGTGTATTGCGTAAGCCTTACATGGAACCGGGTTCATCAGCGAGCGCCCCGGCCGTGTCGTGGTGAGCCTGCAGCTCCTCCAGCAGGGCACGGATGTTCTGGATGGTGCCGAAGGTCTCCTTGGGGTCCTGGATGGTGAACAGGGAGTACTCCTCCTGCTGCTGACCCAGGTACACCGACAGGCTGGCACAGGCATCTGGAGGAGCACACACACCAAACACACACACACACACACACACACACACACACATACTTGTTTTTCTGTGCTTTTGAGGACCTTCCACTGACTCCCACTCATATCTAATTAAAGAATGCTTAACTGTGCCCAGACCAAAACAATCCCTAAACCTGTCAGTACAGAAATGTTTTTGCACTTTTACTTTTTTCAATAACAACAAAACAGCCAGGAAAACACTGTTGTGAGGCCTATCATAATGTCCTCACAAGTCATTTTTTTTCTAGTTTTCCTATCGTTGTGAGGATATTTGGCCCTCACAACCATAGAAATACATGACCATGCACACGACAGAAGAGCAGAGGTCTCAATGATTGCTGAAATGATAAGATTTCCTAAAGACAAACCAAGGCTGAACGAGGAAAAAAAAAAGTAGGGAAACACTGTGTGAGTATTGTCTGTGTGTGGGGGTGGGGAAGAAGACACAGGAAATGACAGACACCACATAAACACAAACAAAAACAAACACATCTAATATAGAAAGCAAAATAGAGTGATGAGAATAGAGAGAGGGGAAATCAATAGCGGGCTCTTGCCTTCCATCTTCTGCAGCTTGGTGAGGTTGGACGAGAACATGGAGAAGATCCTCTCAGTCTCACGGTCACAGTCGATGTCCAGCTGGATGTTGACCGGCATGCTCCTGACACACACACACACACACACACACACACACACACACACACACACACACACAGGGCAAACAGACACGCAGGTACAGCTTAGCTGATGGCTTTCACTAACCACATCCAGGCCTGTTCCACTAAACTACACCTGTGTATCTCAGCTAATTAACTGAAGTATTAATTTTTTGAGTGTCAGAGTGTCTGTGTAACTCTTCAGTGCTGTAATGTTTTTTTTATCCATAAAATGAACAGTGGTATTAATATCTAAACAGTGGATTTAACATCTGAGCTGTAATGGTAGCAAGCTGCTAGCTACCCATGTCCAGTGTTACGTTTTACATTTAAACACCCTTATTGGTCTGATCTTTCTGTTGTTAATATGATGTCGGCATGACAAGATCCCTTCTCTAAATTTGGAACTGGCTTTCTTAAATACAGAACCACTAGGTGAATACTACACTGAAATGTGTATCTGAGTGTGTGTTGATGTGTGTATAAGCATGTACACCTGTACATGTGAATGCGTTAATGTCTGTATGACCATGTGTGTATGTGCGTGTATATGTGTGCTAATGTCTACGTTTAGCATTTAGTACATTAATATGTCAGTCCCCAGCCCTGTTATTCTGGTCTCTTTAGGGGCTACTGGGTCTTGATTGGGGGGGGGGGGGGGGGGGGGGGGGGGGGAATACCCCCTGTAATTCGAAATATTAGAAGAATGGTCTGTGTGTGTGTGTTAGGGATGGGCAAAAATATCTATCGCAATATATCGTATCGCAATATACTATATCGATTTAAACATCAATGTCACAATGGATCATGATACTTATTTTCACAATATACTATATAAATTTCTGACTCCAAAAAATAAAACCATTGTTTAAACTTATATTGCAGCTCTGTCCTCCAGTAGTTTATTTTCTAAATCCTGTGCACTTTATGTTTTTGAGCTATGTTGAGTCCAGTAACTACGATTTATGTTGATTTAATTCAGTTTTGAATAATAAGATGTAAGACTATTCAGATCGTAAATAGCAACAGAAATTTTTCACTGAACTATGTAGAATATCGCTATATATAACCAGTATCGCAATGTATCGTGATAGAATTATATTGTGACAAATGTATCGTTATATGTGACAAATGTATCGTTATATGTATCATATCGTAAAGTCCTTGCCAATACCCACCCCTAGTGTGTGTTTCTGTGTGTGTGTGTATGTATATGTGTGTGTGTCTGTGTGTGTGCAGAAACTCACATGGTGCAGGGCTTGCACCCGGGCATGGTCTCGCTGGTGCTGCGGCAGCAGAGCCAGGCTCCCATGAGGTAGGCGGAGGGGTGGTAGGTGGCCAGGCGGCCGGCGTTGCAGCGGCTCACCGTGCTCAGCACCTCCACCCACTCGCTGGCCTCCACACAGTTCCCCGCCTGCACGTACAGCGGCTTGTCCGAGTGGATCACCTGGAACATCTGTGCCACACACACACACACACACACACACGGGAGGAGACACAAAGATATCATGTCAAACAGAAAGAAATGCATGGGTTGAGAAACCTGTGTTCCTTACACTTCATCTCATCTTGTTTATGTGCAACATCAGCTTGGCTCTCCTTTGTCAAAGCCCTTTGCACAACTCCTATTCACACACACCCCTAACTACCCACGCACCCACAAAGCATACATAAGTCATGTTCATGCTTTCCTGTACATCAACACAAAGCTTACCATTGGTGCTGGGCTACCAGTATACTTTGTATTTCTCTCCACAGCTTGTGGAAGTGTGTGTGTGTGTGTGTGTGTGTGTGTGTGTGTGTGTGTGTGTGTGTGTGTGTGTAAATGTCTTACATTTTTGCGGTTGAAAGCACTCTCTTCCAGCTTCTCCACACCCAGGATGCTCTTAACAGGGATCACAAACAATGCCTCCTTCCCTGTAACGCACAAACAAAACCCAGTTAATATGACCTGGAAGTGTGTGTGTGTGTGTGTGTGTGTGAGAGTGAGAGACAGAGAGACAGAGAGAGGGGGAGAGAGGCAGCAAGATGGAGAGAAAAAAAAAACGGACTTGTTTGCTTACTCCTTAAGTAAGTATGAGAACTAGTTGCCCCACAGCTTCCATTTGCCCTAGATAAACCGCAACATCGCGAACTGCTAGGAGAGTTTGGGCTCTGACTAAGCATGTGTCTCCAACCCAAACAGCCAAAAGCATTTACGAAGCACATTCTCAGGGTGTGATTCATCGCCCTCATCATCAACTCTGCTGTTCACAGCAGGGTCATTCCGTGTAAAATCGAACGATGGCCGACAGTCACCCTCTCCAAAAAATCTGAAAAAAATCACAGCGGTTTGTACATCCAACCTATGTATAAATCTTAAATATTAAGTATGTATCACTAATAGCTCCAAAACTGCAGCCCTTTGAAATTTCAGGTCATTTTGAGAATTCTGGTGAACAAGCCTTTTGCTCAACTTCCGACATTGCTGGCTCTTTTAGTATTCCACACACATTAGTGTAACTATGTGAAAAGAACTGCATTTTCCTGTAGAATTCAAAAATCAAATCAGATCAGATGTACCTTGTGTAATTCTTCCTCTCCAAAGCTGTGAAAATGGCTATAGATTCAATATGTGAAATGACACCACCACTTTTGAGGGCTTCTCGTTCAAAAAAGTATGGCACACAAATTTATCAGATTATTTTTCCCAGTCATATACGGATTATAATGTCATGCCTATGCATTAACCTTTGTTGATATTGTTTTCATATGGTCAGTGTATTTTCTTGAAGTTAGGCTTGATTTTCAAAAAGGCATTTCACCGAGTTGGATTGATCAGCAGTACCTCTTTCCACCACATGTTGTGCTCTTTTAATACAATGGAAGTCAATGATAGGGTAGCATGTCATTTACAGGAAAAGCTGCCAAACAAACTTTGTGTTACAATTAAACCAATTGCACTGTCAAGGTCATTTTTGAGCAGGGTTTTGTTGTACAGCACACAAAAAGTAAGGCAAAACTGAAAAAATGGCATTATAATACAAACACAAAAGGACCATAAACAGGAATGCTATCAATTTAAAGATCATAAACAGTAACAATATGCTATGCAAACACCAAGAATGTGAAAACTAAGATCTCATATTTTTCAATGTTTAAATTTAAGATGTGCATAATATTTTGTGATCATGAGTGTGAATGTCTGTGTCTTGCGTTTCATTACTTTAAAAATATGAGATCTTAGTTTTCACATTCTTGATGTTTGCATAGCATATTGTTACTGTTTATGATCTTTAAATTGATAGCATTCCTGTTTATGGTCCTTTTGTGTTTTTGTATTATAATGCCATTTTTTTCAGTTTTGCCTTGCTTTTTGTGTGCTGTGCAAAAAAATGACCTTGACAGTGCAATTGGTTTAATTGTAACACATAAAAAATCACAGCGGTTTGTACATCCAACCTATGTATAAATCTTAAATATTAAGTATGTATCACTAATAGCTCCAAAACTGCAGCCCTTTGAAATTTCAGGTCATTTTGAGAATTCTGGTGAACTCTGGTGTAAATGACATGCTACCCTATCATTGACTTCCATTGTATTAAAAGAGCACAACATGTGGTGGAAAGAGGTACTGCTGATCAATCCAACTCGGTGAAATGCCTTTTTGAAAATCAAGCCTAACTTCAAGAAAATACACTGACCATATGAAAACAATATCAACAAAGGTTAATGCATAGGCATGACATTATAATCCGTATATGACTGGGAAAAATAATCTGATAAATTTGTGTGCCATACTTTTTTGAACGAGAAGCCCTCAAAAGTGGTGGTGTCATTTCACATATTGAATCTATAGCCATTTTCACAGCTTTGGAGAGGAAGAATTACACAAGGTACATCTGATCTGATTTGATTTTTGAATTCTACAGGAAAATGCAGTTCTTTTCACATAGTTACACTAATGTGTGTGGAATACTAAAAGAGCCAGCAATGTCGGAAGTTGAGCAAAAGGCTTGTTCACCAGAATTCCCAAAATGACCTGAAATTTCAAAGGGCTGTAGCTATTAGTGATACAGACTTAATATTTAAGATTTATACATAGGTTGGATGTACAAACAGCTGAGATTTCTTTCAGATTTTTTGGAGAGGGTGACTGTCGGCCATCGTTCGATTTGACACGGAATGACCCAGCAGCAAGAGCAAAATACACACGTGCAGTTTAAACTAACACACACACTCACCTTTGGAGTAAAAAAAAATAGGAGAGGGTCTGTGTCTCCCTATTCACACTACTTGGGCCCATATGCAAACAAAGGCAAGCACACATACACACACACACACACATCTTATAATAAGATGTACTTAAGTTAATGTGTCTCATTCTCTAGTCATCTCTTCCTTGTAATTCAGCTGTTCTCACGCTCCCTAGGTCATAAGTTCACCTGTACCTCTCTCTTTCTCTCTTCTCCTGAGCTTCATTCATCAACTCCCACTCCCTCTCTTCTTCTATATGTTCAGCTCTTTCCTTCTATCCCCCACCTCTCTCTCCATCCATCATCTCTTCAGTCTCTCTTGCAGCGCAAAAGAGGCTTTTCTTTCAGCACAGCAGAATTATGACTGATGACACTGGTCTAACACACACACACACACACACACACACACACACACACACACACACACACACACACACACACACACACACACACACACACAGTCAGACAGAGAGAGAGAGAGAGGGGAACTCTCCTGGGCTCTCCTATGTCTTTTTCCTGTCTTCACATTGTTACAGCTGTATATTAGTAAAAGTTTTCAGTTAGTGTTTCAGTGTTCCAAAAATATTAGCCTATTTGTAGCAACGCAATGGAAAAGACATGTTCAGTTACAACGCTAGTTAGCTTAAACCACACTCGTCATTGCCTATTGTTTTGAATGGGCTGCTTCTCATGCTGTGCGCACAAGTTACAGAAAAAGAGGTGCAGACATGCCAGCCAGACGTGTACTTAAAAATGCCGCACCAGATGTGCAATGACGTCATTTTGACGTCACTTTCTCACATGCGCGGCGTGACACGGCGAGTGTAAAACTAGCTTCACACGGATCTGCAACTTCCACAGTCAAAAACATAACACGGGCACACAACAGTCCCCAACCTATAAGAGCCAGAGAGACACCGTGTTACAGAACATCCCGCACACACACGCACGCACGCACACGCACGCACGCCAAATAAGAACAATTAGGGGATTCATGCTGCTGCTAAAAGACCTGCTGTCTTTTTATGATTGGACAGCACACACACACACACACACACACACACACATACACAGAATGTGAAAGTACCTGTACTCTCTCAAGGTTTCTGAACGGGATGTTCCATTACAGGTGTCTGTGCATGCAAGAGATATTACAGATTGTTTCGCACAGTTACACATCGTTAATCACACTGCAGAGACCAAGAAACTCCACATGAGTTTGCCTGATACGTTTTAGCAAGGAGCTCTGTCTTAATGCCTAGCAATGCCTCCTGGACAGTGTCAGGTCACAGAAGCTAACTTGTAAGTAACTGGACTTTTTTTTTGGAGCTTAAAGATGTTTCACCTTTCATCCAAAAGACAAGCTCCAAAAAGAAGTCCAGTTGCTTACAACCTAGCTCCTTTGACTACCATGACCGGGGTGAATGAGAATCTACACAGACAGCATGACTACAGGCCGAGCCTAGCTCAAGCCTCCATTGGGAAAACCAGCAGGAGAAACGTGACGAGGACCAGACGTAGTCACGTCACTAATGGAGGGAGCTGAGGTGGTTTGCAGACTGTAGGTCGTGTGAGAGGAAGCCCTGCCCTGCACTGACAGCCTGACACAGTCGGAGGCCACTAAGTTGAGGAGACTGCGGAGAGTCAGAGACAGCTCGTTAGCCGTGCTGCAACGCCTGTCGTCTACTTTTCCGGGCCTTTCCGCACGGTTCGCTTACGAGAGTCTGGTTTGGTTTATGGCTGACCGTTTTGGAAAGGAGTTATCTCGCATGGCTGTCAGTTAGCCTAATCCTCACTTTATCCACTCACAGACCACCCAGGAGCACCAGGAGTCACAGACACATCATGGGACAACTGCTGGTGTGAGAGTGTGAGAGATAAGAATAATCTTTAACTTGTATAACACAAATCATAGATGCAGTAAGATGCAGCTGAAAGTGGTTCAACAGTTTCGTAAGAAAAACACAAGACAACATTTCTTGCAGTCCAGTGGTGCCGGAACGAAAAAGTGTATTGAAGCGTTGCTGAGTTGCTAGTGTCCCCAGCAAGCACAACACTGATAGCGGCCATGTAGAGCGAGGCCAAAAATTATTTGCACATTCTGACAAATGGTTGAAAGTGCAAATGAAATTGTGGGTATTAACCCACAAAAGAACTTGGAAAAGCTGTTTAAATTATAGCAAATACGTGCTTGGAGATCGCTACATCTTCCAACAAAACAATGATTCCAAGCCACACTGCAACTCGTGTAAAACGCCCTTCTCTCAAAGGAGAATGTCTGAGTACAAATAATTCCTGGCTACACTTTAAGACACAACAAAAGTAAAAACAACACCAACAACCACCACCACAGCTTCTCCACCCACTTTTACTACTACTAAAACACACTACCACTATATTCAGTTCAAGTTCTTAGCATTAGGACATTACTTTTAAAGGAGGTAGTTCAGTCAACTTCGCTCTTTTTTGCACAGACTCAGAATCTGAGATGGTGTACTTTTGTGAACATACCTACTCATTCCATTTGTACAGTATCTGATTTTTATCTGAAACAGTTATGCTTGTTACGAGGCCTGGAAGCCATCCTGACCTTGCATGCTCATGTGGACGGGAAGAAATGGTAGAAGCTGTGTGGCAGCTGTGGCCTAGTGGTTAGGGAGTTGGTCTTGCAATCGGAAGGTTGCGGGTTCGAATCCTGCCCTACCCATGGTTGAGATGCCCTTGAGCAAGGCATCTAACCCCACACTGCTCCAGGGCCTGTAACTGAAACCCTGTAAATATCTGTAAGTCGCTCTGGATAAGAGCGTCAGCTAAGTGTAATGTAATGTAAAAAAGCTGTGTGTGTGTGTGTGTGGGCCAGACAGACTGCACAATATTGCACTTGATATGTGTGTGCTGGGCTTTGTTAGATAGTTGTACGTAAAACTATGGACACATCCCCATGTTTACTCATGGGACAGCCATGGGGCAGCTGTGGCCTAGAGGTTAGGTCTTGCAATCGGAAGGTTGCTGGTTCGAATCCCGCCCTACCCATGGTTGAGATGCCCTTTAGCAAGGCATGTAAACCCACACTGTAACTGAAACCCTGTAAATATCTGTAAGTGGCTCTGGATAAGAGCGTCAGCTAAGTGTAATGTAATCATTCTCTCACACCCACTATACAGTGGACTATGTAGTGGACTACCTACCACTATATAGTGAAGGAGTGAACATTACAGACAAAACTAGCTGCCTGCATGGAAGTCCTTGCATCTGCAGGCATTCACTGAAAACTCTCACTGAGAAAGGCTGTAGGTCCAAGAATCTGTTACTCCTGCCACTGAAGTTATTTTAATAAACAAATCAGATAAGAAACATGATTGAAGGGTGATGAGAGTTCGAGAAAAAAATAATATATATATATATATATATATATACACATATATATACATATATATACATATATATATATATATATATATATATACACACACACACACACACCTATACATTGTCCCAATTGGACACTAACCAACAGCACACAGTGCTTCTTTAAACAGCGGCAGCCATAACCCAAAACAGACCCTCAGAGGACAGAGCTGAGAAAATAATCCCTCTCAACTGTAACCTGGGCCTCATCTTTCACACCGACAAAACAATCCCTTTCCCTACTTACTTTCCTCCCAATCCCAGGGGATTCTGGGATACTGGAGGACCTTGCCTTTCAGCAGCTTCTTTTCCTAATATCGTTAACCTCTCTATGAGGTCCTGGGACTTTTAGTCCAGTGAACTATTAGTGTTCAACAAACAGGCGGCCCAGCTATTTCCCCTGTTCGATGGCGCAACTGGCTGAATTTTAGGCATAACTTGCTCAAATTGAGTCCAAGCTTGAGTACAAGCTTACCCAAAGAGTTCATAAAGTACACGACAAAACCACAACACACAAATGTGCAAAAACACACACACAACATGCACAAATATATTGCAAGCGCATGCACACACACACACACACACACACACACACTCAAATACACTATATTATACATGTCCAACAAAAGCAAATATAAACGCACAAACACACACACACACACACACACACACACACACACACACACACACGGAGCATGGCCCACTGTTGCTGTTGATGCAAAAACATCCAGCAGTAATCAAATCACAGAGACGCTTATTTGTGGACGAAAAGAAAGGACACACATCCATCTGTCCTAACACTTTTCCTTAAAAACATGGCTGCCTGATCAGTTCATCTGTCCTAACACTTTTCCTTCAAAACATGGCTGCCTGATCAGTTCATCTGTGTGTGTGGCGTGGGCAGTAGCCATCATAAAACAACTCAAAAAAGCAAAGGATTTCCCAGATTCCAACACAGCAAAGGATTCCCCAGAATCCTGACAATAAAACACAAAAGCATGACAAATAAACAGACTAATGAAAGATAAAAGATGGAAAACGAAAGAGAGTAGCAAAAACAAAGCGAGAATTAACAGTGGCACAGGGAAGAAGGATGCTTTGCAAACGCTAAAGGATAAAAAAAGAGAGGGAAAGAGAGAATGAGATGAGGTAAAGAGAAACGAAAGCTGAAAACAATAAAAGGGTAATAGAGCTGTTGGCGCCTCCAGTAGCAGCCAGCACGCCATGACTGCAGGCTGGAAGGCTGCCACAGGGTAAGTGGAGGCTAACTGGCAAATTAGGAGCCGTCATGAGGCTGCGCGGGAGGCCATTTTAGCTCAAAGCTCCATCAGTTTACACAGAAAACCGCTGCTGCCCATGGACTCTCAGCAGTTAGCTGAGGTGAATGTAAGTGTGAGTATGTATATGTGTGTATTACAAATAACACGTGTGCGTGTGTGAGTGTGTGTGTACATGTATATGTTAGGGATGTGCAGATGGCAGTTACAACCACGAACTCCGCGGATAAACCTCAGGTCGAGCGGATATCGTGACAAAAAGTAATATTTTAATTAAATTCGGGCGAGCGGAGGTTGAACTACTCAAATAAAAAAAAAAAGAATATATAGCCTACATTGTTAAATGTTGTGAGCGGGTGCGGTTTTGAAAATTGGTCAAAAACCATAGGTGCAAACGGATAGCGGACGGATGATATGTTTTGTGACGCGGCTGCGGATGAAAAAATAGCCCATCCGCGCATCTTGAGTATCTGCTGGTTTCGGGAGCAACGGTCGGTCAGCGATCTCCTCTTACTGGACACAACAGCAGGTATGGACAGGCGGTGCAGCCAAGAGGCAGATGCATTGGATGCAGTGTGTGTGTGTGTGCGTGTATATGTGTGTGTGTATGTGTGTCCCAGTCTGGCCTTCAGTTCCTGACTACCCTGGCCATCGGGCCTGAGCGAATTCACAGAAACACCACTAGGCCTGACAAGTACCTATGCGGGCTTAACAAACCTCAGGAACAACAGACTCTCATCAGAAAGGATTTGAGCTTTCTACACATATTGCTACAATCATAAAATCAGACTATGCAATAGCCAGCCAGACACTATATTCAAACAACCAGGCATCACTTCAATTTTGGAGAGGAGATATGAAGAAACTTCTTCTCATTCCATTTCTCTCTCTTCAGTAGCCGAGTCATCCTGTCTACCCTATTTACTTGCCCCTGCAGCTTGTAAGCTCTGAAGAGCACTACTGGTGGTGGCACACACAGGCGTTCGTCTGAGGCCCCAGCCAGAGGGCTGGGGTGAGGCGTGTGATTGGCTGGCGCGGTAGGAAGTGGCATACCTCGGTGTTTGTGATAGGACAGCTCCTGGTTGGTGACGCGTAGCCAGCGCTTCTTAAAGTTCTTCTTTCCAATGCGCTTCCTTCCCTGTGCTCGCTTGTGCACTTCCCTAAACGCAAGCACGCACACAAAGACAAAAGATATATATGCAATGAAACACACACGAATAAGGGCACAAGACAAAGGCATTGCTAACAAACAACAAAGTCATGTATACAATTCTAACGTGCTGTAATTTGTTAGCCTTATCCAAT
>CM050215.1:11332249-11337249 GCA_027475355.1 Coilia nasus | reverse complement strand
TAACTTACGGGGTAATGAGGAAGCAGCTGAAACGTATGTGGGGTGAGAACAGCCACAGCGAAGAAGCGCAGGAACACAAAGCTACTGACCGCTGAGTACTGGACATGAGGATCCGCTGGGTGAGGGAAGACAGGAGGAGAGAGAGAGAGAGAGAGAGAGAGAGAGAGAGAGAGAGAGAGAGAGAGAGAGAGAGAGAGAGGGGAGGAAGAAAGGGGAGAGAGTGACAGTCAGTTGAACACAGTGCACGGATGTACAAATTTGTCAAAAGGCACCCGAGATTTTGAGACTAGTATAGTCATCTGGTGTAACACTGGCTCCATCTAGTGGTAAAGCTATGCTGCATGTAATACTGAAGTGTTGATAAAAATCATAAGCAAGTTTATGTATGAAAGCTGAGATACCTGCTATTTTACATGTATTCATAAGAATCTACATGGCTAGATTAGTATGCCTGTTACATGCATCTATAAATATGTAAGAATAAATAGTATAGGCAACATCTAAGTATTTGAGCATGTAACCATGTGACCATGTGTCGCGAGTATGATGCTGTGTGTGGCTTATAAGGCGGTTACTAGTTCTGTTGTGTTGTGTACATTTGTTTATATGTATATGGCTAATTTAACACATTCATATTTTAATGCCTTAATGTGGGGACTGCATGCATTGGGAAGGGGAAGCCGTGTCTATGATCTTTGGTGGGTGGGTGTATGTGTGTTTGTGTCTGGATGTGTGTGTGTGTGTGTGTTGCTCACCAGGGAAGCGTTTGGAGGCCATCTGTCGGAGGGACCTGAAGACGTCACACATTAAGGGGGGGCAGCTTGAACTTGACTCGGTGATGGAGGAGAACACCTTCTGGACATAACCCTGGAGGTTCTCCTGCACACACAGAGAGATCCTGGGTCACAATCTTAGCCTTTGGTAGCCTTAGGTTTGGTATTCACTGAATGTCCCATGATCAGACTTCATTAGCCAATGGCTCACAGTTGTACTAGATCTCCCAATGTCCCATTATGACAGTAGATCACCAAATATCCCTTAATCCACTAGATCGCTCGATGTCCCAAAGTTACACTAGATCACCCAGTGACCCATTATTACATTGAAACATCCAATGTCCCTTTATCATACAAAACACACAATGCCCTATGGTCACACTAGATCACCCAATGTCCCATCATCACACTAGATTACCCAATGTCCCACTAGATCACTGGTGTCCCATTTTTACACTGGATCACAGGTGACCCATTGTTAGACTAGATCACTGGTGTCCCATTTTTACACTGGATCACAGGTGACCCATTGTTAGACTAGATCACTGGTGTGCAGCAGGTGGCACGGGAGGCCCTACCTTATTAGCCTCCACATTGTCGCTCTCTTTTAACTTGATGGGGTCAATTTCACACGGCTTATTGGTGTTGCAAATCTGCGGACGATAAAAACAATAAACAAACAAAACAAACATACAAGTCAACACGATGTTACATTACATTACACTGAGCAGACCCTTTTATTCAAACAGACTTACAGTAGAGAACACAGCATACAAACACAAAAAAGAGACTTACATTATTATGAGGATGATGAAAATGATAATAACATAATACGACAATTATAATGATAATAATAACTAGAAAAGCACTCAGAGAGTGCAGACCTTCGCCAGGGAGGAAGGTCAGGTCACCACCAAAATCGAATGACTTAAGTTAGCCCATTTTTGACCTACCCTGAAAATTTCACCAAAATCCATCCATAACTTTTTGAGTTATGTTGCTAACTAACAGACTAACAAACAAACAAATACCAAGGACCACATAACCTCTGCTGGCGAAGGTAACATTTAGTATAGTATAATTTGCCATGTTTGCCATGACAAGGCCACCAGCTCTCAGACGGAGTAGCGGATGGGGAGAGGAAATGATTGACAGGTACCTCCTCAAGAGCTTGCTTCAGGGTCACCATTAGGTAGCTCCGCCCCACGATCTTCATCATGTCGTCAATGCAGCGCGTGGCCAGAGTGTTCCCCCGAAATATGGTGTTGGCCTCCCTAGGAGGGGGAGATGGAGAAGAGGAGAGGAGAGGAGAGGGAGATAGACATAGAGATGGATGTAGCATTAGAACAAGAGTGACTTGAGTGGTGCAAGAGCCTGAGATATAATGCAGAATGTGTATATAGAGAGTAAAAAGTGTAGGCACCCCACCCAACCTGGACACTATGTCTCGACGGCACCAAACCTGTTCCCTGAGCCACAAAACTAAGGACTCAGGCTTGCAGGTACTTCACTCAGAGAAACATACTCATTTCCATAGTGCAATGTGGAGTGCTGTGTTTGGAAATATGTATCTATGTGGAAAAAATCACAGACATAAACTTGCACATTGTCCAGATTCTTCAAGGAACCTATTTTGTGTTTGTGTATGTTTGTGTAAGCGTGTTTGTATCTGTGGGTGTGTGGCTGCAGAAATGAGTCTATCTGCTTGCATATCTTATTGTACAAAAAGTGTGCTGTGTGTGTGTGTGCTTGCATGCATATATGTGTTTGTATGTAAGTCATGGATAGTCTGTGTGTGCATATGCATTTGTCTGTAAGTCATGGATAGTCTGCGTGTGCGTGTGCGTGTGTGTGTGTGTGTGTGTCTGTGTGTGTGTGTTTGTGTGTGTGTGTGTGTGTGTGTGTGCTGGCTCACTGTGTGTTTTGGAGCTCTAGCTCGGCGATGGCCGTCACAAAGGGCAGCAGGCGGTTGTGGTGCAGCAGCAGGCGAACCACGGGCAGCATGGCCTCGTTCTGATCACGACACACATCGCCCAGGATATGCGCCGCCGACGCAGAGATGGGCTGATATGAGGGGAGAGAGAAAGAGAGAGAGGCAGGAAGAGAGAGAAAGAGGGAGAGATTAATTTAGGTTAACTTAGGTCTCAGGTCATAATTTTCCAAGGACAGGCTTTTGACATGCACACTTCAAATGTAAACTTCACATAACCAGGATATGCTTGTACATAGTATGCTAATCGCAACAGGAAGTGCAAGTATGCAGTACGTAACGTAAGCAGTCATGTTAATTTAAAAGAAAAATGACAAGAGGAGTAGAAACCAAGAGAGAGGTGCAATACAAGGAAAATAGTGTGCGTGCATCTGAGCAAGAGAAACAGAGAGAAAGAAAAAGGTCGAGAGAGAGAGATAATGTTTTGATTGTCTCTTTTATTTCTCTTCTTTTGATAATCTGTACACTTAGAAATGCTTTTGCAACACCATTGGTTTTGAGTTATGCAAATTAAGCTATATTAAAAGTAAATGAAGTGAACCAAGAAAGCGAGAGAACCAGCAAAACAGAGAGTGTTAGAGAGAGGAGAGAGAGAAAGTAAGAGAGAGAGAGAGGAGAGAGAGAGAAAGACAGAAAAAGAAAGAGAGTGTCAGAGAGATATATAGATAGAAACGAAAGCAGTAACGGTGTGACGGTGTGACGGTGGCGGCGCTTGTACCTTGACGTCGGGCGACTTGAGTAGCAGCGCGCTGAGCGGGTCGTAGCAGGCGGAGGGCAGCACCGTGTCCTCTGTGTAGGTCACGTTGAGCCGCAGGGAGCCCAGGTCATCCGCCTTCGTCTTGTTACCGTTCCCCTTCGGCAAGAGCAGGTACCTGGGAGAGGGAGAGAGGGAGAGGAACAGAGAGAGAGAGAGAGAGAGAGAGAGAGAGAGAGAGAGAGAGAGAGGAACAGAGACAGAGAGATAGATAGACAGACAGAAAAAGAGAGAAAGAGAGATTTATCACACATTTATTACCACTGACGTCGGTTTACATCGTGGCATGTTACAACCAAGTCAATAAAACAGAGAGAGAGAGAGAGAGAGAGAGAGAGATGTTGTTTTGTTGTGGTTTTCAATGTTACAATACTACCTTAAGTTAATGTGTGTGAATATGTATGTGCATGCATGTGCATGCGTGTGTGTGTTGAATGTGAATCTACTTTTCATGCTAACATTTGTCCCATGTGCCTTTTCCTCCCGCCCCTGATGGTTCTTAATACTTTTCTGTGATTTGGCAACACGGTACGTCAACAGAGAAGGGACATGTGACGTCAGGTCGTTCCTGGAAGTCAGACTCCAGGAAAGAGCCACTTTGGGTGGGGAGGGCAGGTCTGAATGCCTCAGTGGGCGCAGCGCTGACAGGTGCAGCTATGCAGGCATAAACACACAAATGCACGTACTTGTACACACACACACACACACACACACACACACACACACACACACACACACGTAGGCAGACACTTTCACTTGGACTCACTCACTCACACACCAACACTCTCTCATGAAAAAAGGATGTCAGGACAAGAAGCTGGCTCCCATGCACGCAGGCATGCGCCCACACACACACTTAGACACGTTAGGCAGAAAAAACAGACAAAAACAAACACATACTTAAGACATGTTAGACAGAAAAACAGAGAAAAACAATCACTCACACATGCACACACCAACACACACACACTCGTGAAATAAAGATGTCAGGACAACAAGCTCACATGCACACACTTGGATACATACACAGAAAAACATTCACACACACACACACACAGAAAAACATTCACACACACACACACACACACATTCATGCATGCACACACACATGCACGCACCAACACACACGCTCATTAAAAAAAAAGACGTCAGGACAACAAGCTCACACAGATGCCAAGAGCGGCCAATGGCCGAAAATTGAAAAAGAGGATACCCACTCAACGGTTAACGCTTATAAATACTGTATTCAAAGCCAAAACACGTACACTTTGCATGCAAAATGTATACGGTAAGTATTAGTCTTTCGATTTCGAGACTTTCTGAGATCTTTTGGAGTTTGAAGTTTGCACCAAATGAAAAATCTTCCCAAACAAAAGGTGCAGGCGGCGACTGTTTGTTCTCTCTCGTGTAAGATAGGCATAGTTGAAAATGTGGTTCCTGGCCAGCTAGAAGTAGCCTGGTAAACCCGCCCCTCATACCT
>CM050215.1:11309749-11327249 GCA_027475355.1 Coilia nasus | reverse complement strand
TGTCTGTGTATATGTGTGTTCAGTGTGTCTGTGTATATGTGTGTTCAGTGTGTCTGTGTATATGTGTGTTCAGTGTGTCTGTGTATATGTGTTTTCAGAGTGTGTGTGTGTGTGTGTGTGTCAGTGTGTTTGTTAAGAGTGTGTGTTCTTACCATGCTCGGTGTACGTGGTCATTTTTAAGGATCTTCAGCGACACTCGTGTCTCCCCGAGAAATACATCCTGTGCCAGATTCTCATTGTCCCACAGCTCCACCCTGCAGATAGAGCGAGAGAGGGGCAGATAGAGCGAGAGAGGGGCAGAGAGAGAGAGAGAGAGAGGGGCAGATAGAGCGAGAGAGGGGCAGAGAGAGAGAGAGAGGGGCAGAGAGAGAGAGAGGGGCAGATAGAGAGAGAGAGGGGCAGAGAGAGAGAGAGAGAGAGGGGCAGATAGAGCGAGAGAGGGGCAGAGAGAGAGAGAGAGGGGCAGAGAGAGAGAGGGGTAGAGAGAGCGAGAGAGGGGCAGATAGAGATCGAGATAGAGAGATAGAGGGGCAGAGAGAGCGAGGGGCAGAGAGAGATAGATAGGGGCAGAGAGAGAGAGAGGGGCAGATAGAGAGAGAAAGGGGCAGATAGAGATAGAGAGAGCGAGAGAGGGGCAGATAGAGAGAGAGAGGGGCAGAGAGAGAGAGAAAGGGGCAGAGAGAGCGAGAGAGGGGCAGATAGAGATAGAGATAGAGAGAGAGAGGGGCAAAGAGAGCGAGGGGCAGAGATAGGGACAGAGAGAGAGAGAGAGGGGCAGAGAGAGAGAGAGAGGCAGATAGAGAGAGGGGCAGAGAGAGGGGCAGATAGAGAGAGGGGCAGAGAGAGAGAGGGGCAGATAGAGAGAGAGAGGGGCAGATAGAGATAGATAGGGGCAGAGAGAAAGGGGCAGATAGAGATAGAGAGCGGCAGAGAGAGAGAGGGGCAGAGAGAGAGAGAGGGGCAGAGAGAGAGAGGGGCAGATAGAGAGAGAGTGGGCAGATAGAGATAGAGAGGGGCAGAGAGAGAGAGAGGGGCAGAGAGAGAGAGAGGGGCAGAGAGATAGAGAGTGGGCAGATAGAGAGAGAGTGGGCAGATAGAGATAGAGAGGGGCAGAGAGAGAGAGAGGGGCAGAGGGAGATAGAGAGGGGCAGAGGGAGATAGAGAGGGGCAGAGAGAGAGAGGGGGGCAGGAACAGGAAAGAGAGAAAGACAAATACGCCTAAAATGAATGCAACGAAACACCAAAGGTGGCAGTACACACACACATTCACACACAATCTGTCCCATGCATGTTTACAAAGTGTTTACAAAGACACATCAGAGTTGCAGAACACAAACAAACAAACAAACCAAAAACGTGCATCCTTCACAACTCTTCACCCGCAATGTCTTCATGTTGGCCATCCCATGAGTGGACAGTGAGAGAGGTGAAAAACACACACACACACACACACACACACACACACACACACACACACACACACACACACAAATCCCAGTGCAAATATGTACACAGCAAACAGTCAAATCCTACTGGGTCTGTTCCAGCTTCCTGAGCTGCAGGGCAAACAGACCACAGACACTGGCTACCCCCTCCAGATGCATGCAGTCCCCCCAACACACACACACTGACACACTCACAGACAGACACACTTACACTCACAATGACACACTCACAGACAGACAGACACACTTACACTCACACTGACACACTCACAGACAGACAGACAGACCACAGACACTGGCTACCCCCTCCAGATGCATGCAGTCCCCCCAACACACACACTGACACACTCAAAGACAGACAGACACACTTACACACACACACTGACACACTCAAAGACAGACAGACACACTTACACTCACACTGACACACTCACAGACAGACAGACACACTTACACACACACACTGACACACTCACAGACAGACAGACACACTTACACTCACACTGACACACTCACAGACAGACAGACACACTTACACACACACACTGACACACTCACAGACAGACAGACACACTTACACTCACACTGACACACTCACAGACAGACAGACACACTTACACACACACACTGACACACTCACAGACAGACAGACAGACCACAGACACTGGCTACCCCCTCCAGATGCATGCAGTCCCCCCAGCACACACACACACACACACACTCACTCACAGACAGACAGACACTCACAGACAGACAGACTCACACACACACTCACACACACTCACAGACACAAGAACACACACTCACAAACTGAAATACACACACCCTCTGACACACACACAGACAGACATACACAGAAACACAGACACTCAAACACACACACTCACAGCCAGCCAGCCAGACAGACACACACACACACACTCACAGCCAGACAGACAGACACACACACACTCACAGACAGACAGACAGACAGACAGACAGACAGAGACAGACAGACAGACGGACACAGAAACACACTCACACACACACACAGAAACACTCACACCAGTCAACTCAGTCCAAAGCTCCACACACACACTGCAAAAGCATGCACCTACCACTCTCTGTCCAGCTGGGCTCGTTCATGTTAAACGCTTACTTACTACCTGTGGACACACCTGGCCTTACCTGCTGCACGGCCCAGCGCGCTAGCTACGTGGAACAGGCGAGAGTCTGGGCATTAGTTTATAGCATCGCTACGGTAACCAAAAGCGCCGGTCATCCCACTGGGCCAGCACTGTGTCTGTTTACTAAAAAAGGCCCGCCTGCTGTGGCGTGAGCCAATCAGAAGTCTCCATTTTGTGGCAAAGCAAAAACAAAAGGGAAAACAATGTCTTTTGCAGCAATTAAGCAGAAAAAACTTTCCAATGTATGTATGTTCAATACACAATAGCCATGCACTGTCAATGTAAGGAGAGGAAAACAAAGAGGGCAAAAGAGAGGGAAAGCTGAGAGTAAGGAAGAGGATTTGTGGGGGTAGACAGCAGCGGACTTACTTGATTGCCAACTTCTCAATGTCCTCCTCCTCCACCTGGAACTGAGACTTCTTATAATTGCTGGAGCGAGTGACCTACGGAGAGCCACAAAGGACAAATTCATTAAGATCTTAATGAATCTTCTACACAGCTGTAGTAGCTGTAGCTGTAGTAGAATCCATCCTCTGCTCGTCCATCACAGTCTGGTTTGGAGCAGCCACACAACATGACAAACACAGACTACAGCGCACAATTCGGACTGCAGAAAAAAAGCATCGGTGCCCCCCTGCCCTCCCTCCAGGACTTGTACATTGGGAGGACCAGGAAGCGGGCAGAGAACATAATCAAAGACCCCTCTCACCCTGCACACACCCTCTTCGACCTCCTTCCCTCTGGTAGACGCTACAGATCCCTGCGCACCAAAACTACCAGACACAAAAACAGCTTCTTCCCCACTGCCATCACCCTACTGAACAGCTGAACTACACATACATACATACATGCACATATGTGTATATGCTTACTGTTATGCCCTTGTATCCCCCCCCCCCAAAACTTTATGCCTTATTGGTATATTGTCATACCGGTTGTTTAACCCACTGTGACACCATGTGCCTACTTGTACATTATTGCCCATATTGGGTGCCTGTATGTATATTGTATATTGTATATTGTTGTCCCTACTGTATATTGTATATTTTATATTGTTGTCCCTACTGTGCAATACAAGTACACATACAAGTACAATACAGCTACTACAGCTTAGTCTATTGTATTTATTGTATTGTATTATGTTCTGTGTTATGTGTATAGAGAGCTAACATCTGCCGGAGTCAAATTCCTTGTATACGTAAGTATACTTGGCCAATAAAGCTGATTCTGATAAAGCTGATTCTGATCTTGTTCCTGACCCTACACCCCCACATGGTAAAGCTAAGGACTGGTAAAATACCAATTCCATCACATGGGTTTGATATTGAAAAGCCTAAGCAAAAAAAAAAGCCTGAGGTTAGAATAACTATATATGCAAAATTTGGCTTAAATCTATATCTCCAATCTGTCCCCATTTCTCACTGTCATCCCACTGATGACTTTGGAAGACTTTTTTTTAATTTGACAAAAAACTATTTTTACATGCTATTCCACTAAAGTGTTTCTATTATAAGACTTTTATTTACTTAAAAAAGTTCCTAGAACACTATCTTTGCACTGGCTCAGGCTTAAAGGCTATCAGCTATGACTGCTACCTGTAGGCACAGCGCCCTCTGACCCCTAGTGGCCTCCCACTGGCCTGAGGTCAGGTGCACCCGGCACCTTTTAGGTTTGCTCCCTGGTCAATAATTTACCATTGCTGCTTAGTACCACTTATTCACCTCTGCTGCTTAGTAGCATGAACCACCGGGGGATAAAGGCTGTCAGTCAGACAGCACTGCAAAAAGCGTGAGAAGCATGTGTGTGTGTGTGTGTGTGTGTGTGTATGTATGAAGGCAGGTGTGTGTGCAAGAATGCAAATGTATGTGTGAATGAGTTTGAGAGGAAGAGTGACAGAGAGAGGGGGAATGAAACAGAGACAGGGGAGGGGAAGGGGGAGAGGGGGAAGGGAGAACTGGGCAGGAATAGCAGGAGAAGAGGTGACATGGAGAAAAACAAAGAAAGAGGGAGGAGAGAGGGATGAAAGAATGAGGGGAAAAAAAACAAGTGTCAATATACCTCAAAATAAAATGTCTCTTCAAACTGGGGGTCACTCGTTTTCTTCTTCACTTTTGTTTTCTTCTGGTCATTCCTGAGTGAAACGAGAGGAGTTCAGTTGCCATGGGCTACCAGCACACGTCCTTAGTTTCTTCATTTTTAATTGCCCACACTTTTTTTATTAGTCATTTAGCTCAGGTTCTTTTATACAGCAACTTAAAACAAACCAACTATACGGCCATCCTCTCTGCAGCAAACTTGGGGTTAAAAGCATTTATCAGGAACACAGTGGTGGCCTCTACAATTGAACCGACAAACTACTGGTATTCCTTTTTTTATGCAGGCCATGAGCTGTGACCACCACACCAACACCATCCTAAATGACAAGCGGTAGAGGTCATGGGTCTGCAACCTATGCGTACAAGTGACACAACTGCTGTCCATATGGGGAAATATTTTTGTGAGGTGATTTTCATAGGACAGTCTATGTAGATTATGAAGGCTACATATGTAAAGATTTTCTAAAGGCTTCTACGCTAAACTGAAATGCTTATTAAAGACAGCGTGGTACAGATTTGTCCCCAGAAAGTTGTCTGTCTTAAAGATTCCAATGGAATTCTGTGTTTAGCCCATGTATAAATACAAAATTAATTTTACAGTATGCAGTATGTTGCTCTGAATTCATTTGACTTTTTTTACATTCTTCTGGCTGAGTTTATGCACACTTCTTTTAAATCTCTTCTTTTTTTGTCTTTTAATTCTTTTTTTCCCCTATAGGCTGATTTATCTTTTTAATGCACTGTTTTGAAAGCCTGTTTCCTATTTGTTGTCTGCTCATTTGTTTACCACATAATTACCTGCATGTGAGCTATAAATAAACTGGCCTTGACTCGACGGCAAAACCCAAGGTACTGGAAACACATAAAGAAGCGCTTCTCTACTACATCATTCACTTCCCCGTAGACACACACTGCTCGGGTCTCGGTGCTAACTGCGTTCCCCTGGGGTGTGAGAACTAGGTAAAGCCAGGTGCATCGTGGGATTGCGGGAGGACCTAAGTTTGGCGCGGGTGGCAGATGGCTGCCGCAGGAGGATGCCTGGCAGCAGTGCCAGGGGCCATTTATTATGGGATGGAAGGTGCCCTGTCTGGGTTGGCCGATGTTACCTGGTGCGGCCAACGAGGGTGACGGTGGCATACGGGTCGCAGTTCTGCCCGCTGATCAGGGGCAGGCCCTGGCACGCGATAATCCTGTACAGGAGCAAAAGAGAGAGAGAGGAGAACAAAAGAAAGAAAGAACAATACACAGAGAAAGAAAGACAGAAAGGAAGAGAAGCAGACAAACAGTGACATGCTGAACACAACAGATTACCAGCCTCAGGTCCTTGCAGGTCCTCTACTACGTGCAATGAGGTCATGAGAGGACACCCCCGCATATGAGGTGTGGCTATTGCATAATGATACCACTAAGTGTAATGAACAAAACACGTAAATATCTTCTTTAAATGCACCTCAGTGCAAATTACACGTTGATGAAAACACGCATGGCAAAAAAGTAATTTTGAATTAAATTTCCATTAGTTTTCCCATTTGTGTTTGTTATTAAATTAAAGGTAACACTTTGTCTTAACAGTACCTGTTAAACTGCATTTCATGAAGTAGATGCACTGTAACAAGGTGTGTAACAGTATGTAACATTATGTTTTTTTTTTTCAGTATCTATACATTTTCATTATTTTTCTTTATATATATATATATATATATATATATATATATATATATATATATATATATATATATATATATATATATATATATATATATATATATATACATACACACACACATATACACACATATATATACACATATACATATATACACACACAGATACATACATACATATATACATATATACATACATACATACACACATACATACATACACACATACATATATATATATACATACATACATACACATACACATATAGCCCATATACATACACATACACATACATACATACATACACATTTTAGGTTTTACCTAATTAACTAAGGCCACCCTTCTCCATCTTTTACTTTAGAGTCTAAGTTTAGACCACCTGTCTGCATAGATTATTTTACCTGTCTCATGTGCCATTACGCACTCTATTCGACAATAGTGTCTGCTATAGTTCTTAAAAGCTCTTATATTCAAATTGTTTACATCTATACGATACGATTCGATCATTTTTTATTCAATATCTTTTCAGGAGTTGATTAGTACAGTCATTTTCTTATACATTGATATTGAAAAGGGAGAAAACCCCAAAAAGCCGCTCATGGCTGCTTGACGTGGGGTACCCGAAGAGACAAAAATTCAAAAGGAAAATTAATAATAATGATAATCATAAAAAGAGAAAGAAAACGAGAAGAAAAGAGAGGAAAGAAAAACAGTTGAGTAAGTAGTACAGAGACAAGTGTAAATCAGTGCCCCTTGTAACATGAGCTCACAAACCCACCTAACACACACACAAAATCACCAGTCACACCAAAACACCCCCCCCCCCCCCCAACAGACAATCACACCAGTGCATAGACAAAACTCCTCCTCCCCACCCCCACCCACCCCTCTCACACACACATACAGTTGGAAGAGCTAGTTGTTGAGCTTGCGGGTTACATTGTTTGTCATACAAGGTGGGCCTTTTCCATGTTGAAAAACACTTTGAGGCGTCTGTCTGTTTATCTATCTATCTGTCTTTCTATTTGGCATATTTACACAAGAGCTTATTTTTCAATATTCTTTTAAACACTTTCAGTGTTTTCATCTATCATTTTGTTAATAAATATTTTACCCAGTAAAAGAATAATGCTTTGAAGTGCTTGGTTATCACTTGCGAAGTCACCCAAGAGTACTGTAGAGAGATCTAAGCGTAAACTGATATCACATTTTAGTAGCCAGCTTTGAACCTCAAGCCAGAATACAGCGACTGAAGAGCAGTACCAAAATAATAAATAAAATGTTCAGTTGTCTCCTCTTCCTCCAAACAAAAGCGACAGTATGGATTTGTCTCTTTACCCCAAATATACAGCATTTTCTTTATATTTAAGTATTTATAAATTAACTTATATTGAAAAAAACATATTTTAACATCTAATGATGCATTGTACAAAATATTAAAGATTTGTTTCCATGGAAGTGGACAGTCTATCATTTTTTCCCAACTTTCAAAAATGTTGTATGGAAATTCTACCAGTTCATTCGTTTGTAAATAGAAATTATAGATCTCCTTATTCATTTTTGTTCGGTTTAGCCATCTGCTCTGCTTTATACTTGGTCTACATACTATATTATTATCACAACTAGTTTTAATTTTTTGTTTCCAACTTAAAGGCAGGGATGCAGTTAATTGATTGTATTGTTGTACTGTACATACATCTCCATAAATAATCCTTAGTTGTTTATATGAGAGTATCTCACATTTTTCATTCATAATATCTTTATATATATCGTTTACTAAACATCCGCTTAAAAAAATATTTGTCCTCCACTTAGTATATTTGAATTAAACCATAATATTTGTTGTAATATTTCTTTATTTTTTTTCTGGAGGGTAATACTGAAAGTGTAACCAGCTTTGTAATGCTTCCATTAAGAAGGTGGAGGCTTTTTTGGCAATGCTTTCCTTCTTGAGGTGTACTGAAGCTATCTGCAAAAATGGGTACAGTTTCTTTTCAAACAGTGGGTGAACCTTTCCAAGCATCTTACTTGAGAACCAACCTGGGTTAAAGTAACATTTTTGTATAAGAGACATTATGTATTTACACTATATATATATATATATATATATATATATATATATATATATATATATATATATATATATATATATATATATATATATATATATATATATATATATATATAGGTAACTCTTAACTCTAATCATTACTGTAAGCTGTTTCACAGTAATGTCCCATTCATTCCGTTTAAGCCATGTTTTGCGAGATGTCTATCACGATACTGTATGTTGTGATATCACGATATTTTCGATATATTGTGCAGCCCTAGTCACCACAAATTAAATTGAATTTACACGTAGCACTGACTGACGAGGTGGAGCGTCCAGCACACTCCCCTGAGCCTAACTGAAAAGCCTGTGGCAGCAACGTCACCAGCTGACCTGCAGTAGCCGTGCTAAGCCAGCGCTAGTCCTGTTAACCTGAGCCTCCTACGCCCCATCGGCCAGCTTGACCTCAGCAATCAGGTGGTCAGGCATCCCTAACCAGCCCGAGGTGACCCACCTCCATCACCTGTGCTGGCCCCGAGCCCTTGCTCGCTGGCTACCTGAAGGGTCAGAGGCAAAGCTGTCCACAAACGCTCCCGCCAGGTAGGGTCAAGGGGAGAGGGCAGAACACATGACGTGCTGAAAGCGGGGAAGCATGGCGCTTACAATGTGCCAATGTGTCCAAAGTCACAGAATGAAGCAACGGTCAGACCCGCAGAGGACGATAAAAACAGTGGACCAATATCATGACATCATCAACGTTAAGTAAAGAGACTCTTCCTCCGCATTTAATCCATGAGGAGTTTGCAAACACATACCCACACAAACACGGAGCAGTGAGCTCACCACAACCACATTCACACACCAACAGTTCCCAATCACTCCCCGACATTCTTCCAACTGGTTAGAAATTCTACTGGCCACCGTTGGCACACCTTCAATTCCCTAACCAGTAACTCAAGAAAGCCCCCTAAATTATTATTATTATTATTATTACTATTATTAATATTATTATTAATACTATTATTATTTCAGTTACTGCTACTACCACCACTCATAATTAAAGCTACTGCTGCTACTATTACTACTAGTATAAGTGTTGAGTTCTACATGCTTCTAAGAGCGGGTCTGCTTCTTGACGGCGTTTGTCTTTCTGATTGTGCTTGTGGTGTACAGGCATTAATATGAATGAGTAAAAGCAGACGACAGGAAAATCAGGGTGCGAGAAAGAGAGAGAGAGAGACAGACAGACAGAGAAAGTGACAAAGCAACAGTGGGGAAGACACGTAGCTCTGGTAGGCAGCAGGAAGTGTGTGTGTGTGTGTGCGTGTGCGTGTGTGTGTGTGTGAGAGAGAGAGAGAGAGAGAGAGAGAGAGAGAGAGAGAGGGAGAGAGAGAGAGAGCGAGCAGCGTCAGGCTGTCATGACGACAGTACTTCTCCCTGAGACACTGAGGTAAAAATGTAAAACAGACGTCTTGGTAGGGATGTGTGAAAGCGCACATACGTCTTGAGAGAGAGAGAGTGAGAGATAGAGAGAGAGTGTGAAAGAAAGAGAGGGGGAGATGGGGGGGGGGGGGGCAGGGTAAGCGAGAGACAGCAACAGAGATGGTGTAAATGTGAGAAAGAGTGAGCGCGAAAGACAGAGACAGAGAAGGTGGTGGGGAGATCAAGAAACAAACAGATGATAATGAACGAGGGCAGGGGTTGTGTGCGTCGTCGTGACGACAGCACTGAAACCACAGTGGTCACAGGAAGTGGAGCGCCAGCTTCCTGTCAAGATGCCATCACTTCCTCATCTCTCTCAGACTGCTCACTGAATGAACAGGGACAAGAACTTTCAGAAATCACTCACTCACTGAAACACACACACACACACACACGTAAGCATTCTCTTGTGAACAAACTCACTGTGACACTTGCAGAGTGTCAACACACGGGACTGTAAAGGTGCCACAAAATTATGAATAAGTGTTCACCAAGCCATCCCATCACATACATAACTCACACACACACACACACACACACACACACAAAGAACACCCGTGAGTCTAGGGACGTGAAGTGCGTAAACAGTGCTATGGCTGTTTTCACAGGCTGAAGGAGTACAATATCACAGTCTCTCTGGATCTAGGGACCCCTTTGGGTCCCAATAGGTTTAAGGCTGTTTGTGTGCGTCTGCAAGAAAGAAAGAAAAAATGTAGAGAGCTAGAGAGAAAGGACAGAGAGAGAGAGGGTGACAGAGAGAGAGTGAGACTGTATGTAGATGCATGCATGTAGATATAGAATAACCCCACTTTAAACCCCCTGCCCACAGTGTAACTCGATTACGAGCAGTGGCATGGCATCACCACCTTCACTGTGAGCTATACCCTGTCTCCCTTTCCTGAGACACCATAGAAAGCCAAAGACCTGCAACAACCCTGTTCAAAACCACTGTTTAATATTAAAAAAAAAACCGGAAACACTGAACGAAAGCGGTTTCAGAGTCTACAGCTAAAAACCACAGGTACTAGCCTATTTTGCCCTACAAGGGCAATGTGCAGTAACTATGCGAACACTAAAACTGAGTAAAACATGTTGCAGGTATAATAGTGGTGATTTTTTTATGTACTTTCTTTATAAAAGGAGGCAAAAGATTTAGTCACAAGACAAAGGAGTTGTTATAAAATCCATTTCCAAATCTGTTTTTTTTTTTGCCAAAATATATAGTTACTCCTACTTTGGCTTTGTAGGGCAGTATTCTTGGGTTCAGGCTGTCTGTTTTTTTTTTTGGACCAAACCCTCTCTTGCACTCTCATCTCCATGCGAGAATTCTGAATGACTCAACCTGGACCTAATTAAATAAAGGAAAGAAACTATCCATTGTGCCTCGCAGATATTTCAAACACACACCACACTGTAGTGGTGCCATAGAAAACAACTGTAGTAAAAACATAATTTAGTAAAGTGAAAAATGTTGGTATTTCACTTTCACACTTTATTACCTACATATAGCAATAGACATACACACACATACACACACACACCTTGGCATGTGTATAAACTCATCAGCTTGAATGTCAAAAAAAAAAACACACACTGACAACAGTCAAAGCCCCTGCACTGATGTGCTGAGAGATACAACGAAGAACACCACACACGCACGCACGCAAGCACGCACGCACGCACACACGCACGCACAGAAAACAAATAGATATTGGTTAATGAGATAATTCCTCAAATTGACTTAAAAGGTGAATAGTTGTTGGGATGACCTTAAGCGAGCCAATCAAAATACCCTCTTCCCTTCAACGCTCCTAAAGCCACATGCTGATTGGACAGCCAAGGACTGTGTGTGTCTTGTACGTGTGTGTAGGGCTGGGTATCATCTAGGACATGGAGATTCGATACGATTCTCGATACAGGGCTCACGATACGATGCGATTTTTGATACCGATACATATTACTTTAGAATTACTACTCAATGTCATTTACTCAACAAAACCAGACAAATGTTATTTTTATGTCCAATTTATTGAACAGGAAAATAAAGTGCATTTGTTCAATGCGTTTTACAGAAAAGGTGCCCAATCTCACTAGGTACCTGTAGTGAACTTGTAAAAACTATTTGTGCAAAAGAATACAATATGGCTGAAGTACATTTGTACTGAACAAAGTACATTTACTACATTTTGGTTAAGAATCAATAGTGCATTTCTCTGTGCAGTAGCTACTGGGGGGTGTATCGATATTAATAGCCAGAATATCGATATTATATCGTTTTTTTTAAATATCGATATATATATCACTATATTAATTTTTTTTACCACAGCAGTACGTGTGTGTGTGTGTGTGTGTGTGTGTGTGTGTGTGTGTGAGAGTGTGTGTGTGTGTGTGTGTGTGTGTGTGTGTAGCTGTGTGTGTGTGTGTGTGTGTGTGTAGCTGTGTGTGAGCCAAGGATTTTTGGTAAACACTCAAACACGACACACATTTGGAGGAGCATGGGTGATAGGGGCTGATTCTGACAAAACAGTGTGTTGGTTTCCAAAGAGGCGAGCTGCACCTTTAAGTGGTGAGCGAGAGTGAGAGTGCAGTGGCTGTGTTTGACAGCGTGGAGGCTTGCGTCAGGCTCAGCAGGTGTAGGGGCTGAATCATTCGAGAGGCTCCGTCACAAACACACACAGTTGCCCGTACGTGCGCAAACACACACGCACGCACGCAGACGCAGACATACACGCAGAAACACACACACACGCACAAATGTTACTTACTGTACGGAGAGCTGCTGACTGAGTGAACCATTCTCTGTGATCAGCTCATTCAGCTTCATCTCCAAATGCACCTTCCCCTACAAGAGATACACACACAGAGAAAGAGAGAGAGAGAGAGAGAAAGAGGGAGACAGAGAAAGAGAGATATTAATGGTAGGTCAGGTATACTGGTGTCTGTACACACACACACACACACAACAGATCCTTCAGTGTGGTAGAAATGTGTGTGTGTGTGTGTGTGTGTTTATGTAAAGTATAATGACACAATACAAAGAGCAGCATGAACACATTCGATTCGAGTTTTTTTGGTGCGTCAGTCAGAGGGCTCATTTCCTGTGCCGTGACACATAAACAAACGCATAGACAGAATAATGACGCACGCTACGCCACCGGGGCAGACGAGGAGCGGAGGGGCAGGAGGGGAGGTCAGAACAACACCGGTCCGAGCGGAGTGGAGCGGAGTGGGTCGCCCCCGGCGCAGAGGAGGCCCGGAGGAGGAGGAGGAGGTGGAGGTGGAGGAAGGGAGGGCTGTGAGGGAGAGCCACACCTGTCAATCAAGCGCCACCGCAGGAAGGACGTGTTTGTCACTTCTGCTAACGTTCAAAGGCTTTATCACATCGGATGTGGTAAGAGGGCTGCCTTGACATCGGAAGTTTGTTAGCGCGCGCGCGCGCGCGCGTGTGTGTGTGTGTGTGTGTATGTGCGTGTGTGTGTGTCTCAGTGTGTGTGTGCTTAAGTGCAAGTGAGAAAGAAAGAAACAGAGAGAGAGAGAGACACAGAAAGAGAGAGAGAGAGAGGGAGGGAGAGAAAAGAGCAAAACAAAAACGCCCACACACGCATGGTGCACTTAAGGTAGTGCTGCCAGATAAGCTCGGGCCAGAGACTTGTTAATCATCCATCCGCTGCTATTCAGCACAGCAGCACCGCACAGCACACCCCTCCATTCAACTCGCAACACTTCTGCAACAGTCACACCCACTCTACTCCCACCATCTATCTCTCACGCAAGCACGTACACACTCAAACAAACACCCACACAAAGTTCAGACATACTGCACTGCATACTGCAGCACTTCTGTGCTTCAAATCAGTGTTAATGTAATGTAATGTTATGTTATGTTATGTTAAGGGGCAGCCAAAGACAACACTCCGACAGAAGAATTAGGAAAAAAAAAAACCTTCAAAAGAGGTCTAATCACAAATCTCTAGTGCTTCTAATGCATTGCCATGGCCAGCCACGATACAGTTCAGTACATTACAGTTCAGTCAGCCATTTTATCGCTTGGGCGGCATGTTGCGGAGGACAGCCTGCCGTTTAGCGGGACAGCTTGCCCCGTCCCACGATGCCTTGCGTCCAGCCTGGCGCCCACGCCGGGGGCGGCTCGGAACGTCCGCTGAGTTCTGCCCGTGTTCTGGAGGCGTCTTATCAACGCAAAACAAACGCCCACCACGCCACGGCCAGGGTTAACGGCGTGGCAACAAGCTACCAAGTGTCAAACCGGAACAAAAAAAAAAAAAAGAGAAACTGGAACAAATGGCGTAAAAGAGCTGCTGCCGGCTTTATTTAAGTCTGAACATGACAAATGTCACAAGGTGGCGGAGTTTGTTTTTCTTTCCTCCTAGCCTCTACCTCTCCTTCATCTCTCCTCACTTCTCTACCTGTTCTTCATCTCGCCTCTACTTTTACCCTCTCTTAACCCCGATTGCCATCTCTCTCTTTCTCTTTCTCTCTCTCTCTCTCTTTCATTCCCTAGATCCTCCCTCCATCCCACCCTCTTTGCCCTTGTCCCGTCTGTGTGCAGGAGAAATAAGGCGAACCGTCAGGTTCTTGGAGAGGCGACTCGCCACTGTGTACAAAACAGAGCCGCTAGTTCCACCACAACAACAGCAGACGGGCTAGAGAAACAGAGAGGCTGAGAGAAACAGAGAGACTGAGAGAAAGACAGACTGAGACAGAGAGAGAGACAGAGAGAAAGACACAAAGATGGAGGGAGAGAGATTGACGAGAAAGACAAAGACAGCAAAAGAAAGCGAGACAAAGACAGAAAGAGAGAGAGGGAAGAGAAGAAAGAGATAGAGAGAAAGACAAAGAGAGGGAAAGAGAGGGAAAGAGAGAGAAAGAGAGAGAGAGAGAGAGAGAGAGAGAGAGAGAGAGAGAGAGAGAGAGAGAGAGAGAGAGAGAGAGAGAGAGAGAGAGAAGAAAGCTAACAAACAGGATGTGCAGCCCTCGTACCCGATCCCGCTGGCCTAGCACCCTGCCACGCTGCCCTGCCATTGGACCACCCTGCTGAGCAACCCCCTCCGGTGACGCGATGTGATTGGACGACGGGGGCGCGAGAAGTGTGACTAACCCCCTGGAAAGCGATACCATTGGCCCACAGCGAGAACGGTGAGTCAGCGCACACAGGAAGGACTGAGAGACGTGTGCGTGGGTGGAGGACGGGGGAGAGGTGGGGCAGAGGGAGAGAGAGAGAGAGAGAGAGAGACAGATAGACAGAGTCATACACACACGGTCATGTACAGAGGTGAGTGTGGCGGTCCATTTTGAGGACCTCCTCCTATCAAAAACATGCTGAGCTAGTTTACCCGGAAGGCCTCTACTTAGTATCTGGGCACAGTGTCTTGAGGGGTGGTGTGGGTGATCACCCCATAGAAACCAAGGAACCCAGATCCACCCAAAGACAAATAAGAAGGTTTTAGTCTGGAGAGCAATCTTGGAAAACTTCCTACTTATCTTAAAAAAACACACACACACACAAAAAAAAAAAAAAAAACGTTCTGTTGTAAGAAAGCGATGCTGCACTTTCTCCATGTGATCCTCTGCGAGTCTACTCATTTCCTGATTGCCCAACACATTGCAAACACATAGCGAAACCCTCTCTGTGAGGTCATCAGCCTGTGCCGGTCACTGGTGCAATTGAATCGGCATAAAGGTCAGATGCTGGCGGGCCTCACCTGGACCTGTGAGTTGGGGTCCACGGGCTGCAGCGTGAACCAGTTGTCCTTGCCGCTGACCTTACTCAGGTCCTCTTTCCTCATTGACACTTTCCCTGGAAAAAAAAGGACACACCCCCACAGACAAAAGCCATCAGAAACAAACAGGCACCAATAATACAGTATTAGTCAGCACAATAAAGTCCATCTTCACTTAATATGTCTATTATTTTTATAATTTCTATTTATTCTACATGTGAAATTGTCCTGTGAATTCCTTAAAAATACACTAAAGTCATTATTTCAGTTCTATGTCTTCTAATATTTATCCAGGGGGTCTTCTTAGGGCAGGGTTTATAAAGGCATGTAGACCCTGAGCTGCATTACTGATGAGGTGTCCTGGAAATTTTGCAGACCAACTACACGACGACTGACTCAGGAAATACAGTAGTAATATAAAAAATAACAATAATAAAACCTAAAGTGCTCAGAATCTGTCTTATTTCTAGATCAGAATCAGTTTTATTGGCCAAGTACACTTACTTACTTACTACAAGGAATTTGACTTTGGTAGATGTTGGGTAGTGTTCTCCCAAACATAGCCTAGTATGTTAAAGATCTCATTCCGTGAGAAACTGCTTAGTACTTGCTTTTTGAAAAACCACAGGTCACTCTGAGTTGCATATGCAATGCTGCACGTGAAAATGTTCTTCTACCCCGATTGTCTCCATAAGTCAGTAAAAGAAAATAGGCAGAAAAATGAGCGAATAAGAAAACCGGCTCATGTGGCATTTATTAATACCGGAGACCACTGCAAAATTAATGAAATGCAATGACACCTTTAAAATAAGATTTGTTGTCAGGAAGGCTTAAATCTCTTTTCCCAAAGGTACTCTTCTTAGATGCACAAGTATCTTGTGTTTTCTCTGAACTGCAGTTGTGGTTGTCAAAATTAGATTGAATTATTTGTGTCAATCTCAGCAGACACTTTGGAAAACCGTACCCAATACATGAATTTGCACTGAAGTGCTTCCTTTATCTATGGTCCAGGTACAGGATACATTATATCTTGAACGTACATGACAGTAATCATTCTATGAATTGTTTGTGACTTTTCTAAATAGCTTTCAGTGTATTTTCAAAGTCAAAAATGTCTCCTGTGCGGTGCCTGCTTGACAGTGAAACTGCACTGCAAGTGTAGTGATCACTCAAGAAGCCATCAAGTAACTTCTCCTCATTCCTGACGTATCAGGTTACTGGATCCTAGGTAATGTTTTTGCACATAACAGATGACTGACTACAGGGAACAAGCACTGATCTGACAAGCAATTGAGGACACCTCTGCCAAAGCTGAAATGTGCCACCTTCTTTTATCATCTAAGGACACACACACACACACACACACACACACACACACACACACACACACAGAGTCAGGCACTCCGAGTGATTCACACACCCACTCACCTACTGGCAGGTCCCTTTGAAAAACGCTCTTGGAGTAAACATAGAAGGACAGACACTGAAATGGCCGAGGGATTTCAAAGTAAAAGTCCTCTCCGTAGAATGGGCTGAAAGGGAGCAAACACACAAGTGGAAAGACGAGTATGAAAACAGCAACAGCAACAACAACAACAACAACAACAACAATAATAATAATAATAATAATAATAACAATAAGAGCTATACAAATGTATCTGCTGTTGGAAACACTGAAGCTCTAAAAGACAGAAAATAGAAGTGTTTTTATGGTGGTGATGTGCAGTTATGACAGGCAACCTGTATTCAGAAGTTACAATGTACTAGCCCTACCACATATTCCAAATCACCTGGTTCCACCTGTGCCCTTAATATAGGTGATTTCTATTCAAGTAATTCTTCTGCACAGCTTAAGCGC
>CM050215.1:11299749-11307249 GCA_027475355.1 Coilia nasus | reverse complement strand
GTCAAAAAAAGACAAATGAAATAATAATTTTGCACACAAACATACATACTTACATAGATACACACATACCACTAGAGAGGGTAGCTAAAGCTATGACTGACAGCAAAGACCAAGAGTGTTATGTTTAGTGCATACAGCATGCAACGCTAACTAATCCGTATGCAAAGCTCAAACAAACGACAACAAGAGCTCATCTTGGTGTCTGGCATCAGTCTCGGGGCAGTAATTCAGTGTGCATCTGCAAGGCAGATTTAGTGGCAAAGTAGTTTCACAGGTGAACATTAGAGCCTCTGCCAGCAGCAGCAGCAGCAGTGTCTACGCCCAGGCCAGATCTGCCCACCACACCGAACCACGCAGAGCTCTGAACCACTGCTGCAACTACCTGCCCAGGGACCACAGGTGGAAAACAGCAACGTCTGCTAAACCTGCTACAAAACATCCCCTCATTCATACCAAACACTCTCCATATACAGCGCATAGAAAGCAAGTGCCCGTTTTCTGTCTGTATTTGTTTAGAATGCACATTAACAAATTAGACTATTCACACCGCACGCGAGATCTGAGCGTATTCTGTCACACATACACACATACTGCACACGGTTACGTGCTGTACACGCTCAACTCGGTGTGAATGAGCACTTAAGGAATGTCCTTGTACGCTGTCCCTGTCAAAATAAACAAAGTCAAAGTCAAACCACGCCAAGCTCTCAATGTCACTTCCTGAGCTGCCATTGAGTAGGCCATCCACTTGCCAGAGCTGCACGACACCACATTCTAGGGCTGCTCAATTAATCGAATTCTAATCGTGATAACGATTTCAGGGCCAAACGACCTCAAAACAAATAAAATCGTGGGCAACAATGTTTTTGTCCTAATTATTTTCCACTGTTTGTACTGTACATTAGATGTATACATTAGACATTTCTACTGTTTGTACATTAGACATCAAAGGAGACTTACTAATGTTTACGAAGAAAGGTATTAGGGAAAATCCGAAGGTATACATATACATACAATACATTTTCAATAAATGAAGCATGTTACTGAGGAAAACAAAATAATCGTTTGAATAATCGTGATTTCAGTTTTAGCCCAAATAATCGTGATTCAGATTTTTTCCCATAATCGAGCAGCCTTACCACATTCAGTCTCCACTGCAGAGAGGGCAGTGCTAAGCCCAAACACTGCAGGTGCTAGACGATGTAGAGCATCAGCCCAACATTTGTAACCCTCCACCTAGGGATCTGGTGGTGGTCAGGGCGTTGAGGTTTGCTCAGTCTGATCAGCCAGATGACACGTGTTCGTTTGTATACATGGTCCAATAAATCACTACAGTGGTCCCTCGCTATATCGTGGTTTACCTTTCGCGGCCTCGCTGTTTCGCGGATTTTTTTTTAGTGCATGCAATCTCCTGTACAGTACAGAATGCGCTCAGCTTGTAAAATTTACATAAATCTTCCACCGCTAGCTGTGTGACTCTGAAGTGCTGTATGTTTGCAAGTGTGAACTTTGCCTGTCTGAGAAAAGTGTATAAGTGTAGTGAGGGGTTTTACAGCCTTAAAACATCTATAATAATTGTAAAAATAAAGCTGACTACTTCGCGGATTTCGCCTATCGCGGGTTATTTTTAGAACGTAAGTCCCGCGATTAACGAGGGACCACTGTACACCAAAAAGGGAAAGAGTGTGTGTGTGTGTGTGTGTGTTTTTTTTAAAGTTTAACTCCGTCTGTACCAGGCCATCCTTTTATCATTCAGATCAGGCAGAAACACCTCCAGCAACTCTTCCAACAGTCACTGGAGCCCCAGCGGCCCAGAGGGCTTTAAGCACGAGTAGCTTCTATCGCACCAAGGCACAGGTGTAGTGCTCTTATCATTGCAGCATTTAATCATATTGTTGTCAACTATTAAATCAATCACTAATAATATTATTAATCTCTGAAGTCTGAATATTCTCTAGTTTAATTAGGCCTTTGTGACAGTTTTTTGGTGTATCAGATAAAGCATTTGTGACATTTTGTGACATACCATGCTCCCTATCGCTGACAATAATAATCGGACTTGCGCAATTAACCCCCTTCTCAACAAAAAACTAAATTGTTCTCATTCACTGTAGCAATCAGTATTTGATTGTGGAATACGATTAAACGATGGACTGAGTCAAGTCTCAAGTCTACACATCCTTAGATCTGTTCATTTTTATTACAGATAGTAAGCATCATAGATGTTTCCAAGGGTAACCTCTGACCTTTCCGATCCCTGCCAGTCCATCCCTATTGCCCCTCTGCATGGCCTATGGCACAGTCGATATATTAGACTATGTTCACAGTGAAGACAATTCCCCTTTGCTTTCTCTAATCCGATCTTTCAAATCCAATCTCGCCTTGACACACAGTCATTTGCAAGGGGATCAGAAGGAATCTGTGTGTCAAGGCTGCGTGTTCATCCTTCTGTTGTATTTGCATCATTTCCTACAGCAGTGAATCAGACGAATGCCCGCATGCCGTGCACATACACACAAACAATACAATCACACACACACACACACACACACACACACACACACACACACAGTGGTAAGGCAGTAAACAACTTCTCGTTTCCCATGGTGGCAACTGGAGGCAGGAAGAGTGCCAGTGTGCTGCTGACCTAATGCCAGCACATGTTAGGCAAGCATAAACATTTACACATACACCAAGGGCGACAGCCAAACAACACAGACAGAAATGGAGGAGGAATGTACCTTCAATGACATGTCATTTCTTTTCTATAGCACCACACCATATCAGTATTACGTCATTAAAGCCTTACAGAACCCAGCTTAAACTTAAATACAGATCTTCCAAATCCTACAAAGGTAAGGAAAAAGTCATTGCCTGTGTGAGTGTGTGTGTGTGTGTGTGTGTGTGTGTGTGTGTGTATCTGTCTCCGCACTCAGATCAAACTAACAACAACGTTCTTCGTAAGCTGTCAGGCTCGGGTTGGGTATTGGGGAAAGAGTTTCATTTGATACCGGTGGCAAATTGATACTTTCAAAATGGTAGCAGTTCCTTAACGGTACTTAAATCGGTACTAAAAACACACACACACACACACACACATAGGTGATTTAGAGATGAGACAGATGACTGGGCAACTACACCTCAAGTACAGTATGTGGTTATTAGAACTACCCTAACGTCACTGTATTTGGCTGGTTTAAGCTAGAGCTAAAGCTCCTGAACTTATGAGTCAGGCTCTACGTTTCTTTTGTACGGTTTTTGTTGCAGTTTTACTCATTTTTTTCCCTGTCAACTTAAAGTCAGAAAATGACGGAGCAGAGTGCTCATGTTCCTGGCTTGTAAAAGCTAGTTTGGCTTGCTGTTTGTTCTGTATTAACGCCAAGCTGCATATGTTTGGTATCGAAATGAGGCACCGAAATTCACATTGTATTTCGGTCTGGTACAACCGTTGATTTTCGACCTAGTTCCAATCCATACCTGAACCGAGTTTCAGTACCCAACCCTATGTCAGGCTGATAATATAGGGAATGCTACAGTAGGCAATACAATCTACAAAAAACAACACAATCAACCAACACACACAGATTAATGTATACTTTCTGACAGACAGACACATACTGTTTTGTATTGAAGTCTGGTAGCTTTGAATTAGTTTTAAAACCAGTGTTATCTATTTTTTTCCTTGTTTGATCTTTCAGTTTTGCAAACATCATGGGCCATACTAACACAAGCTTTTGTTTTTCTCAATCCTACAGATGAGTTGACAACATGGTTCACTTCGACACTGTGCCACTTAGGACAGAGCAGGGTCACTCTGCTGCTTGGGCAGAAGCTAAATCGTTTTGGCAACAACCGAGGACCCTGTTTGGGGCGTGGAGGAACTCTGCTTCCTTTTGTGTTGGGCACTGGGTTGGCTGGCAATGAAGTACAGGGAACCCCCGTGCCAGGCTGGGCTGGACAGTCGAACGGACGGGCTGCTAAGGAACAGTGTGGTGTGTGGCGAGCATGACGGACGGATGGCCAGACAAACAGATGGGCGGCTGGCTGCTGTGCTGTGCTGTGCTGTGGCGTGGCTGGGCCTAACGGATGGACAGGCAGCGGCGGCGGCGTCAGAGTGTGGCGTGGCAAGCGGATGCGGTGCTGGCTTCGTACGCTCGCTGGCGTAAGATGTGGTTTAAGGCGCGGAGCGCTAACTTCCTCCCACAACACCCCTGGCCTCCAGCACGGCTCTGATTCACAACCCCGCAACGAACTCAGCGACGGGGACAGGGAGGAGGAGCAGATACATACAGAGAGACAGAGAGACAGAAAAATCAAAAGAATGAGAAGGAGAAAGAAGGGTGGGTAGAGGGAAAAGACAGAGAGACTTAAAAAGAGACAGAGAGAGAGGGAGGGAGGGAGATAGAGAGACAGAGAGAGAGAGAGAGAGAGAGAGAGATAGAAAGAGAGAGAGAGAGAGAGAGAGAGAGAGAGAGAGAGACAAAGTGAGAGGGGGCAATATAAAGGAGAAAAAAACACAAGCGTCTTCCAAAAACACCACAGAGTGCACAGACTAGGCTACGATCATGTGTGCAGAATGACGTCTCCGTACATCAAAATAATCTCACACACACACGCCCTGTGGAGAGGGCAGATGCAGGCCGACCTAATCCTGGTGCATCATCTCCTCGATGAGATGTGACACACTTTCTCATCATCCCTCAGCTGGGATTATTTTTCCTGGATGTATAGGTCTCCACGGCCCACGGCCCGATTTAGACACCAAGCAACACTCCCTCTGTCACTTACACACACACACACATGTGCATGCATATACACACACACACACACGCTTACTCACATATACACATTTGCAAATTACACATTTAAACACACACACACACACAGGGACATACATTTACACTTACAAAACACAAACACACACATAGAAACATACATACCAAATTACAAAAAATATTTTTCAGTTACAAAACACACATACATACAAACACACACACACACACACACACACACACACACACACACACACACACACACACACACACACACACACACACACACACACACACACACACACACAATCCTGCAAAGCCTCTGATGTGAGACTGAGTAAAGCTCAAGGAGTGTCACCTCCTCATAAGCAGCAACAGTGACTCAGAGGACAGGCGAAAAGATCGCCCAGAAATTGCCATCTTGTTGTTTCCTTCCGGACTGCATGCTTCAATAGACAAACACCTGAGACACACACACACACACACACACACTCGTGACACACACACACACTCGTGCACGCACACAGGAAAGGTACTCAGTCTCCCCTGGGGACTTTGTGGGACCTATGATTTCCTCACCAGGGACTCACACATGGTAAAAAGAAGAGAATAACACCACTTCAGCCCACCGTAAACATACACAAACACACAATGCATCCTCGCTCTCCCTAGGGTCTGCACCTAGTGCCTACAATCCACATCACTCTTCATCACACACACACACACACTGCATCCTCATCCCCCCTTGGGCCTTTCACTCTTTTAACACACACACACACACACACACACACACACACACACACACACACACACACACACACACAGGTGCGGCTGTGTACGTTCTGCTTAGTAACGGAAGTCAGACCACAGGCACATTCTGCAAGCAAACAACACACCCTAAGCACAGAGCTCCTGCAAGCCCCCCTGGGGAACTCACACACTACATCCCTATACACCACTATACACCCCCCCCCCCCCCCCCCCCCCGCCCCCCAACACACACACACACACACACACACACACACACACACACACCCTGCCCCTCCCCTCCCTTGGTACCATGCCCCTCTCTTCTCCGCATCTCTACCCTCCCTTCTTTGAATTGCACTTATACTTGGACATATAGCTCAGCCTGCACTTGCATTGTATACCATGCGATTTCTCTTTACTTTTATGGGAAACAGTTTATGTTAGGGTTCCTTTTCTTCTTTCCTTTTTAGTGTATTTACATTATATACCACCTACCTACCTAACACTAACCCTAACCCCTTGGTACAGTGTAAGTACATAATTTTACACAGTGTTACACATAGTGTTACATATTTTGTTACACTGTACCTAACTGATGTAACAGGGACAGTAAAATAAAGTGTAACCATTTCATGTATGTATAGGGTTACTTGTAGGGCCTTGCCTTTATTCTTATATATTTTCAATGTACTTGTATATGTAATTCTATAGTCCATATTTTTTCTATACTACATACATATTTTGTGTGAGTGATGATAGCTGCATTATGTATATATACGTATACATATCATATTTATTTATTCACTTATATATTTATAGCACACCTGTGTACTTGTTTATAATACATCTGTTTATTACTCTTTACGCAGATTAACAACAAATTATTCCCCCCCTGTTCATACTGCCCAATTTATTTGGACATAATTCACCACAAACTATACTGTCTATATTGTACATACTGTATATATTGCACCTGTTGCTCCTTGCACTTCTGATTAGATGCTAACCACATTCTGTTACCCTGAATTTATACATATATGTGTAATGACAATAAAGTTGAATCTAATCTAATAATTTCAGGCACACATGAGTTCATATAACATATACTGTACTATATGTCCTTTGCTACTGTAGTATATGTATAGTCCTTTAGCCTATTAGAACTTAAAAGTTAAAAGTCAGAGGCAGCTTTAGTGTCAATAATGAAATACATACTAGACATTTACAGACTTACTGAGGTGAACGTGTGAAGCATGTATACCTACTCTGTTTTCAGGAGAACCTCAAACTTCCTGTCTGTGAGAGCAGGAACATCTCTCCTTCAGAAAAATCATTACTGACACAGCCAGACCACAAATATTGCGGTCAGTGAGCTTTGGCGTTGCTCCGTTCCAAGAAATACATCTACAACTCCGTGAACACACACCCAAACCAACACACACACACACACACAAACACACACACAAAGGAAAGATACCATTCCTTATTTTTCCTCCTTCACTTTCTACACTCTTTGACACACACCCAAACCTACACACACACACACACACACACACACACACGATCTGACTGTACTGCGTTCATACACACATGCATGCTGCAAGGATGCCATTCCTTCCTCTTCCTCTACGTTTCCTTTATGCTGTGAACCGACAGCGCTGCAAATGAAGTAGGCCTAGAGCTATGGATGCTGCTCGCACTGTGTCAGACACTGAAACAGGGAGGCTAGCCCGAGGCACCCACTATTCTCCCCTAGAGTTGGCCAGGGTTAGTAACAGGACTGGGTGTATGTGTGTGTGCACGAGTGTGTGTGTGTGTGTGTGCGCGAGTGTATGTGTGTGGAGGGGTGGGGGTGGCCACAGCTTAGCCAGGAGGCTACGCATCAGAGCACAGCTCATGAATGGACTGCATAAGTGGGTGTGAATGGCTGCTGTGTGTTTGTGTGTGTTAAGTGTGTGTGCGTGTGTGACAGAGACAG